>CAMQGK010000052.1:24755000-25297500 GCA_947000775.1 Pterois miles
ACCCAAGAATTGTACTTAGAAAAGTACCTTAGTGAGCTTGTTTCAGATGTGTTCTCTGTAATGTGTTTACTTTCTCTGTTTAACACAAGTCCCATAAATATTATACACAGTACACATTTACAGTACTAACAGCATGGCACACTTTTTCAACATTGGCAGAATCTAAACACCTAAAATATTTTAAAAGTCATTAAGGTACCACCTCCACCTCAGCCATGGGACATATCTCAACCAACCCAATATAAATATATTTCTTAATCTTCAGAATAAAACTGTATGTGGTATGACATGGTATATCTGAGTGTGAGAGTGTATGTTGGCCAGACAGTAATGTGTTTCCAAAGCACACCGACAACTGGCAAGAAAGGTCTGCTTCATAAGTTCTACACTTTGAATATGTGTTTGTACTTCACAGCGCTTTTTTGTTTCATATATTTTTATACTTCTGTACTCCTATGTAAAAAAAAATAATAATAATAATAACTGCAAACACTTGTTTGGCAAAACCTTGTAAATCCAATTTTGGCAATTTTCACATTTATACTATACAGAATGATTACATTGTCCTCTGGGGATTATGAAAACTTAATGACAAGTATGCTTACAAAATCCTTTCATGATCCCTTGTATAAAGTTGGGAAAAAAAGATGGTTGTACATGGTTTGAAAAAGGCTTTTTTTCCTCTTCATTCCTGAAAAGTGAAGGTTTTCATCGGACAGCACAGAGTCGTCTCTGGAGAGCAAGGACCGACCGACATCCTAAAAGCCTAAATGACACATCTTGGTGACAGTGTATGTTTGCACACACTCACAGAAGAAGCCTTAGCCTCCTGCTACCCTGGACTTCACTCCAAGGAGCATCAATCCCTCTTACCCTCTCAACACCCTCCACCTTGAAAATCCTTGTATGTGCCACTCACCAGAACATTCCCAGAAACCCAGAGCTGTACCCTTCTCAAAGATAAGCCCTGTAAAAGTCAGTGTCTGTCTTTACTATGAAAAACCTATGGACATGAATACATTGTCAATAAATATTGTATACAGTTCTAAATCTGAGTATTTATTTTTGTACTAAATTGGAGGAAGAGAAAACTGAAACCCAAGGAAAACATTTTTAATGGATAGTACGAACATGATTATGCAGGTTTGCTGCTTAAATTTTGTTTTATGTGGGCATAGAGAACATATTCAACATTTGTTTCTCACCAAAATATCCCAGGGAGACCAGATCCATGTTAACAACCAATATTTCAATATGCTTTCAGAACCTCAAATAACACAATTAATTGGGGTCAATTCAAAGTCTTAAGTGATTAAGTGACTTTTTATTCTTTTGTAATACAGGGAATTTTATTTATAAAGTTTAACAACTGCTGAAGTTACAGAGACATGTGTCCTCCACCATAAGTAGATGTGACAATAAGTCATAACTAATTGGATAACGACCGCCATCTTAGCTGGGTATTGTTTACAATTGCTAACTGGCTCTCAGCTGTTCAGCACCTATTTGTTTTACCAAAAGGGCCAAAGACACCAGGGAGGCTGGCATCACTATCCACACATCAGTATAGAGTAGATGACAGATATAAAGTCGGGGGGAAAAAAAAGTTTGGAAATTTGTGTTTGGTGGATTATTTCTCTGTTGTGACAATGCTAACCGACATTGTATTTTACATGGCTGGAAAGCCTGTTTATTTACCTTCACAATGATGTTCGACTTGTAAGGATCACACATTTGTGGGATGAGCAGCACAGCTGATTATGTGGGTAGTGCCCAAGTGAAAAAAGGAAATTTGCCAAAACTCTCTGCCAATGATTAGGAAGGTTTATAAAAAGAGCATAAGTCTGTTTCACCATAGGTTCCAATTACAGCAAGTTTAAAACTGGACCCAGATGGTCGGCATATGGTTTCATCCTGCAATGGAAAGTCATTTGAATGTGTCACATCGACTGTTGTATATCCACGTCCTGCACCATGGTGGGAGGAGGTTGTAAAACAATTCTCTATCAGTAAACTAATCATTCTTTAAAAAGTAAAATTAATGGGGAAACACTATATATCTAAACCTACACTTGTTGTTTTTAAAAGGTGTGATTTGTGGACTTAATGACCAAAGTTTGTTTGACTTTTCAAATAACTTCATTCCAAAGCTCAGGAGCTTCAAGGTCACTTCTACACTTGCTGGCAGTGACTGGCCAAATTTTCCAAACCACTGCTCATGCATTTGCATTTCAATTTCAAGGCTTCACATCACACAGATCAGTAATACACATTAAAACGTCGAGGGAAATAATGCTTATCTGGTGCTGAGAGATGCTACCGCTGCTTGAGTAGTGTGATGTCAGCAAATTCCTAACAGTCTGCTTGGGAACAGTTCAGACAAATACAAACTAGTTCTGCTCTTAATTTAAGGGCAGCAGTCACACAGCATATCGGCTCTCTCAAAAGTTGATTTTTATTGACTTTTTGAGCAAAGTTCACAAATTTCTCTCATCTGGCTGAAGGTGAATCTCCCTGCTTCACATTCATTTCTGTACCGAGGCTTTTTGGATCAGGATCTTCATCCTCTAGGAGATTAAGCAATATTACATAAAATATTTTCATTCAAAATTTCTATTATCACACAGTTTCTAAAGACATATTTTATTTCTAAGGCTTCTAAGACTTCATAAAATGTATGCTCTACACAAGGAAGAAAAATCGAAAATAAAAGTATATATACCACTGCATATTTCATTGCTCTGGAGTTCACACATTCAATGCGTCAAGGCTGCTAATGAATTATAAGCTGCAGTATTTCATTTATTATCTGTAGAAATGACAGCAGTTGCCAGCTGCATATAGTAAAGATGACAACAATCAAAGGAAAAATGTCAGTGTGCAGAGATGTGCTGCCAAAGGCGAAGTGTAGCTTTGAACGAAACATGATTTCGGCTGTGAACAAGGAATAGCATGTCCACTTCTATTTTACATAGACTTGTATCCAGAGATGGGACCTTTACTTGGTGACCCCAGGAGAACATTTACAAACCAGAGCTTCACCTTAATACTTTTATGACCTTAGTGATATTGGAGCAAAATGAGAAACCGGTCAAAGTATAAGTGTAGCCTCATCTAATATTTTTTTTTCTGAACAAAATACTGTTTAATCAAGCCTATAGCACTACATATGAACATGTGGATTTATCTATTATAGCAATTTAGAGAGTGTATCCTCAGCCAGATGAGGTCTTTTTTATAGAATACCACATCATTTCTTCTATGTTAGTTGTGGTAACAGTTACGTGTCTCTTAACATTAAAAACAGACAAAAACTGGATATCTGAAACATATTGTACTATGGATGAGTATTTCACAGCCAAGGGTCGAACATGCGGTGCCTTTAAAGGGGGTCGTGTTCAGCATATTTATGAGAAGAGTCCATATGAACGCCCCACTCTTGTGGTATTCACGACCTTGCAAGTGGAAAACTTCTGAAAGCTCACAGTTCATGAGTTATGACGCGTTTGTTGACATTGTCAGAAATGACGGAGGCTACGGGTGTTCATTTTTCAGTGCATAATAAGTGAGCATATTGTAATTTTAGTCGTATATTGATTTTCTTTGTAATTTTATATGTGCGGAAAATGTTGATATTCCCAACAACCTCATCTTTCTCCTCTGTCATTATGTTTTTGCTAAAGACCATACAGACAAAAAGTGTTCCTCATGCCAAGGCATCCTCCCTCCAAGTCATGCGGTCATGATCAAAGATTCCCAGTGTGAGAAATGGGAATGCTGCATCACCATAAAACAAACGTTTTGTCCTGAAAAAGATCCATGTGTGATCTGTACATCGGTGGTCTTGTTGTGCGTTAAATCCTGCTACTGACATGAAGCTATCAATGAGAGAATGGGGTTTACAGAAAACAACCATCACTGCGGACTGCTGATATGAAGCACTGCCACCTGGCTGCACCTTTTAAACTATCTGGCAGCATTCTGCATCTAAAGAAAATGGGGATGAATGAGTTGTCACAAAACAAAAAAACTGAAGTACCTTTGGGCAAAGCACTGAACAGTCCTGAAAAGTTCCAGTCGAAGCCGTTTGGTGGCAGCTATTGTACCATCCTCAGCATATAATTTGCATGTTCAAAATGCATACGTAGCACAGCGTAAGCCAGTTTAATCAAAAGAATCTGCATCCCAAGGCAACAAAGATCTTTTCAAATTTGCATTGCCTTTTTCACACAGCGCAGTGTGATGCTGATTTTGAAACCGAGCCACGCTGGCGTAGAAATAGAGCTCTGGTGGCTCTGGATGAGACATGAGTCATGACACAGAACTGTAGGCAGGCCTGGCATTACAACAAAGACATTAGAGTCTAATGTAAAATGCTCCTTTTCATCTGTCACCCACAACACCCTGTTTGGTCATCACCCACAGCCTGTGCATGCGTGTCTGTGCATAACCCACATCGTCATTTCTCTCAATCATCCGGTGTTTCAGATTAAGCTAACAAAAGGAAGCCGTGTTTGTTCAGCCAAGATACCATACCAGCTTTATTGTGACTCACCTATGAGGGACACTTATAATATGAAAGCATGACCTTGTGAGAAACTGCATCTGGAGCAATTGAAAAGACTCTTTTCTGAAGTTTAAAATGTTGATGACAGGGCAATACTTTTGTTTACACTGGATGATGAACTGTGCCTTTAATAAATATATTCTGACATTACAGTACAATGACAATACTGACTAATGACAATATTGAAAATTATGTGGTATAATAACATTTATAGCAAGTGAGAAAGTCCCTTAAGTGAAACTTAAGTCAACATTCACTTATCTCGTAGATAGACAAAACAAAACATATATTTTTACAAAACCTTCCCATTTTTGTTTTGTTGTCCTGGTTGAAGGCCTTTCTGTTGGTTTTGTTCTGGCGTTCACAGATTATCTGTTTCTGTTTTCATTCAGTCTTTTATCCAGTGAAAATATGCAGATACATAAACTTGGTGCCAACCCAAAAAACATCACTGTGAATGGAGCGTTATAATGACGATAATGATGTTATAATGATAATTTCTGTTGACTTTGGTTGGCGAGGTCTTCGCCCAACTGAACCTACTGAGCTGAGCTATTTTTGTCTCTGTCAGCAAGGCAAGAATGAGGCTGACAGATTAAAGCTTTACTTTTGTTATTCTGCTTTGTTAATGTATTTTCTCATCTTACGAGACTTCAAGAAACATCTTTAATTTCTCTGTCTCAGCCTCTCTCCCTCTGTATGTGTGTGTCCGTAGTTAATTAGGAGGAATATATGTTAATGGAACGCTGCTAGCAGACTAATTAAGATTCTGATTAGAGCGAAGATACTGTCAGCCGGTCCCAGTGTGTGTGCCTGAGTGAGCGTCTTGCTGCTGGCTCGCTTGTCGAGGAAATCACTCCAGCTCTAACATGCACTGGATGAACAGATTACACAGTGTGTTTGTTCTCTGGTTAGAAAATGAAACAGATTCTTAGTAATTCACCATCATCAGAGATGGATTGATTAACTTATTCAGCCAGAGAATGTGGATTTGTTAGAGGTAATTGTAAAGTGAAAAACCACTGATTTGAGCTTGGCCGGATTTAAGTCAGAAACACAATTATCTGTCTAATAATAACTTTATTTCTGTATATGTGGGTGGGTGTCAGTGTGCACATGCCTTTTTGTCTGTGTGTTTTGGCCACTTGTGTTGCATGGTGTCACTTTGAACCTTGATGCTACACCAGGCAAGCTGTGTTTCTCCCTGCTGGAAGAAAATCCAGGACTCCCCCCCCTCACATGTTGTACATCCACCATAGCAACAGTGTATTGACAAGAGCCAGAAAAAGCGTCATATTAACAACTCCTTTTGTCTGCCTCTGTCTTGCCTTCTCCCTCTCAGTTTCTCTTCATGTGAGTCACCCTCTCTTTATGTTTTTCTTCCTCGCTATTTATTTCTCTAACACTTCCAGCTTCTTCTTCCAGCTTTCTTGTTACATCACATTTTATTCCCCCTATTTTCAAATAGATTTTTTTTACAATTGCCCTTCGACAGAATTACCCACATGCTGTGCCATGTGCAATGCAAAGATGAAGCTAGAATCCAGGCATATGTAGGCTGTAAGAAAGAGTGACGCTCTTCTGGTGCAGGAAGCTCCTCTGCATATAAACAAAAGGAGTCACCATGTGGCCTTCACAAATAACTTACTCGTGAAGTACGCACAGCATGATTGATATGAGCATTGATGTATGCACTGAAGAATGAACTGCAAAGATTAGATTAATTCATGACAGCGAGGGATATTTTGCTTGAAGTCACTCTTCAAGCGACTGCACATACTGAATAGTGAGATATCATGTAGGATATGTACAGGATGTGCTGTACATAAATCACTGTTTGAAGTGAGACTTATGTTTGTCAAGGAGTGAAATGCTCTCAACTGACTGATTAAGTCATACTTTATGTTTTCTTTGACATTTTGGATGATTATGGTGTACAAGTTACAAAAAAATAGGGGCAAATTATAAGAAATTACAGTTGATACACTCACAATCTCAGTATTAATGCAAACATAAATCAATAACACTTAAAAAACACAAAAACACTTATTATTGGCTATTCGCAAATACTTGTGAATTAAAACAGAATCTGTGATGAAGTCATACTGTTGAGTCCGGCAAGCAACAAGTGAACAAATGAAATGAAATGAAAAATGAAATGTTTGCTAAATTAACAATTCGTACCCCACACTTATTCCAGTGACAAATGATGAAATGCTGTTTCTTTTTGCAAATGCTTAGCTTCATGTGAACGTACAATTTGACATACATTGAGGCTGTCAAGCAATTCAAATATTTGTCATCAATCCCGATTGTCCATGATTAATCACAAACTAATCACACATTTGTTATCTGTTCAAAATGTACCTTAAAGGGAGAGTTGTCAAGTATTTAATACTCTTATCAACATGGGAGTAGGCAAATATGCTTGTTTTATGCAAAAGTATGTATATATTTATTACTGGAAATCAATTAACAACACAAAATAATGACAAATATTATCAATAAACCCTTATAGGTAATGCATTTAGCATAAAAAAATATGCTCCAATCAGAACATGACAAACTGCAGCCCAACAGCTGTCAGTGTGCTGACTTGACCATGATTTGTGCCAAACTGTTATTATCATAAAGTGGGCATGTCTGTAAAGGGGAGACTGGTGGGTACCCAGAGAACCATTTTCATTCACATATTTTGAGGTCAGAGGTCAAGGAACCCTTTTGAAAATGGCCATGACAGTTTTTCTTTGTTGAAATTTAGCGTGCATTTGGAGCGTTATTTAATGTCCCTTGAGACAAGCTAGTATGACATGGTTGTGCCAATAGATTCCTTAGGTTTTCTAGTTTGATATGATGCAATCATCTTCACTCTCGCTTTAATTGCGTTAATAAGAAATTAATGGCACTAAAACGATTTTGCATTAACACGTTATTATTGCGTTAATGTTGACAGCCTTAACATACATACAAGATGGCAAGGGAGCAGTTGCTCTGAAATTTGTGTTTGACATAAAAGTGATCTATTTAAAAGAGTCTGATCTTTGATATATTTGATATTAACACAACACATGCATGCATACAGTATGCACATGCACAGTTTGAAAAACAGGCTGGATTTGAAGACATACATTATTAGAAACTGAGGTGGAGGGACGCCATTAATCACGAACCACCAGCGCATACCGCTTTCCTTTACTCTTTAAAAAGCGCACCGTGGCGCTCTGACCGTTTGGTGGATGAAAGACAACAGTTTAGTGCAGACCAGCTATAATCGCGGATGTCCTTGTGTGGGAGGTGCAGAATTATAATGAGTGAAGATAAAACACCTCACATTGTTTAGCCTGGGAGGAGAAAGCACATTTGCTAAACGTATCACTATGGTCCCAGAATAAGCACATCCCACTGTAAGAAACAGTAATTCTAGGCCAAAAGCCAAATTAATATCGGTAGTAGTATAATTTTTCCTGTGAATTTAAAAGTATTTCCTCCTGGAAATATACAGTATCACTGCCTTGGCTCCTCACCATAAATCAAGTCTGATTTGAAAAACAGAGCTGTAGATAATGTATTTTAAAGTTTCATAATATCATTTAGATTCTTTGCAAATATAACCTACGGGCAATATGCATTTGCTGTGATATTATCAGCCCAATAGATTATACTGAATAATCTGCTGGCACACCAGATTAATTGGTCATCTGTCCTTACAACCTCACCTGAGTTTTGAAATAAAACTGAAAGCTTCAAAGGGCAACAATGCCTTTGGGTTATTTTTATAGCGTATCTCTTTGCTTTGCCAAATAAATGAGTGGAGAAACATTACAAATGCAGATAAGCAAAAGGTTCTCATCCCACCTCATCACATACTATCAGACCCATGGATGGATAAAGAGAACGGGCTACAGCGTTGGATCTCATTCCTATGAGAGTTGCTCAGTGGTGATGAAGCCAAAAATGGCTCGACTGCCGATTGATAAACTACACAGATCTTCCAATGAATTTCAATACCCATTAGAGCAGGTGCAGTAGTGTTTCCTGTAACCCCACCTCCCAGCCGTTGGTCTGGTTCTCCTTCACATGAACAAAGGGAATCAAGTCTAGATTCGGCTATTGGTGCATTTTACAACTTTTGGACCCAATTTAAATAAATAAAAAATACACCGTCTCGTTCCCAGTGAAAGCCTATGGGAAAAAGTCTTTTGGGGCCAATGGCATCAAGTGACGGGAACATTTTAATACCACTGTTTGGCCACTAGAAACACTTCCTTCTTGGGGGCTTGGTCAGACCCCTCGCCATCACTTTTCGGTCGCAATAACCATGCTTAATGTTGTGAATTAAAACTGATTACGTTTAGGCAATAAAACCACTTAGTTATGTTTAGGAGAAAAACATGGTGAGTACAGTAAAAATTTGACTTGACATTGTGAACCCGAACATTCAGCCGACTGACCCTTCCACCTCCCCTTCCAACTGCCCTCTTTCACTCTTTAAACTGCATCACAACAGCACTTTCCCTATTATTTACGCAAGGACTCAGGTCAGACAACCAGTATTGAGCATTATTCTGGAGGGTCCTGAAGAAATTAATTTCATCTCAGCTGTATTTTTTAATTGTTGACATTGAAGGTGATGATTTCATGCCACAGAAACAACACGGAACACAAATGCGCCTCGCATGAGGCATCACTGACCCAAGTACACGGACAGTAAATCCCAGTAATCCTTGCCATCAAAATTTCAACGCACTGTTTGATGGTTACGGATATAATCCCTACTCCGTTTCACAGCAAGTGGCTGAAATACAAAAGGAGTGTTGGTGAGAAAAAAAAAAACAAGCTTTCACACAAACAGAGCCATCTCACACAGAGTCAAGCCTTCAAGGAAACATTTTCCATAGGGAAGCTAGAAACAGTCTTTTCTCTCATCATTATACGCTCTCCCGAATTCCACTCAGGAAACAGGGTTGAAGCCATGCTGTCTGTCACCAGGTGGCCATCACAGCTATTTGAAATTTTCCACTCGTAGCCATGCTACTCATCTCCATGTCTCGCTGCTTTTCACTTCAGACTGGCAGAAGAATCCTCAACAGATGACGAAATTGAGGTTTCAAATGGATCTTAATACAAATTAGGGGTAAGTGGGTCTGTTCTAATGATTTAGACTTCCACAACAGCCAGGCAACAGGCCATTTTCTACATGATAGATGTGCCCATTTGGTGTATTCTCTAGTGAATACCAGTTATCCGAGCCAAATGCCTATTTATCAACCAAGAGCCAGAAGGACTAGAGGGCAAAACACACACAGACTTCTGCACCTGTATACAAACACACAAGATGGTCTTTCCAGTTCACCGTTTCCATGAAGCGTGTGACCCCCTTCGCTGTCTTGATCATGCATATTAATCACATGCCCTTTGATGTTAAACATTTATAGTGCGAGCATACATGTAACAGCATGCTTAGTTTATCTACGCTATGTGCTGCCAACCGTTGAGGATTGTTACTCAGAGTTTATGTAAATAGGTCACTACTCCTGATGAAGCATTGAGACAATGAGAAGTGCATATAGATAAAAATAGTTAAATGTTCCCTCATGAAATGTGTCCACAGAAGCGATGGAAATGATGCGATGAAATGTGTAGTACAGACAGAATCATTAGTCGGGTTTACTAAGGCCAGATTATAGCTTTTGTTCAGAATAGCGAAACTGTACATTTTTATGTTTAAAAATGGCCTCAACATGTGGATATATCAATGTATTTATATGGCTTGGACAAACTATTCATCAGGCTAAACCTCCATTTTCAGTGAACCCAGTAAGGTAGTTAAAGTCAGAAGAAACAAAATCTCTGGCACTCATAGATGAAGCCTCTTCTTTATTATATAGAGCAAACAAACAAACATGTTTCGGCAATAAGCCTTCTTTGGCTTATTGCTTATTGCCGAGACTGGAAACCCAAGACCAAAAATATAACAATGATAACACATAAAACCCAACAATAATTCAGACATTTTCTGTGGTCTAAATTGAGAAAATGACCCCACAAAGAAAAATAAATAATCTATGCTTGTAAACTGCTCATCATAATGTCGTAAATGCTCAGCGGCACTGCTAAAAAGTACAGAAAAATCAAACAAAGGGAATCAGTGACAAGGAAAGTATAATTAAGAGTTATGGCCCTGTAAGACAGTAAAAACCTTTCTTTGTACAGTAAAATTGCAATAGCCAGAAAAATTTATTTAGCTTTGTACTTCTTGCGATTGCATGTACACAACAAAAATCATAAAGGTGGTATTCATTCACAAACATATGTTTGCCACAGAGCTGATTTTGTGCAATAATCCAAAACATTGGCTTTTTGTTGAGGGAACCCAGAGTGACGCTAACTTCCTGGTTGTCTACAGAAATATATCATCCCTGGAGGACTCTATTATTCTCATTCCCTAGTTGCTTCACACACATAAAGACGGAAAATCATCTAAAATAATAAAGAGTAAGGAAAAGAAAAATCTTTGATTACCCGCCTCGTTCTCCCAATAAATCAATAGCATACAGTAAGTTGTCTGCCTTTGACAGTCTGCCAGTACAATCAATAAAGTTTCAAGACCGGATCTAAACACAAATATAATCTGTAAATTTTCATGCAGTGATCTTTGCTCTGTACAGAACTAACAAACTCTTAAAATTATTACTCATAATGTGATAAAACACTGTTGTTCCCTTGAATCCACCTAATTTACAACTAATCGTTTTCTGTAGTGTACCTAATGGATTCACATTAGTCGAATAAGTATTGCCCCACACAGTAACTAAAGTGTGGTCAAAATAAGTCAAAAACATAACATTTGGGGTGCCTACAATCTCTAACTATATGTATGAGTCAAAATTGTCAACTGAACATTTAAACATGAACATTAACCAAATACACAAAACATCCATGTGCACACACGGAGGAGATATGGTGGACCAGATCATTTCTCACATCATCTCACCATCTGCTAAATTCACCCACACAAACACACACCTTCAGGATCAGTGCACCCATATTTTCTCTGGCATATGCCGCCATCGGCAAGTTGAAGGTCTATGAGGCATGATAAAGGCACGGTGGTGTGTTTTATGCACCAAGAATAGCATCCCAAACAGCACATACTCAAACAAACCAGTGTGTATGGAAACTGAAGCTACTGTACGATACTGTAAGGGCCTTCGTTTCGTAAAACATAAGTTTGACATCTAGTCACAGTATGGTGAAATTATGTTTACAATATAAGGTGGGTGTCGGAATAAGGTTTACATTAGTAATGAAACACGGGATCACAATGTTATAAAAAAAGCAGCAAAAAAAAACAAAAAAAACATACATTATTATGATATTACAATCCACTAACAGAAGTGTCAAATATATTTTTCATTGATGTTTCCAGGTGTTTTAAATTTGTGTATTATGAAGTTTGATATTTTCATGTCTTATAAAGTTAATGTTTTCGTGTCGTCACGATGTTTTCATATGCCGTCAAATTGTCATCAAGTAGATGTTTTTGTGGTATGAGGTTGATGTTTACATGGGATGTGAAGCTGATGTTATCATGTACTGTGTAGTTGATGTTTTGCTGTGTCGTCAGATTGAGGTTTCTGCGCATCGTCAAGTTGATAAAGATGTTTCTTTATTTGCAGTAGTTTGAGCACTGCCTACTGTAAACCACAGTATACAGTAGCTAAATTTTAGTTCTGTAGAGTTTCTGATGAAACATCACCGATTTAAAAACAGACTTTTTGTTTGTTTTATTGTTTTGCAGCACTAAAATCTTGTATATAAGAATTGCAGCAATACATATATTTCAATGTTGCAGGGAAAAAAAGAGGAAAAACAGATATACATCGAAGGTTAGGTTTGAAAAACATATTCTGTGTTTTCTGTGTAGACATCTTTTTGCTTGATGTGTTGTATCTTCAATATTGAACATAAAATGTTCATTCTGTACATATCCAGGCTGCCACAAACTCCAAGGACTTCTCTAGCAACACCTAATTTGTAAGAAACAATTTATTTTTTTTAGGTTATGCAGAATGAGTACATGTCACAAAAAGCAATATGAGCCAGTACATGATACACCCATCAAAATGGAGACACTGTTTACAACTCTCTGACACTTGTTGAAAAATAATGCATTTGATATCTCTGCAGTGGGGCCTGCAGAAACAGAAGTTAACCTGTCTGTCACAATACAGACATGAAGGAATGAGATTTTGATTAGTCGACAGTCTTCATAATAAAATGTCAAGCTTGTCGGCAGTGATGACGGAGAGGCTGTGAAATGTATTCAGAAATAAGTTGCCATCATATTGACTTTCACTGTATATGCAGTGTTTATTCGGTTCACTGTGGACAAAAGGGTTGGGGTTACTACAGCAAAGATACAGAAAATTTTAAACTATTATCACTGTATCTATACTGTGGTTATATATGTCCAGATTTATGGGGAAGTTTATAGCAGACAGTAATTTAGTGGACACAAATACTCCGTCCCACACCAATATCTGCACACAATCACAGACTTCGGAAACTGCTGCTGGCCAAAAATAAAAATAAAATAAAATAAAAATAGCACACCAAATGGAAAATTGCATACAGCCTTCCAAAACCCCCCTCTGGCTATGCTTTCTAAAACAGACGTCAGTGATGTTATCACTTGTGTACAGTATACAGTATAAAAGCCTGTGGAGTACCAGGAGGATGAGGTCATCATTCAACATGACCTTCACTTCCTGTGAGTAGCATGTGTAGAGGAAGAGGGGCGCTGTGAAACTCAAAGGGTGGGCTGCGTATGCCAGGTGGATCCCACAGGGTGCCCTAGCTGTGCACAAATGTTGTATAATTATGTGTTAATCTGCCTGTATGGATATGAAACAGAAGTGGAGGAAGAAGCTGACCCGGACCTATCTGTCTGTCAAAGCCAAGAAAAAACTGTGCATTAGCCACATTAAGCACTGAATTATACGGCGAGATGTCCAAAATAGCTCCTCTTCCACTTAACAGCATGTGGGCCAGGAAGCCTCCTTTACACAGCATTATAAGCATAAAAGGGGGTATTGGTGATTAGTGACACACTCATTATGTGGCTTTTGGACCTGTTACATAGGAACCGTTGATGAATATGTTAACCATAGCATCCCTTTGTTAAGCTGCAATTATAAATACATCTTTACAATAGAGTGCGAGTGTACATCATTCTATGCCAGCTCAGAATAAAAACATTTTAATTTCTCAGTGTAGTGAGTTTAAGTTTAGTGAACGTATTGGCTTGAATAGGACCGTCGACAAATATAGACATCACACACATATGCATTCTTGTTTGTCCGTAATCTTCCGAAGCATTTGATGAAAAGTATTGAACACACCAGCAAGACTATAATTGTAAAATCCTTTTACTCTGCCAGAAATATATTTCAGTAAGTCGGGCTTCTGTGCCTCTGATTGATTCCATTTTGGAGGGATCCAGAACAAAAACTGTACAAAACAGGAACAGTTGTGTGGGTTAACAGATTCACAATCTCCAGAATCTGAAGGCGTAATAGGAAAAGCACAGTGCACATATAGAAAAATATGATTATTTTCAGTTATGATTTGTGGTAAGGAAATGTTAAATATTTATGAGATACACTGACTTTCTTCAACAAACAAGAGAAGCTCTCGAAATACTTTACTCAACCTACAATGTTCACCTAAACCTAAGTTCAGCAGTGTAACAGTTGTGATTGACCCCATTTTTTTTCTTGCACCCAAAATTAATCCCACGCTCATGCCTGCCACAACCACTCCTGCTTTTTTCCAGTAGACAACTGCTATATTACCATGCAACTTCCATCCTGCAAACCAGCCTCTGATCAGCACCACGGACAGCAGCCCAAATGTCCAATTTATCAGCGCTAATCTAACAGCCTGCCCTGGACTCAAAACACAATTTGGTTTATCCATTTATCAAGCAACTGAAAAACCTTTAGCAAAGCTGCAAAAAATAAATAAATAAAAAATCCTACATGGGCGACGGCTTCTGAATCCCTCTGCAGCTGCATCACCGATATGTATGGCATTGCCTAAGCTGTTCTGTGTCTAAACTAGGGCTGTCAAAAGATTAAAATGTTTAATCACAATTAATCACGATTGTCCATAGTTAGTCACAATTATCATCATGGCACTGGGCAAATATCCTTGCTTTGTGCAAATGTACATGTGTATATTAAATATTGGAAATCAGTTAACAACACAAAACAATGACAAATATTGTCCAGACACCCTCACAGGTACTGCATATAGCATTTAAAAATTGCTCAACTCATAACCTGGCAAACTGAAGCCTAACAGGCAACAACAGCTCTCAGCGTGTTTATTTGACTTTGACTTGCCCCAAACTAAATGGGATTATCATAAATTAGGCTTGTATATAAAAGGGGAGACTCGTGAGTACCCAT
Organism: Pterois miles; assembly: GCA_947000775.1. Classification (NCBI taxonomy): domain Eukaryota; kingdom Metazoa; phylum Chordata; class Actinopteri; order Perciformes; family Scorpaenidae; genus Pterois; species Pterois miles. Next base: position 24,770,043 of record CAMQGK010000052.1, read on the forward strand.
AGAACCCCTTTTCATGCACATATCTTGAGGTCAGAGGCCAAGGGACCCCTTTGGAAATGGTGGTGACAGATTTTCCTCACAAAATTTTGCACAAGATTGGAGCTTTATTTAACCTCCTGAGTGACAAGCTAGTATGACATAACTGGCAACAACGGTTCCTCATGTTCTAGTTTCAAATGGTGCCAGTATATATTTATACAGCCACCATTCAAAGCTACAAAAAAAATCATAAGTTGCATTAATGTGTGACCTACTCTAAACATAACTATGCTTTTAACATAACATGTGAGGTATGAATAAATGATACCCTGCTGATAGGGGCATGACCCCGTTTTATGTCTGGGGTGTGAGCAGCAATTTCCAATGTCCATTTCCTTAATCTGAAATCGTATTGGCATGGAGGGTGGGCAAGTTGACACCAAAGATCTTCTCTGCAGACCTTATAAAACTCCAGCAGCCTGTTTTTGTCCCGTTTGAACCCAAACCAGAATGAGATGGATGAACAGAGACTAAACTCTGAATGTCCTATAGAGCTGGACAAGGGTGGGAGGTTGAACTTCCTGGGCTGGTACAGGAAGTACATCCTCTGCTAGGCCTTTTTTTTAATGATAAGGTCAGTGTTAACAGTGTTAACTTTCAGGACCTGAAGATTATTTCCACAAAGAAGCAGAAGCAATGCCGTTGGGAATGTTAAAAGGGGCAGCGTTGAAAGCTCCTCTTCTCTACAAAGGAGCAAGCTACAAATTTTTAAGATAGACATGTCACATCTACAGGGGGTGAGTATTTGATCCTCAAATGATTGATTTTCAGTGGGAAATTCCTTTAAACATTTTTTTCTTGTAATGAACACGGTGGTTGTAGGGTGCTCATTTGCATATAAATACAGTAAAATGAGAAATACAGGGAGTACGTGGCAGAGCATGTCGCCTCAGTTTAAGTCAACAAGGTTCGATCAATATGCAGTGAGACATAAAAGAAATACATAGAGGGCCACAAAGTGCTTTGACATGTTGTAATGCCTGATGGCTATTCTGAACAATGTAAATGAAATGTTTGAAAACCCTTCACCTCATACCCCCACAGTAAACAGATATTTGATGAAAGTAAAGGACGTTTCTTTTGCATTTTGTGAGACATTTTAAACATACTTTGGTAGTGAAATGGATCTGTAGAGCAAATAATAATAATAATAATCTATTTGTATAGCACCTTTCTAAACATAGTTACTTGCACAGATAAAATACAATAGAAAGAATACTAAAACCCATAACCAGTGGTATCAAACAATATGTCACTGAGACAACACATAAGTCAAAAGAGGACAATATAGGGTGTAGAAAAGTTACGCCAAGCTGTCGCCTCATGGGGTTAAAAAAGCCTTTTGATACAAATGGGTTTTTAAAAAGAGATTTAAAATTGGTTCATGAGGTCCACAGAAAGGCTGTTTCAGAGTCTAGGGGCACTGATAGCAAAGGCCCTGTCTCCCTTAGTCACCATCCTAGACCTGGGTACAACCAGTAATGCTTTGTCTGAGTACCTCAGGTTCGAAGGTGGCACCAAGGGAGTAAGGAGGTCAGTGAGGCAGCTCGGTGCTAAACCATGCAGAGCTTTAAAAGTTAACAATAAAATCAATTCTAAATTTGACAGGCAGTCAGTGAAGTACAGCTAAAACTGGGGTGATATGCTCAAATCTCCTCGTTCCTCTGATCAGTCTGGCAGCCACATTTTGGACCAACTGCAGGAGATGAAGTGAGTTTTGGCTGAGACCAGAGTAGAGAGTGTTGCAATAATCGAAACTGGATGAAATGAGCACGTTGACAACACTAGTGAGGTCTTGATCTGATAAAAAATATTTTATTTTGGATGTATTTCTGAGGTGCAGGAAGCAAGATTGCACCACCCTTGTTATTTGATCAATAAAAAGTCTTGAGTCGAATAAAACACCCAGGTTTCTTGCAACTGATTTGATGTCTCCGTGCTTGAAAAATAGGCCAGTTACAGTGGTATGTTCCTTTAAAACTGCAGCGCAGCCACTTCATTATTAAAAACATTCATACATTGACATGAACAATACATGGCATCCTATGAGAACTTGACTGAAATACAATTCAAACTAAAGCATTTGATCTAGGACTATACAGCAGACTGGAGATTCATTATGTGCATGGGAACCGTTGATATGACAGTTCTTGTCAGTGCCAGAATGTGTTATGAACTTTGATACTTCTCTCCTCACGTAATATTTTTCATCATTACTTTCCAAGCACAATCACATACTAGCAATTTCTATACACAGGCAGTATAACTCTGACAATGTGTCACTGGTTTGGACATGAAATTAAAAGGTAAGAACAATCACAGTGAAATTGATTTTGTTTCTCCGTTGAGATCTTTCATCACTTTTGCTTTGATGGTTTGTCGCCCTCTGGCTGTCGTTTAGATATCCACGATGATACGGGAGGGGTCATGTTTTTCTTCTCCTACAGCGAGGTTCTGATTATTCCAACAAACATGACAGATAACAGATGTAACATGCCAACGTTTCATCAAATAGACACAGACACATTTCCAAGCACTTCCATCTCCAAGATGAATAAGCAATGCAGTGGGGTAACAAATAGGGTGATGAACATATTTAAATGCTGACACCTCATCAGATGCAGAGATTCATGCACTGAATGGAAAGCAAAAAATGCAAATCATTGCACCTATTGGTTTGGACGCATACCAATCCTTTCACAGGAAAAAGTGAGAGTGCTGAGTAAAAACAATAAACCATGATTTTCTTCCTTTCTGTCCTTTTCTTTTTGCGTACAATGCTCCAGTGCAAGGAGTCATCCAATGTCACAAATAAACATCCTCATTTGCGTGTAGATGATTAAAAGTCAGTCAGTGACCTTTCCTGCACCACATGTTGTAAATAACTGTGATAATATTAATCCTGTTGTTGACATTTTTCTTCAAAGATTCTTTAACTGGGTTGTCCATATTGTACATGCACTCACAGAAGACAGTAATGAGATATCTATGGGACTATCTTGTGACAGTGATGATGCGGCAAAAGAAAAAAAAAAAAAATCATGTGAGCACAAGAGGCATTATTCTTATACAATTTTATATATATATATATATATATATATATATATATATATATATATATATAGGAATCTGACGAAATGAAAAAGGTCCCGTAAAATGACGAATGAGCAGTCATATACTGTGTGCAAAATACAGTTTTTCCAAAAAAATAAGCATTTTCATAATATCATTAAAACTACTGCCAAAATGTTTGATGATTTATCCTGCATTCAGTAAAGTGTGATCGATCATAGCTAGGGCCGCGGTTGAATATTAATCAAATAAATTAAATTGTATGTCTTTTCCACTTTTCCTTTTTGAAATCAACTGCATTCACACAGGAAATGAGTACAGCGACAAACCGAATGTAATAAAATTCAAGCTAGCATGTATGCCTAAAACAGAATCATAAATCATCCTCCTAAAAAGAAAGTTTAAATTCATCCATAGTGTATAATTAAACAGCAACAGCATATGTTAGATGCCAAAATGGTCCGTCACTTTAAATTTTGTTGCCGTAGGGAACTGGGAGACGGCATTTTGTCATTTCTTTCCTAAAGGATCGTCCAGTGTAGGCCTTCCCTATGCTAACAGATATAATAACGGAAGCACTGAGGTTGGCTAGAAGGTAAGACGCAAATTACAAAACTCTAGCAAGATGGTTAAAGTTACACAGTGACCTCGAATAGTTAGAGTTAGGCATTGACCTCGAACACTTAGGGTTAGGCATTGACCTGGAACACTTAGGGTTAGGCATTGACCTGGAACACTTAGGGTTAGGCATTGACCTCGAACACTTAGGGTTAGGCACTGACCTCGAACACTTAGGGGTTAGGCATTGACCTCGAACACTTAGGGTTAGGCATTGACCTCGAACAAATAGGGTTAGTCACCGACCTCGAACACTTAGGGTTAGGCACCGACCTTGAATAGTTAAAGTTAATATAGACCGTGGGGCAGTGAGTCTTGTGAGATTTTGCAAGTATTTTGCAATTTGTGGGTTACCCTCTAGACACAGCCAAGCTTTGTAGCACCTTTCCATAGCATTTGGAGAATTCAATCAGCTCTCATCATGGCTGCCACTTACAATTCCAGGTCATTTGACTGAGTTAGGAAGCTTCCAAAGCAAAAAAAGACTAAGTTATGTCTACATCATCTCTAGCAGCTCTGTGAGGCTGTACGTAGACACAGAGGTATTTCTTTTAGTTAGATGCTAGCAGTGCTAACATAATGCTACTAAGCAGGTATAATGTTTTCCATGATCACCATCTCTTTTGAGCATGTTAGCAAGGAAACACTTTCAGATTTGCACCAAACACAAAGTACAGCTGAGACTCATGAAAATGTCTTCAGTTTTGCAGATATTTGGTCATAAACCAAAGTATTAGTCAATAATTAGTCTAATCAAATTCCATCATAGCCAAGATTGCATAGCAATCCATCAGATACGAGATATTCCACACCAGGGATAAACTATTATCCTAAGCCTTGTCCTTATCCCACATCAGCTCCCTTTATGGATGGGATCCTCACATGCTACTGCACACATCCATGCTTTTATTTTTGTCCAGCCTACTTTGTATGTCGATATAGTCCCAAATTATGTTTTTGTCAGTTTGTTAATGTTGATGCAGAATGATCATTTTAGGTACTGCTCAATGACAGCTGAAATGTGAAGCCTGGACCTGAATGTTTTTTACAATGACCTTTGCTAATTAGAAAAGGGTGAGGAGAGATAAAAGATTCAATAGCAGATTTGTTGCGGTGAAGCTTGCCAACTCTGTTGTCAGAACTGGGGAGTCACTTGCACCAGTGTGCCCAAATGATTTGTAAGAATATGTTGGCAATGCTCGCACTGTGAAGTCCTGAGACAGTTGCCAAATTACTTTTTATTTCACAATGTCTAGAATGTGAATGTTTCCACCTACGCTCAGAAATTTCAGTAACTGTCCACTGCCACCCAGTGCATGCTGACTGTCTTGCTGAATGCGACGAGGTGAGAGTGGTCTATAGGCTATGCATGCATGGGTTATGTGACAAATGATGTGAATGTTAATGTGCTTCGCATCCCCCCTACAGCATCTAGCCTCATGTTTGTGTGCTCTCTGATTAAACCATGTGGCCGTGCAGGATGAGTCATTCACTCGGTCAGTTAGCCAGCCCCTCTTGGCTCCTCCTGAAGGCCATTTGGTTACTGGATGCCCGGCCATTTAACAGGCCGATGCTGCAATGGCACCACAGCACAGACGGTTCCCGCTGAGTGCCTCCTCTTAGCTCATCAGTGGCAGCAGGCTCACGTCAGCCATCGCTTCTGTACTCGCTTTCAACACGCCTGCCTCCAGCAGGCAGCGATTACATTATGCTGGGCTTCGATTATTGGTTATTGCCTCTTTATATGGCATCTCAGGCTTCAGCCAGATGGAGTTAATGCTGCAGTGAATAAGTCTGTCTGGAGAACGCAGACATCATCATCTGGCAGGGACACTACAATCATCCTCATTGCAGTTGCTGTTTATTTGCATGGACTAAATTTGGCTCCATTGCAGATCATTTCTTCTCATTCAAATTATTGGTATTATCTTGGAAGAGCTACTTATGTCGCCAAAGGATAAAGATTACTGACTGATATTTTTTGTACAGAGAGACTAAAATACATCATAAACACAGCACTTGTCTAAAATGGCCTAAAAAACTGAAAATTTTATGGCATCATCTAAAATATGTGAAGATAAATTAGCAATATCAACACAATGCCACCATGTCCCCCTCAAGAAGCTAATAACACACGATGAAATGGTGTTTGTGGTATACAGGCTAAGACGTAGAGAAGTGATTAAATGCTTCTAAATGTTCTAGCTGTACTGGAGCACCAGCACAGTATCAGCCTCCTATCGGTGTCCGACAGATGGTGATGGTGGCTGGTGATCTAGACGTTGGACCTGTATATGGATCTGTGTGCTGGAAAATGGCAAAGTACGAGGGTCGATCTGATAAAGCTCTGTGGCTCTGCAGCCCAATAGATTATAGGGGAAATAATTAGGACTGCAAAAGGACAAAAAGACAAGGAGTGCATGATATGGTTTAGTGTAAGAAAGATTAACAATATGATGGATTTTTTTCCTGACTGTAGCTGCAGTCTGCAAAGACAGTGAAGATTTTATTTGCACATACGGTCATTATACCCCGACAGTAGTGTCTGAGATTGGTAATCTGAAAAAAAAAAAAAAAAAAAAAAGTGCCTCTCCTCCGGTGCTGTTAATGGCATCTGCAAGATTTCACAGACCGGAGGAAAACAAGCAATCAGGGCGAAGATGGAGCCTTGCCCTCTGAGAGCCGGCTGTCAATCACTCACAAACTCCAATCAAATGGTCAAACTAGGTCAAACATGAAAATAATATTCTGTTACTTTAATGCCTATTTCTCACCTCAAATGTTTTCATAAACATCTTGTAGTTACTGTTTAGCTGTAAAATGAGAAAGTTTGTGACCCGGCAGCCATGTTAACACCAGTTGAAGAAATACCAAACACCGCCCACCAGCTGGGACATAGCCAATAGGAACACTCCATGGGAACGCCTTCTCTGAGATGACCTGTGATTGGCCAAAGTTTCCCATCACGAGCTAGATTTTTAAAACTATGAAAACAGCGGCATGAGGAGGTGCAGAACACTTGAATTACAATATGCTGAAAGGTTATTATGGAAGTTTTGCGCAGTGATGCAGATAACTTTCTGCCAACTGAAGCTTTAATTTTGCTATCTATTTTCAACTGTAGTCCATACACTGATCTCTCCAATTTACTCTGAGTTTTTGTTGGGGCTTAAACTATAGAGAGACACAGTAATATGATATATAGGCATTTTTCACAGGTAAATAATACACTTAATGACTGAAACTCAGTTTCAGGCTCCTGGTATTGTGCATGTTGGCTCAGTCACTCTGTCATGACTAACTGGGACATTATTAGCGTTAAGGGAGGATGAAAAGGCAGTTTACTTGGTCTTTGTTCAGAAAACAGGTCAACAACAAATAGGTAGTCTGTGAAAATAAACAGAGCGGACAGGCACAATAAAGGCTGGTATTAAAAGTGTGAGTGGCAAAAAACAAGTGGTATAGTATGGGGCAAGATTGTATGGCTAGCAGGCTAACAACAGCAGCCCACAAAGCTGTGAAAATATCTGTAGTAATTTACTGGGAGTAACAACAGGTGTACAGAAATATACAAACAGGGCACAAATGTAAATGACTGTTCCTTCATATTTTGGTAATTTTCCCCCAAAGCCCAACCAGCCCTCTCCAGCCTTCTCCATGCAAAAAGGATAAAGAACAAAACACAAAATGAATCAAAAGAAAAAGAAAATAAGATTAAACAATAAAATACAAACATTGGTATTGACTGTAATAAAAAATTATAGGATATATCCTGAACTACAGATAAAATAAGCTGATAAACTTTACCATGTACTAATACTGAAGACTTAAGATTTCATCTTAATGTTTAGTGGTCATTTCTGTTTACATTAATCAATCTTGTCATACAGTTTAGCTATTGGGTAGAAATACATTTCATCAGTCCATTAGTCTGCCTAAATACACTACAGCCAAATTAAATTAAAACATATACTACAAATAATATATAAAATACAAGTGGTCTTAATCAGATGGAAGTATGGCCAGTCAGTTAAAATAAGATAAGAGGGGCTGCCAGGTATAGTACATTTCTGGGCTCATCCGCAAAAGTCAATTTTTGCTTTTTTCCAAAAGGGGCGGCAGTAGCTCAGTCTGTAGGGAGTTGGCTTGGGAACCGGAGGGTCACCGGTTCAAGTCCCGACATGGACCAAGAACTGAGTGTGAACTGGTAGCTGGAGAGGTGCCAGTTTACCTCTTGGGCACTGCCGAGGTGCCCCTGAGCAAGGCACCAAACTCCCAACTGCTCGGGGCGCTTGTCAGGAGCAGCCCCATCACTCTGACATCTCTCCATTGTTGCATGTTTGTGCATGTGTGTGTTCAGGTCTGCATGTACCGTGTATAATAACAACAGAGTGAAAAAATTGAATTTCCCCTGGTGGGACTAATAAAGGACTATCTTCTTCTTCTTCTTAAGGAACATCATCATATTCTATATCAGGGATGATGACAAAGCTGTAACCGGCTACTGTATGAGGCCACCGAAGTCCAGAGATTGGTAAATCTTTCCTAAAACGCCCTGAATGATGCAAAACTGCTTGAAACTGACAGTTATCAATAAGACCGCTCTCCAGTGTGCTGCCTGACAGCACAGTCATGTTCACTGCAGCCATTTACACACAAAAACTACATGAAAAGTAAAATCACTACTCTGTGATACAGTATACGAACGGTATTAAGATCCTGAAAACTGTTGACGCTCTGTTCTGCTATTCTTTAACGCTATTTGAAATTGTTTTGGATTTCTACAACCAGCAATAATTTCAAAAGCTGTGGTGCACTCCTCACATACCACCTCTTTGTCGGGCCCTTGGCTTCATTTTCAACATCAAAACCACTGTAGTTCTTCTTGGCGTCACTTTAGGATTAGGCAACAGTCCTAACAGTCCTAAGTTAGGCTTAAGACTACTACATTTGTACAGTGAAAATGACACTGAACATCATCTCCTGGATGAAAGCCTTGGGTTTGCTGAACCCGTCCACTTCCCCAGCCTCCTGCTCTGTGTGTCTTTTCACTCTTCAAACTACATCACAGCACTTTCTCAGAGCGTTTACTGCTGCCATGGATGGGTTTATTTTATAGTTAATGGAACGCCCGTTGCATTTTATACCACTACTTAAAGGTTCGTTGTGAGGCAGTATCTAACATCAATGGTCAAGAAAAAACCTCTGGATTTGACGCTTTGGGACAAAGAACGGACCGGGTAACCACAGGTGTCCGGGGGTGGGGAATGTGATGGGGAGACAATGCTGAAGAAATATTAGTGCGGACTCTGATTTGGTTTGGCAGTTGGCTTATATTCTTTTTTCTTTTACATAAATTAAGAAACCGGTGCTTAAAAATTCACAGGAATGCTGGAAATGTAAAATATCCCCAACCCCTAGCTTAACATGAGCCATTACAAGAAACAATTCTGGACCTCACCAATTGCTAAACCCTGATTATACTGTACAGGTTCTTATTAAAAACACTTGATTATCATTACAGTCTTGCACTGTCCTTGCATCAACTGCCGCCAAGCAGAAGTCTTTCTTCTCTGCTGTATTATTTCATCAATGACAGCTATCAAACTAGCTGCCCATTAGAGAGGCTCATGATCCAATCAGGCTGAAAGATGGAAGTCAAGAGACTCACCCAACACACCCAACTCTAATCTTTAGAGAAATGAATGGGGTGCAAAATCTAGTCTCCACTTTTAGGCTGTGAGGCAAAATGCTGTAGATGACGTGGTGAAAGAGTGAAGCTGGAGGGTAGTGAGTGAGTAGCTGGTTAAGGGGAATGAAGTTGAGGTGTGCAGGTGGGTGGTAATCAGGAATACCAGGAAAAGCTAAGGACAGAATGGGAAAAGCAGTTTGAGACATTACTGAATAAAAGTAAACCAAGATGGGTCCAGAAACTCATTTTTGGTCTGCTTATACTAATACGCAAGTACACTGGATATCAGCATAAAATATTTCAGTCTACTGGTATTAACTATCTAAACCCATGTTAACAGAACCGAATCCAATGCAATAGCTTCTTGTTTCATTAGTTTCCATCAAACTATCCCAACCTCCCTCTAGCAATTAATATTTCATCCTATACAGAAAAAAAAGAAACAAACGCGTTTCCAATAATAGTAATAACAAGCCAAGTGCTCTCTCATTTGACAGGAGGTCCACGGTCTGATTCAGATGAACACATTTCATGTTGCATATCATCAGCAATCTTAAAAAAACACATAAAAAACACACATATATCCCCAGAGCTTATTGAAGAGCTCTAACACGCACATTGAACAGCATATGGTACTGCAAAAAGAAGATCTATAGCAGAGGAATATGGTCATTGCATGAAACTTATATTAAATGCTAACATTTTTTTTTTTTTTGGCAAAATCATAAGAAAACGAAGGAATAAAAGAAAACTGACTGGACATAAAAGCTTGGAGCATGCATGATAATCTGGTTTTCTCCAACTATACGTGTCTGACAACACAGTGGCACTAATTAAAGACTATGAAAACTCAACTCACAAACCCGCCCCACAGATACTGTAAGACCGTCTCAAATCACAAACGTTTCAAACACACGGAGCTGATTAAAAGAAAGGCAAAGGAACTGAAATGAACATGAGACGGACTTAATGACCACTTCCCCTGTAAAAGAAGCTCTCTAAACCATCATCAAACAACAGACAAAAAACAAATGTGCAAATTTCACTGTAGACAAATCATACACTGAAGGACAGTTTCAGTGACCCCAATACCACACCCTGGCTACTTTAAAACATGACATTACACCTAAACATCTGCGACTGTAATATCATGATTTAAACCACCTCTCTGGGCCCTCCATTCTCAAACACACAGAAATAACAGACTCCTTCCCCCATAGTCCCCTATATGTGAGCAGCCACCCCTCAGATTCATATTATAACAGTTTATCTCTGTTCTTTTGCACTAAGTTTGTTTATATGTTTGTGTGATATGTTTATATGTTTGTCTGATTTTGGTGCTCTCTACTGCTAATATAATAAACAGTGACAGCATTGTAGATCACATACACAAGCTTGCGTAATCAAACACAAACACACATTACTCAAGGCGAATCCTCACCAGGACGCATCATCCCAAAAACCCTCAATCACTGCCCCACTTAAATTCCCTAATTGGACCATACTGTACATGGGATTGGCTCCCATTCCCATTAGCTTTTATGTGTCATTATGATATCTTGAGAAGTCAGCTTTATAGCCCAAAAATTGCCCTCCTCGAGGTAACCAGTGACCTCCTTTTTAAAATGCAGCAGCTAGGCTTCTTACTGGTTTTAACAGATGACAACACATCACCCCAGTCCTAGCTTCTCTTTACTGGATCTCCGGTCAATAAAGAACTGATTATAAGATTTTACTGATGTCTGGGTCCAAACGGTTCTCACCCCCAACTCGTCAAATACTACACCTTGGTCAGTGCCCCTCTGTGTCCAATACCAACACACCGAGGCATCTTTTAGCATTTGTATGAGATACACAGTAACCCCAGTGTAAACCCATTCAACAGTGGCTATGGATGCAAATTTTGAAAAAAATTCTTAAGCAATAATCAACCCTTGGTAATTGATTATTAACTGTTCGCCGACAAGATTAGTGCCTTGAATGCTGCGGTGCACCAGCTGCAGTATATGAGCACAACAGACAACTGAGTCAACAGTTCACCATCAGGAGAGCTACTGTAGCAGCCACTGTGCTGCATTCACTGTCCCCAGTTCACCGTCCGGGAGTGTTGGCAGCCACTGCTATAAGCTACAAACTACAATTTCTCAGCTGGAAGTTCGGAGCCAACTTCCTGTATCAGCGCCGGCTCAGACTTAAGGTGTACCATCTTTTCTCCTTAGAAATGATGAGCCACTCCTCTGTGTTCTTTTAACTGTGCGTTAACTGGTTAAAATGCGTAATGTCGGTTATCGGTTAATTATTAACATCCCTACCAGTGGTGTCGGCAGAAATCACAGTGTAGGTGGGAGAAAATCAGGAGACACTGGCTTGTCCAAGACCAAACATCTACTATAAGATTCAGAAAGGCATGTTAACCAAAATAAGCCTTGCACCACAGTTTAATCCTACAAGCCTGAAACATTATCATCAGAGGTAATATTACAGGTACCTGACATGTATATTTACCTTATTTCTTTACTCTTGTTCAGTTTTGTTGACCTTATTAGTTGCATTTCTATTTCCATATGTACAATGAAAGCAAAATAGCCAGAGTCAAGACCCCGATAGCCTATGTGTAGGCCTACTCATACCTGGCCAATGAAGCTGATTCTGATCGAACAAGACAAACATAAACAACATAACATAACCTGGCACGGCGGCCATATATTCACACACACAGCTGGCAGACGCAACAGCATAATTAATCGCGTATTGACAGAGCATTTGCATTTATAAAAATACACTTTAACATAGCCTGGCACGGCGGCCACATATTCGCACACACAGCTGTTAGCATCATCAGCATAAAATCCAACTAAACCTAATAAACAATCATAATGAAACAGGCCATTAGTCGAAAATGGTAAATGAGCTTACCTTGGGGCTTGGTGCTGACCACTGAAATGACTTCAAAGTCCCTTTCAAAGGTGGCCAGGGACAAAGAGCTCAGTCTGATGTGACGCCTTGATGCCAGAGTTTAATGCAACTGACAGTTGAAAAGAGTCTTTTACCAGTAGGCCTTGTTATGGGTAGGGCAACTAGGGGCCTGTTTCGCCCCTGTCTAGGACATAACTCAACATAACTGTGTGAACAACGGCCAAAACAAACAAAATAATTTTTCTGACGAACCCATAACAAAATAAACAAGCAAACAAACTAAATCTGGCTCCCTAGGATACAGCAGAAACAGGAGGACAGATTGTAAAAGAAAAAAAATGGCAGCTACCCCACCACTGAAGTGCTATCTCATGCAACAGAGAAAACCTCCACGAAAATTACACAACTACGAAGCCAACAAGAGCAGAGTGTCTAGAAATTCAACTCTAGATCATAGATTTGACAGAAATGTTTGCAGGCTGAAGATAGAGGCTGCTGACAAACCTTTGGGCACCTGAGCATTTTTAAACTGCAGAGATGATGGTTGGGCCAATCAGCAGCAGACACCCACACCTGCAGCCAATCAGAGAGAGAGCACCTAGATGGGGAAACAAAGATCCTCACCAGACAAAGACACTCACTCTCACGCAAAACACAGCCACACAACTCTCATACAAACATCTCCTTCCTCTTGCTTGTCAGGCCTCTGTTTCTCAGTGCACAGGTGTTTCCGTTTAACAAGTGAAAAATTAATAGTAAGTAATTAATAGTAATAGAGCATTTAATTGATTAATAATTAATAGTACAATAAAAACAGGCATTTAGAAATGTGTTTGTAAAATAATTTTTTTATTGTACATTAAAAATAGGTATTAATAAATGTGTTTACATATTCATCTATTAATCTATTAATAAATGGACAAAATTCCAAAATAATTATTTTTTGACATTTTAACGGGCGATAAAAAGATGAATTATTAATTTGGTGGGTCTTTGAAAAGTCTCCATCACAGTATCATGGCTGCGGTCATCCACAGTACTGCACAGCCACGGTCAGTCGCACTATCTCCGCATTTGCTCTGTGAAACATGTGACTTTTTTTTCTTGAATCTTGAGTTTTCTCATAATATTGTAATAATAATATGATGTAGAACTGAACAGGCATGATATCAATTAAATCAACTGATCAATTGATATCAATTGACCATCTAAATATTTGAAATAAATCAGCAGTAATTCAACATGAAAGTCAGGATCTGTGGACCTGTACATGTTGTGTTTTTAGTAAAGACACAAGAGCAACACACACGGCAGAGGCAGGACCAGAATTAAACAAGTCTTTACTAAGCCAAACAGACAGGTTAAAACCAGGTCCTCCCAAAGCCAGCTAAATGTAGAATCAGTCTGCCTTGTGTGTTGCTCTTGTGTCTTTACTATAAACACAACATGTACAACAGGTCCCCAGATAGTGTCCTCTTATCTTAACTAAGTGATGTTCTTGCTTTTTTTCTTGCTTTTCTTTAATAATTTTGCATTAGTAAAATAAGAAAAATATTCTCAATCAAGGCTCAGAACTGGAATATCCATCACAGGAATGCTGTTATCAGCCATAATAATTCCTACTGAGGCCATCTCAGGCAGCGCTGGAACAGATGCAGATGGATACAATACAAAAGAAAATTAGGCACTGCAGTAAAGTATGTGCCACAAAACACGAAGAATAAGAGAAAGCAGCCTCTCACCTTGACTCATCTTCCAATTCTTGTGTCTAGCTTGAATTATAAAACTATGCTGGCAATATTGTGTTTGTTCTTTGGAGTGTCATGGGAGTCTGAAACGAGAAGTCGGGAGAAAAGCTTTCAACAAGACGTCTTCCACACAGTAAATCCCTCATGTGGATTGTCAGAAAATTGAATCAGCCCACATTTATGGGTTAGCACTATTGAAATATTTCTAAAGCATTCTGAATTTCTAGCAGCATTTAAAATGCAAAGGGGCCGTAGTTGCAGTTCTCTCAGGGCTGAGGTGGAGAACTACTTAAGGGATCTATGGGTGTTAATGGGATCCGTCACATCCATCCCTGGTTCTTTATGTAAGCAGTAACAGAACGGCATTTTTCACAATGACAGCATAACAATTCCTGTAAGCATGTAACAGCAGATGAATACAGTATCTCCTTCCTTATACACAAGAGAACCGAAAGAGAGAAAAAAAAAAGTTTTAGTATTCAAGTAGAAAAAAAAATCCTCAAATGTTTTCGTAAAGCTGCAGTGGGTAGAATTGGAGCAAATATTATTAGAAAAAATAATTTTATAAAAAATCTCCTGACAGCAGTGCAAGAAATAGGTAATCTTAAAAAAAATCATGGGCCTCGGTGTCTTCCGGTGCTCCTAATGATCTAAACCTAAAGATCTGTTGAGGAAATACCAAGCCCCACCCACCAGCCAGAGCAAACTTTCTCATTTTACAGCTACACTACCAGATGTTTCTGAAAACAGCTGAAGCGAGAAATAGGCTTTACAGAAACAAGATATTGATTCATCTTTGACCAGCCCTTCCTAGTGTGACTGTTTGGTCAGAGTTCGCGAGTGACTGTCAGCTGCCTCGGTTGAATAAAGACCAAATTGTAACGCTCTTTCTCTGAAAAGACCCGTGACTTAAAGCTGGAAAACAGAGCCAGGAACACTTGAATTACAATATACTGAAAGGTTATTATGCCTACTTCAGGTTTAGCTCAAGCAGAGAGTAAACTTTTACCAACAAGCAATTAGCCCACGTCATCCAAATGTAGCAGGCAAAACAACATAGTGTTAAACATTTTTAGTAGACGCTCCAACAATGTACTGGACAAACTCCAAAATGTCACTAGTCCACAAATTAATTAACTATTTTCAAAGCAAACCAAGCTGTTTGATTGATTTTCTTGGCTGAAGTTTCTAAGCATTACACATTCAATGTTGTCTTAATTGTTTGTTTTAATGTGTTTTTTCCCTGCCAAGTTAATTTAATGCTTGATCTCATAATCTGAGTGACAGTTACGGCCTGCCATTATTTTCTCTCTCAAGTGCTGACTTTTAAAGAACGACACACAATCTCAGTAGTCTTGTGAAATCAAAGACCAATTTATTCTTCTGGGCCTTTGTAAACTTTTGACTGAGCAGATCCTCTTGAAGCAAACATATAAAATAATAATAACAATATAAATTTGTGCAAAATAAATCCATTTAAAGTTTCAACATTGGTTACAAATGAGTTTTTTGTGCTTTTTTCTACTTCAGGAAGAAATGAAGCTGATGAATGACTGCAGTAGTACAAGCAAAATGCTGAAATGAATGATTGATACTGTGAACAAACCACTTCATTTAGCAAATTTGCATCTCGTATAAACTGACACGTTTTGTGATTTTTTTTTTCTGACCAGTTCTAATGGAAAGAAAATAGCTTCAGACCAGATCAGGCCTAGTCTAATTTCCTATTGTCACAAGGCTTTATGAAACAAAAGGTGACCTTCAGCTTCCCACACTCTCATCTCTCACTGTGCTCCTAATTTCTCCCACCATAGATAACCAGTCATTTGATGGCCACTAAACACAGACTCCTGCGGCCAGGCTTACTCCTTAGGGCCACGTAACAGACAAGCTTGGTAGTCCAGGCAATAAAATACAGACCTACCTTCCATATTTGCACAGTCACAGAGGTCATCAGCACAAATTTTGCTCTGCTTGAAACAAATTAAAAAGTAATTGCTGGTGTGCCCCTCACACCTGAAAAAAAGGATTAAAACACTCTGACCTTAATTAGACTTGCCCTGCGGTGCTATTTCTCTGAGTTCATTGGCATATATTGCTATTTTACAGTTGGAATATTATATTGTTTGTTTCCCATGATATAATTTCACTTCATCACTGATGCTTGTCCAGAAACAATGAAATGTAAATTGTATTAAAGATACAGAAACAGAGACTGAATCACACACTTGCAGCCTCTTGTTTTTGAACTTGGTCTCAAACATGCTGAAAATACAGGGAAAGGCAGATATGTCAAAGTGTAGAAACACCAGACAAAAATTTCTACTACCATTCTACATACCAGTGGTTGCGGTGTAGGAGCACAAAACAAATGAGAGCATCAAAACATGGATCGGTTAGGATGAATTTATCCTCAGGGGACAAACTGGCCAATATGGAGGCTAATTATACCATGTAACCCACTCCTACATGCCAAGCAGTGGGGGACGATTGAAGAGACAATGCAACCTTGAAGAAAAAAAAAAAGAAACATGTCCTAGAGACAGTTTAATTAAGGGACATGTGATGGGAAATTCATCAATCTCTTATAGAAAAACATCTTCAACTTTGATTAATTAGTGAGGTCCTACCTTTTGCAGTAATTGGACTGTTATAGCCAATGGGGAAATGCTTGGTACGGTACTACGACAGAGTTAAATGCACTGTAACAAACTGCTGTGGTGCATTGGGATGTTTTTTTTTTTTTTAAATATTCAGCATCATAGATCATGCTACAGCACCTTGACCAATCTAAAAGTCATGAAATGATGCTTCAAAGTGTATTGTTTCCAGAATGAGGTGAAACCAGGCAGTCCCTTTCTGATGCATTTATTTATGAACACCAATTAAACACCAGCATCTTGATAATTACTAAGATGGAACACAGCCAAGGATGCAGTAGTCTATTCCTCACCATCCGGCAGTATGTTGACATCTCATCAACATGCAAGTGCACAGCTGCACAAACATGTGCAATGTGTTATTTTGGTATGCATGAAAAAGATGCAAGCAGTGTTAGTAAATCTTTAAACACATGCAACTGTTATAGATTTTCATGTGCTTCAATATGAAAACCAAAAGCAGACCACCCATACTCAGAGCTGCTACCATATCTTATTCCTATTGAAAAAGTATCTTAATGGCTACTTGACATTAGTTTGAAAACTTTCTCCATTCTGTGTTAAAGCTGTTATAATATATTTTACTGAGACATATCTAAGACCAAAGGGTTAACAATCACAATCACTGCATCATTGAAAAATAATCTTTTTCCCTCAAATTGGAATCAGTAAATCCCTATGCACTGCAGTTCTTGTCCTATCTACTTCTATGAAGCTGCTTTTCACTGTGTTTATAAACTCCTCACATTTTATGCTCCTGAACCAAAAAGAGTTTCTGCTTTAAACTACTCTTAAAAAGTTGTATGATAATGAACTTGGCTATCTCCTGTACAGTTCGCAAAGTTAATACGAAAGTAATGGCTGTGGAGTCTCACAATACATTTTCTTTATGAGCCAGTATCCCCTTGAGGACATAATGTAATCTGTATTCCTCAAAATAAAAGTCATTGTAAAGGAGGTTCGGTCAGCCAATATAACTAAAATGGTGTCAGAAAACTCAAACTGAGGCTTTAAAATGAGCTCAGTTAAGGTAATTTTCACAGAGTGGCATGGGACTGAGCGTGCCAAATTCATCCTGTTAACTTGATCACATGTAGACACTGTTGTAAAAATCTGAACATTTTTGCTACACCTCTCCCTGCCTAATGGACCCCAAGTCCCTCAAGCAATTTTCAGATATGGATACTGACAGTGGTCTAGGCAGCAGAATGGTGCAGCTCGGCCCAGTCATACAGCGGTTTATGAAAAAGTCACAAAACTTTAGCGTTTGTGTCCAAAGACACAAATTTCCCTTTTTAGTGATGGTTAGCATGAAATCAAATGGTATGATCAACTTCCACGTAATTGTGAACAGGGAAGAATAGAGAGTAGCAAACACCGTATAGGGAGGAGCTTGAGGTGGATCGGGGGGTAATAGAGTTATTTTAACCCAAATAACAATCTTTTCCTAAAGCTAACTAAGCAGTTTTGTTGCCTAAGCCTAACCAAGTCAAAGTTTTTGTAGACCTAATTAAGTAATTACCTCCGCCAAGGAGGTTATGTTTTTGCCGGCGTTTATCTGTCTGTTTGTTTGTTTGTCTGTGTTCAAGATAACTCAAAAACTTACGGATGGATTTTGATGAAACAGTGTGTCGAAAATGTGAAAAGGAAGAACTGATTTAATTTGGGGGGGTGATCCGGAAGAAATCCTGGATTCTGGATCACTTTGAAATGTTCGTTAACATTGGGGTAAATGGGACCCAAAAAATTGTTTCTCAATATCTCTGGTAATTGTTGCCCAAAGCTCATGAAATTTGACTCAGGGATTTACAATGTGTACTTCTATCAAATCCCAAAGGCTGATCCAGATCTGATCCAGATGGTGGATTTTATAGCAATTTATATAAAAAAATGGGGGTACTCTTACATTTTGGACTAATGTATTGTGAGTTTTATGTTGTGTCTTGTATATATTTTCTATGTTTGCCACTGATATAAAAATTCTTTTTAAAAAATGTAGGATTTTTATTTTGGAGTGAATTACAATATGGGGGAAACTATGGTGCTTGGCGGAGGTCTGCGCTCTCCGAGTGCTTTTCTAGTTTTATTTTGAAAAGACTAGAGCAGAAATTGATACATGTGTCACATATTGCTGGACATTCATAGGAAAACGCATGAAAAATACATTGTTGAAAGTCGTGCTGAGCGTCAAAAAAAATGTCTATGTATACAAATCAAACAGATTAAGTATTTCAAATTGAAAGTTGAAACTTGTCATGTCTAGAAGGTAACCCACAAGTTGCGAAACTTTCACGAGGTGGTTTGGCATTGATGTTGAATCGTGAAGGTCAGGATAGGTCATCGGGCAGCAAATCTTGTGAGAGTTTTCGCATGTTTTTGCAACTTGGGGGTTACCTTCTAGACATGGCCGTTGAAACCCCGCCCTTCAACTAGAGGCTGGTACAGTGGACCTGAAGGGCAGCACATTGCATGCCAGTAATTCAGAAAACACAACAGCAAAACAGAAAACTCAATGGTGTTTTGTCACGGTTATGGACTTTTATGTTAGTTTGGCTTTTGATTAGTTTATTATTTAATTCTGTTTTGTTGTACTGAGTTTCTGTTCTAGTGTATTGTTTGTATTTCACTCACTGTCCTGGTCCTGGTGTCTTGTCTTTGGTTGTTTCCTGTTTTATTTTGAAAACCTTGCGTCTCTGTGTTGTGTCAGCTTTACTTCCTGTCTTTGTCTGTTTTTCCCTCCCTTTTTGATTGACTACTCCGCCCTGATTGTTTCCACCTGGTTGTCTTCCCTGTGTCTATTTAAGCCACCCCTTTCCCCTCTGTTCTTGTCGGTCCATTTGTTCAGTTTCCATGTTCTTCCTGTGCTCCGTTTTACTTCAATTTAGATTCATGTCCCTCCTTGTGTATTTTCCTGGACTCCCTGTTAGACTCCCTTCTCTTCCATGTGATTTTGTTTCTTTTCTCTGGTAGGTTCTTGTACTCTGTTTAAAGGTCTCCTTGTGCACTTCTAGTTGTCCTGTGTCTCACTGGTTGGTGTTTGTTCCATAGTGTATCCTCCCTGTCTCACTGTGTAGTTTAGGTTTAGTGTTAATTCTAGTTTATGGGTTTTCTGTTTTCTTGTGGTAACCTTATGTTTAGTTATTTAGTTTTCCTGTGTTTAGTTAATGATTCTTGTGAGTATCAGTTTATGTTTTCTTTGTAATACTATTAGAGATTGGGTTTCAGTCATTGATTAAAGACTCGCCTTTTGTTTAAATTCATCAGTGTGTGTGTTGTCTGCGTTTGGGGTTACTCTCTTTCTCTCTTTCTCTCTTTGTTTGACACTCTCCCAGCTAAACCTGACAGAATGGACCGACCAGTAAAAACCCCAGCAGAGAGACATTATGCCCTCTTTGGCATCCACTTTGTGGAGCCTCCATCCCCTTATGAGGGATCTCGCCTCGCAATTGCCCCGCATTATCTAGGAGCTGGAGCTCCTAGAAAGAAGCGCGGGGCCCAGAAGCAGCGCTGCCGTGTCTCACCTGAGGTCCGGCCTACTTCACCCCCATGTGTTCCGCCTGAGGTCCGGCCAACTCCAGCCCCACGTGTTCGGCCTGAGGTCCGGCCGACGCCAGCCACACGTGTCCTGCCTGAGGTCCGGCCAACCCCAGCCCCACGTCGCCCTGCGTCGACGCCGCAACCACCGCATGCTCCAGTGCCTCCAGTTCCGGCTGGGCAGCCGCCGCAGCCTCTGACGTCTCCTGTTCCAGCTGGGCAGCCGCCGCAGCCTCTGACGCCTCCGGTTCCAGCTGGGCAGCCGCTGCAGCCTCTGACGTCTCCTGTTCCGGCTGGGCAGCCGCCGCAGCCTCTGACGTCTCCTGTTCCGGCTGGGCAGCCGCCGCAGCCTCTGACGTCTCCTGTTCCGGCTGGGCAGCCGCCGCAGCCTCTGACGTCTCCTGTTTCGGCTGGGCAGCCACCGCAGCCTCTGACGTTTCCTGTTCCGGCTGGGTCTCCGTCACCGCAGCCTCTGACGTTTCCTCTCCTGGCTTGGCAGCCACCGCAGACTCTGACATTACCTGTCCTGGCTTGGCAGCCACCGCAGTCTCCGACGTCTCCTGTCCTGGTTTGGCCGCCACTGCAGTCTCCGACATCTCCTGTCCCGGCTTGGCAGCCACCGCAGTCTCCGATGTCTCCTGTCCTGACTTGGCCGCCACTGCAGTCTCCGACATCTCCTGTCCCGGCTTGGCAGCCACCGCAGTCTCCGATGTCTCCTGTCCTGACTTGGCCGTCACCGCAGTCTCCGACGTCTCCGACGTCTCCTGTCCTGGCTTGGCAGTCACCGCAGTCTCCGACGTCTCCTGGTCCTGTTCCAGTCCCGGCTGGGTCTCCGCCACCGCAGCCGACACTTCCTGGTCCTGTTCCTGTCCCGGCTGGGTCTCCACCACCGCAGCCGACGCCTACTGTTCCTGCTCCGGCTGGGTCTCCGCCACCGCAGCCGACGCCTGCTGTTCCTGCTCCGGCTGGGTCTCCGCCACCGCAGCCGACGCCTGCTGTTCCTGTCACGGCTGGGTCGCCACCGCAGCCGACGCCTGCTGTTCCTGTCACGGCTGGGTCGCCACCGCAGTCGCCTCCTGTTCCTGTCACGGCTGGGTCTTCGTCACCGCAGTCGCCTCCTGTTCCTGTCACGGCTGGGTCTTCGTCACCGCAGTCGCCTCCTGTTCCTGTCACGGCTGGGTCTTCGTCACCGCAGTCGCCTCCTGTTCCTGTCACGGCTGGGTCTTCGTCACCGCAGTCGCCTCCTGTTCCTGTCACGGCTGGGTCTTCGTCACCGCAGTCGCCTCCTGTTCCTGTCACGGCTGGGTCTTCGCCACCGCAGTCGCCTCCTGTTCCTGTCACGGCTGGGTCTCCGCCACCGCAGTCGACGCCTGCTGTTCCTGTCACGGCTGGGTCTCCGTCACCGCAGTCGCCTCCTGTTCCTGTCACGGCTGGGTCTTCGTCACCGCAGTCGCCTCCTGTTCCTGTCACGGCTGGGTCTCCGTCACCGCAGTCGCCTCCTGTTCCTGTCACGGCTGGGTCTTCGCCACCGCAGTCGCCTCCTGTTCCTGTCACGGCTGGGTCTCCGCCACCGCAGTCGACGCCTGCTGTTCCTGTCACGGCTGGGTCTCCGTCACCGCAGTCGCCTCCTGTTCCTGTCACGGCTGGGTCTTCGTCACCGCAGTCGCCTCCTGTTCCTGTCACGGCTGGGTCTCCGTCACCGCAGTCGCCTCCTGTTCCTGTCACGGCTGGGTCTCCGTCACCGCAGTCGCCTCCTGTTCCTGTCACGGCTGGGTCTCCGCCACCGCAGTCGCCTCCTGTTCCTGTCACGGCTGGGTCTCCGCCACCGCAGTCGCCTCCTGTTCCTGTCACGGCTGGGTCTCCGCCACCGCAGTCGCCTCCTGTTCCTGTCACGGCTGGGTCTCCGCCACCGCAGTCGCCTCCTGTTCCTGTCTCGGCTGGGTCTCCGCCACCGCAGTCGCCTCCTGTTCCTGTCTCGGCTGGGTCTCCGCCACCGCAGTCGCCTCCTGTTCCTGTCTCGGCTGGGTCTCCGCCACCGCAGTCGCCGCCTCCTGTTCCTGTCACGGCTGGGTCTCCGCCACCGCAGTCGCCTCCTGTTCCTGTCACGGCTGGGTCTTCGTCACCGCAGTCGCCTCCTGTTCCTGTCACGGCTGGGTCTTCGTCACCGCAGTCGCCTCCTGTTCCTGTCACGGCTGGGTCTCCGCCACCACAGTCGCCTCCTGTTCCTGTCACGGCTGGGTCTCCGCCACCACAGTCGCCTCCTGTTCCTGTCACGGCTGGGTCTCAGCCACCGCAGTCGCCTCCTGTTCCTGTCACGGCTGGGTCTCAGCCACCGCAGTCGCCTCCTGTTCCTGTCACGGCTGGGTCTCCGCCACCGCAGTCGCCTCCTGTTCCTGTCACGGCTGGGTCTCCGCCACCGCAGTCGCCTCCTGTTCCTGTCACGGCTGGGTCTCCGCCACCGCAGTCGCCGCCTCCTGTTCCTGTCACGGCTGGGTCTCCGCCACCGCAGTCGCCTCCTGTTCCTGTCACGGCTGGGTCTCCGCCACCGCAGTCGCCTCCTGTTCCTGTCACGGCTGGGTCGCCACCGCAGTCGTCGCCTCCTGTTCCTGTCACGGCTGGGTCGCCACCGCAGTCGCCGCCTCCTGTTCCTGTCACGGCTGGGTCGCCACCGCAGTCGCCGCCTTCTGTTCCTGTCACGGCTGGGTCGCCACCGCCGTCGCCGCCTCCAGTTCCTGTCACGGCTGGGTCGCCACCGCGGTCGCCGCCTCCGCGGTCGCCGCCTCCGCGGTCGCCGCCTCCTGCTCCGGCTGGGCCGCCTCCGCGGTCGCCGCCTCCTGCTTTGGCTGGGTCGACTCCACAGTCGCTTCTTGTCCCTGTCCCCACAGTCTCAGTCTCGGTCATCCCGCAGCAGCCCCAGGTCCCAGTCCCCGTAGTCCCGGTCCCTAGCGTCCCCCAGCAGCCCCAGGTCCCCGTCCCCGTAGTCCGGCTCCCTAGCGTCCCGCAGCAGCCCCAGGTCCCTGTCCCCGTAGTCCCGGTCCCTAGCGTCCCGCAGCAGCCCCAGGTCCCTGTCCCCGTAGTCCCGGTCCCTAGCATCCCACTGCTGCCCCAGGTCCCTGTCCCCGTAGTCCCGGTCCCTAGCGTCCCGCAGCAGTCCAAGGTCCCTGTCCCCGTAGTTCCGGTCCCTAGCGTCCCGCAGCAGTCCAAGGTCCCTGTCCCCGTAGTTCCGGTCCCTAGCGTCCCGCAGCAGTCCAAGGTCCCTGTCCCCGTAGTTCCGGTCCCTAGCGTCCCGCAGCAGTCCAAGGTCCCTGTCCCGGTCCCTGCTGTCCCGCTGCTGCACCTGGGCCGTCCGCCCGAGCCTCCCCATTCAGTCTCCGCTCTGCCCCCAGGCCGTCCGCCCGAGCCTCCCCATTCAGTCTCCGCTCTGCCCCCAGGCCGTCCGCCTGAGCCTCCCCATTCAGTCTCCGCTTCTCCCCCTGGACGTCCCCCTGAAATTCCCCGTCATTCCCCAGGACGCTTACCTTTGGAACCCTCCTCCGGACCCCCTCCTCCCACCCTTGTGAACTCAAGTGACATTTTGGGACGTCTGGAATCCGTCCCTTGAAGGGGGGGTTCTGTCACGGTTATGGACTTTTATGTTAGTTTGGCTTTTGATTAGTTTATTATTTAATTCTGTTTTGTTGTACTGAGTTTCTGTTCTAGTGTATTGTTTGTATTTCACTCACTGTCCTGGTCCTGGTGTCTTGTCTTTGGTTGTTTCCTGTTTTATTTTGAAAACCTTGCGTCTCTGTGTTGTGTCAGCTTTACTTCCTGTCTTTGTCTGTTTTTCCCTCCCTTTTTGATTGACTACTCCGCCCTGATTGTTTCCACCTGGTTGTCTTCCCTGTGTCTATTTAAGCCACCCCTTTCCCCTCTGTTCTTGTCGGTCCATTTGTTCAGTTTCCATGTTCTTCCTGTGCTCCGTTTTACTTCAATTTAGATTCATGTCCCTCCTTGTGTATTTTCCTGGACTCCCTGTTAGACTCCCTTCTCTTCCATGTGATTTTGTTTCTTTTCTCTGGTAGGTTCTTGTACTCTGTTTAAAGGTCTCCTTGTGCACTTCTAGTTGTCCTGTGTCTCACTGGTTGGTGTTTGTTCCATAGTGTATCCTCCCTGTCTCACTGTGTAGTTTAGGTTTAGTGTTAATTCTAGTTTATGGGTTTTCTGTTTTCTTGTGGTAACCTTATGTTTAGTTATTTAGTTTTCCTGTGTTTAGTTAATGATTCTTGTGAGTATCAGTTTATGTTTTCTTTGTAATACTATTAGAGATTGGGTTTCAGTCATTGATTAAAGACTCGCCTTTTGTTTAAATTCATCAGTGTGTGTGTTGTCTGCGTTTGGGGTTACTCTCTTTCTCTCTTTCTCTCTTTGTTTGACACTCTCCCAGCTAAACCTGACATGTTTAGTGTGACTGGCGACCTCCTGATGAGGTGCTCCTCACCGGTATTTACTGGACAATGATTCCTTGTCACTTTTTGCTGCAGACAAATTTCCTGCAACAAATGGAAGTACTTCTTAGACGGCCTTGCTGCTGTTGTGTTTTGTGATTTGCTGTTGAGCTTAACCCATTACAGGCTGCAGCTTCCTCATCCCCAGTTTAGTAAACATATACCCCTTATGTGTCCTTGAGCAAGACTCTGAATGTCTATCAGCTGCAAGAATGTTGTTCTGTAGTTGCCCTCCAATCTGACCTCCTTGTTTAAGGGAGCGACGTAAGAATCTTTAATATTTCTCAGGACACAGTGCCCTGCTGGTTTTTATTCTACTCATCCAATTAAGGGTAATATTGCAACTGACACAGCAGATAAATGCAATTAACAGCAAACAATGAATATAAGAGCAGGAGGGTTTGATAGGGTGTAATATAAACAGAGCTCAGAGGTCTGTTTGTGCTCAGTTAGGTCTGTCTTTGCCAGTGGAAACTTTCATTTAGTCTCAGAGGATCCCAGTCGGTTTGATATGACAGATAAATGTAGATTACAGTACATACATACATACATACAACACAGGCTAAAGTCTTGTTTTTCCATGGCATCAAGAAAACACTCAGTTGCTGGCCTTTTCCTGACTGTGATTGATTTTGGTGATACTATTTACAGGTTTGCCTCACCGTCCACCTTGTCCAAACTTGACACCCCAGTATTACTCATCGCTGAGGTACTGGTGCCTTCAAATGAGGTCGTGTTTACCGTGTTTATGAGTTGGGCCCATATGAACGCCCCCCTCATGTCGTATTCATGACCTCATAAGTGGAAAGTTAATATTGCACAGTTTATAGTAATTTTAGTTGTATGTTGTTTTTCTTGGTAATTTTATAATGCCTGAGGAAATTGTTGATATTCTCAATGACCTCATCTTTCTCCTCTGTTATTATGTCTTTGCATTTCCTGCATCATGTCCCACTTACTAGCTTGCTAAATTGTTAGCCTCTGTGGGTTATAGACACATAGACAGTGACATTAATATTACAGTTGCTTAGCAGCATTGTTCTTCACTATTATTTATCTATTTAAATTATCTTAAAGTTAGTGGTCACTGCTGGCTGCCATTGTTTTGCAATTATGTTTTAGTAAACCTAACCAAGTAGTTTTGTTGCCTGAACATAACCAAGTTAATTTTGTTGTATTTCTAACTAGTATCAATTTACAATGTGTTTAAAACTGTGACCATAATCCGATAGAATATATGTTTCCCTCAAAACATAATTGTGAATGCAGTTTAGGTGTATGGGAATGTAATTTTGCAGGAGACAGGGTTGTAAAAAGGCAACAGCTGTCCCTGAAACCCAATTATCCAACAAACTGCTGTTACCTGATTTCCAGTTCAAAGGAACAGTCTTGTGCTGTTGCCAGATGAATGTGCAGAAGCTTGGCCCAACTCCCCAGTCTGTATAATGCTGATGCACAATTAAAAGAAGTGAATGTTTATTTTTTTTTCCAACAACAGCTTGGCTTTCTGCTCAGCGTTCTTTGAAGAATCTGGTAGAAATGTGAATTCATTTTTTCCATTAAAAATTGTTCGTGTTTTGATGTAGAGTGAGCGTCAGTATTTCATTTAAGACACCTTCTGCTGGTGATTTTTTGAAGGGTGGCGGTTATGCAAGTGTGTTTTTGCACTGTGTGGATGGGTGTGGTGTTTTAGGTGGTTTAGAAACTGTACTGACATGCAAGTTTTGCAGCAGTTAGCATGGCATACAAATTTTGATAGGAGGTGAAGTTGATCAGCCAAAGAGACAAGTGAATGATGTGTCAGTATGGCGTTACCATACTGACGCACAAGGCAACATTTAGCGTCAGTATGAGATGCATTACAATGTAGACCCATCTGTGACATAGCTTTAACAGTGAAAAGACACACTGTGTCCAACAACCACAAGGCTTTCATCCAGGAGACCGCTGGTCATCTCGTGTGTCATGTTACAATTAGCTGTTCGTTCATGTTCCCTGTTCACAACATTCAGTGCCATTTTCACTCTACAAACATAGTAGTTTTAAGCCCAACCTTGTAGTTTTTTCAGAAACCTAACCATGGTGTTTTTGTTGCCTGAAAGTGTTTTTGTTAAATTCACAACATCAAGTACACTGATTACTGCAACTGAAAAGTGATCCCCAGGGCTTGTTAAGCAGTTTGTGGCAACCAAAAGGTGACGGCATGGGGTCTGACAAAGCGTGAGATGAGAACGCATTGGTAAATCAAAGCAAACAACATGATCAAATATGGCAATTTCAAGACATTTGCAAAAGATATTATTTTCTAGAGAACATGTGCCTTTGCTTTTCATTCACTTCCCAAGTCTCATGGTGCCAGCCGCTGAAAGTAGAGCCAAATCAATAAACACTGCACTGTGTCCAGTTACACATCAGCAGGGGTGAATATCATTCCCACAGTCACACGCTTCTGTTAATCTTCACTTTAACTGAATCAATGGCCCTGCTCATTATTTCAGTCTTAGATTTGTTAGTTTTTTCAAAACTGTGTCAAACCTCTTGCTTCAGTCCAAAAATCCAAAAATCACTCATGATCACGCAACAAGCACTTGTTAAGACCACTCCACTAAAGTAAGCAAAACGGGGGCTTAGCTCTATACACTCTTTTTACTGCATCACTTGTTTTATATGTACTTTTTATTTAAGCCCTTTCTTTTAGATTTTCATTTTGCTTTTACTTGTGTGATTTTCCTTTTTCATTTGCATATTTAATGAGAATTGCTGAAGGTAATCTGAGTTTTTCACTGCCAACGACTGATTTATGCATCTGATAGAGAAAGAAACGTAACACTTGATTGTCTCAACAGGGATTCATTATTTCATCATGATGCCTGCTTCTGTAATGAAGGAAGTGGAGGGGAAACAGACAAAGGCTTTGGGGGAGACCTCTCTGCAGGAATTAGTAAACTATATAATATCTATTGTTGTGGCCAGCAAACATTAAATATCAACCAGGACTGTGCTGTGTCCAGTTACTTTGTTGTGATTTATTATCTACTGACCAAAGCCATTTGTCATATTGTTGATTGACATGTTCAAAGTTTGAGGTTTGGTGTGTGACAGGCTACATTTTGTTTAACGTAATTAGATCCTCCCATCACTCACTGTCAAGGAAGAAAGCAAAGGAAACCTGTACTGCTCAGTAGGAGCCAACCTGAAGCTGTGTCAGCACAGTGGTTGTAGGCTATAAATGCCATACACGTGGTGTCTTATAAACACAACCATGTCCAGGTGCACAGACTCATGTATCCCCACATACATGCAGTAACACAGAGATACCAGCACGTGCAGCGTAGAAAAAAGGGGTTCTGGTTGAGCAGCTCTTATTTCACAGCTGACCTGTGTTTGGACGGACGGCCAGCAGGCTGTCAGCAGAGGAACTGCTTCACTTGTTTGAATTCTAGTCTTTTCTCGTCTCCTTTGGCTGCAAGTGTCAGTTAGAGGGATGGCGAGGACATTAGGGAAAAGGAAGGTGAAGAAGCAGGAAGATAAGGGAGATGACACAATGTGATTTGGTGTCCCCAAGCAAAACCACTCATGGGGCCACTCATGTGCCTGATTCTTACCCTTCGAGAATGATGGCATAAAGAAGTGGTGGAAAAAGTCAACATCAGATCTTTTATTTTAGAAAAACTATGAAATAACTAAAGTACTCTGTCATCCTGCATGAATGCAATCATTTAGCTTTTTTTTCCTCTATTTTACCTTAAAAGAAGTGCTCCCTGAAACAGGTATTTACTTAACTAAGCTACTGCATTAAAGCTGGTGTAGGCTGTCGAATTTTGGCGTCATTGGGCAAAAATTCAATAAAAACCTTTCTGACTATTGTAGCTCAAGTGGCACCCAAGGCAGGGCTGGTGTATATAAATAATGTGATATGAGATTAGCAACCGTCTTTGGATATCATTATGCCATAAATGTTGACTTTTCCTAGTTGTAAAGACTATATTACAATACAGTAATGTCATATTCTTACCAGACTGTTCTGGTTTTATTATTTACTTTACCCTCTTAGTCATTATATCCACTAACTGATGATGAGCATCAATGGTCAACCATACAATGTTGTTATTTATAATATTATACAATATTGATATTGATATACAATATTGATATTGAGGTATTCAGTCAAAAATATTGTGTAATTTCATGTTACCCCAAGTAGGCAGTTTTCTGGAAAAGGCAAAAGATCTCCCCTCTCTGTCCTAAGCTAAGCTACCTGTATGAGTACTTTTCATTCATTTTAAACTTAATCCAGATCATGATTGTGATCCCAGTGCTGTTAAAACAGCAATTTTATGAGGTTTTTTTTTGCAAACTTGTGGACCTGTAAAACCCTTTGAGTTGTCATACTGTGAATCAACCAAGCTACAATATCAGTGAAGTGTTTCACAAATGGAAAGAAAATGTTGCTAATATTGTAGCCTTCTGCTAACCGTAATCATCAAGGCTACTATTATAGAGATGGAGCGAAAACGTTGCTAATAGTTCAACCTTTTGCTAATCATCATGACTGCTATTATAGAGATGGTCAGAAAACGTTGCTAATAATATAGCCTTCCGCTAGACATAACCATCACGACTGCTATTACAATGATGGAGAGAAAATGGTGCTAATAGTTTAACCATGTGCTAGCCGTAATCATCACGACTGCTATTACAAAGATGGAGAGAAAACGTTGCTAATAGTATAGCCTCCTGCTAACCGTAATCATCACAATTGTTATTATACAGATGGAGAGAAAAGGTTGCATTTAGCTTTCTGCTCACGTAACGTGCTATTATAGAGAATGAGAGGTAATGTTGCTAATAGTTTAGCCATCTCCTAGCTGTTAGCAGGAGCTAAACGATCAGCAACATTTTATCTCAATCTCTGAAATGCTTCCACAATATTGTTAGACTGTCTTTTTGCCATCCTCCTTTCTTTTTTATAGTTTTTCTTGCTTTATAGTGTAGACAATTGTTGCCAGTGCTAGAAAAGCAACTTTTCCTGCTGGATTTTTCACTGTTGAATCAGGCTTGATTAGCAAATGGGCTAGATTTCCCAAAGCCTGAAAACAGAGCCAAGAGGATGTGCAGATGTCTAGTTTTCTCTCAGAATATGCTAAAAGGATTATGGAGTTTTTGCCAAATTCTTCCAAAATTATACCGTCCAGCCCTGTATTAAGTAGCATACAGTTTTTGGTTTCCTTTGCCCCTAGTTTACCTGTTTCACTGGATAAAGGCCACGTCAAACCAGCATATCAAAATTTTGCAGTATCAGTTTGTTTCAGGGGAATCGTTGCGATGAATAGATTGGCTCGATGGGGTGAAGTGAACTAAAGTACTCAACTTTGGTTGGTTTATCTTTATTGTCCCGCTAGGGGAAACTGTTTTGCAGCCAGTGTTCACATAAATCAGCAACAACAGTACAAAGACAGCATTGATGACAAATCAGCAGAACACAACACAGAGCGAGAGCAGGGAAGTGGAAATTTGTTCCAATCCAGGGATTTTTGAAGAGGTTAGAGTTGAGAGAAAAGGTTTTCAGGAAACGCATCAGGAAGAGGGAAGTGATGAGGATGCAAGCTGTTTGTGGCATTGGGTGGGTGTGTTTGGAGCACCAGCTGGAGGTGGAGAGGGGACTCGGTTCTCTCCAGCAGTGCCAGCTGGTGCACCTGTTCCAGCTCAGAACTGGTTGAAGCTCGCCCACTTACTGACACATTTATTTATGTCGAGTGAACTTGTGTTTTGGCAGGCAAATGCAAATACACTTACAGAATAGTAAGCTTCAAGTCAAAATAGACAAAACCACTTTGTGCCTGAATAAATGTCACCAAGTAAGAGAATAGAAAATCACAGAACGTCAAGACAACTCAACAAAGCCGGCAATTTGTTGAAAATGAATCATTAGCCTGGGCTCCGAGGCAATCACAACAGAATGCTGTTTTTCCTATACTCTTTCACAAAACAGAACCACTGGGAAAGTGATTTTAATGATTTGACGGTTGTAATTATATGCTTGTCTCATGTAATAACAGGTTGTCTCAAATGTTTTGTTGCCGTATTGGCTTTCATTGTGTATAATGTTAAATATGAAAGATTACAGAGTTATTGACAACAAAAATGCCAATCAATGTTAACTCTCATTGTTTGAGTTTTTGACTTTTTTTTTACTGGGACTATCTATTTTTCTGCCTCTCCTCGTCACAAGCCTGAATTAGTTGACCTATGTAGGAGTGTGTCCCAGTGTAGGAGTGCGCTAATGTGTGTGTGTGCACATTTGTTTACAGATTGCATATGCATGCGTTGGTGTGCATGTTGGAGTTTTACATACGGTACGTGTGGGCCAATGTAGGAGACGATTGCAGCGGCTGATTAACATGCATAGCATCTGCAGGAGCTCCCCTGTGCATTCCACTATCTCCTAGTCAGACTGTGATGAACAAGCTGAACACACACCTACAGTGCTAACATATATATATTTATAGACCTGTGTTATTTTGAACATATCCAGAGTTTCACTCAGAGGTCAAGCCTCTTACAAACTGTGGGTGTACCTCT
This sequence comes from Pterois miles, assembly GCA_947000775.1. Taxonomy (NCBI): domain Eukaryota; kingdom Metazoa; phylum Chordata; class Actinopteri; order Perciformes; family Scorpaenidae; genus Pterois; species Pterois miles. Next base: position 24,801,388 of record CAMQGK010000052.1, read on the forward strand.
GGGCTACAACAATGACATTCGCCTACATTGGAGGCTTAAGTTTGTCCTACAAGCATGTGATTCTGTTGTTAAATTACAGCGCAGCCTATTTTGGTCAGGACTACTTTTACCATGGTGACCTTGTGCGATTTTTTTTTTTTCTGTGAAGTTTGTGCTCTCTGCGAAACTGCCATGTTGGTAATCTGTAAAGAATGAATCAGCATCTGGGTAGAATTCCTTGTTTTCTCTGCATTGTTTTCCTCCTCTCGGGAGGCTCCAATGGAAATAACAATGGAGAACTTTGATATTACTTTGGGTGCAAATTCAGGGGACTTGTCAAATCACTGAAAATGGAGAAGGGGCAAGTTTACATTTCTAAGCATAATTTTGAAAGATGATGATGGATGAGATGGATGAGGCAACCTTTGAGAAGGAATATTTTATCTCAAAACACATACAAACTTCTTCAGGCTACTACTGTGTTATATTTCATTTTAGCTAGAAATTATCCACGAGACACAGTCTGTGTCCCTTTTATGGGCTTTCGGATAGAAAGACAAGGAGGGGCGAGTCCCTAAGAAAAATTTCTAGGTGAGAGGAATCTTCCCAAACAGCCTTAGAGTGAAAACAGCCGTAGATACTACATTATATCAGCCCATCAAGTTCAAATGGCTAATATCCATCCATTCATTATCTGTAACCACTGATCTTATTCAGGGTCACAGGGGGCTCGAGCCGATCCCAGCTGACATCGGGCAAAGGGTACGGGGTAAACCCTGGACAGGTCACCAGACTATCACAGGGCTGACACATAGAGACAGACAACTATTCACGCTAACATTCATGGGGAGAACATGCAAACTCCACAGAGAAGGACTCAAGCCGGGTTCAAACCTGGAACCCTCTTGCTGTGAAGTGACAGTACTAAGCACTGCTGCTGTGCCACTCTCAAATGGCATTAACTCATCCAGCAGAAACAGGGCAACAGATCACTGCCTGCTGAATGTAAACCCTCAATATTCACTACTCACAGTTTCATCTCTGGAATAAATATCTGCATTTCTTCCAGTTTCTAGATCTTTAGTTTTCTTATCCAGCATTTTCAAATAAAGAAGGTAGCTGCATGTTACACAGAGTTGCAGGCTGAAGTGTTAAAACCCCAATATATCATTTAATTTGATCATAAATTGCATGAATATACACCTATGTCTTCACACAGTTGGACTTGTACATTAACAAATCCACAGTGTGTTTGTTTTTAACACAATACAGGTGCCATTTTTTTCTCCAATATTTACAAAGACTCAAAAACATCAATAACTTGTTGTAATTTTGAATTGACAACTAGTTCCAGTCCTGCATTTTGAATTTTGGTGGTGTGGCTGCATTTTGTTTTTAACATTTGGCCTGCATATAGCCTAGTTTGATTTAAGAAAAAAGGTTTACCAAGCTTGCGCATGTGAAATTAACATTGTGGGCATGTCTTTGGCAATTGAAAACAGTCTATACAATGTTTAACAGAGGCTTGACAATCCTTGAAAACACATTAATGCTTGCCAAGGTGGTCAAATAATCAAATAATCTCAATCTATACTACCAGCACAACAGGGATGTCCCCCAAGCTTTGACACTAATAAGAAGCTCAGGAAGTAATTTTAGGGTGGATCCCATGAGAAAGTCATTTTGACCTGTTTACAGCTTCAGCAATCACGTTAAGCATCAGAGCCGCGGAGTGTTCTCGGGGAGTAATTATTCTTCAAACTGCCTCTAAGACGGGGAACATGACAAGCCAAAAGGTGCTTTGTGAGCCATGCAGAGGAGGATTCTCTGAGAAAAGTGTTTTGTTCTTAATTTCGTTGCTGAAATTGTGAGTTCAGGGAGAAGTCAACATGCTTCACTGACTAAGTGACTAAGCTTCATCCTTATGTTTTTGTTATTTAAAGGTTTCTTGTTTTTCCGCTTACAAGAAAACACACTATATATATATTCATAGCGTTTCCTATCTCTTCCTTCCTTTTCTCCCTTTGTCATCAGTCTTTTATGTACCTGCTCTCCACTCCCACCCCAACCATGTGAGACTACAGTGCAGTGCAAGGACTTAATATTCATGGTCTTTTGTTGCTCTGCATGGCATAAACAAAATAGTTTTGTCATCTTTCACACTGTATTTACTATTCCATAATCAATCGCCTTGTGCCAGACACGAAAGCCAAAGCCTTAGCTTAGAGATGAATTTTATTCAGCAGGTTGAGTACGCTTGGCACACATGAGCATTTGGATCACATAGCACTTCAGGGCAAAGTTGCAAATTGCACATTTCAGGTTGGGTTATATGCTGTGCATAGCTAATGTTTTGCTACTGTAGCACACACGTAGCTGCTCTGGCATTTATTTATTTTTGGTGCCCAAGGCAATGGATAAGCCGAGGGGAGTTGACACTAATTCAGAAGTGTTGTCTATGTAAATTAAAGACCACTGACATAACTTTTGTGTTAAAACTGGCATGCAGCATAATAAGTGGTTAGTGTTTTGGTGTAATGTGCAGCTAAGTCAGGTGCTTCTCACATGAAGGACTGAAGTACACTGACTGATCTGCAGTGCAAACAAACCAATGTAATGTACCAGACAATGTTGATGACTCTGATGAACACAACCTTGTGTCAAATGTTCAGTATTTTCTTTGAGCTGCTTTACTCACTCACGCTGGTATTTTTCCTTTACGTCAAAGTCAAATAATATTTCTTTTAGCTTAATTGACCCTTCACTAAGCCCCCACCCCCCGTCGATACTCCGTCAAGCTGTCAGAGCTACCATGGAGCCTACACTAACTGCACTCCATGAATAAATATTAAGGTTTCGGAGTACTGGAGTTTTACTGTCTGATATTTCAGTCCTGGTTAGAACTGGTTATATGAAGCGAGATAGCTCAGATCCATGTTTGTTTGCTACACAAATGTCAGCTGTCACAAATTCTCCATTGTGCTCCATTAAAACACAAAACAGACAAATCAAAAATCGTTGTTTTGTATTAATTTCATTGATGTTTTGAGGTGTACCGCAGGTAAAGTATAGACTTTATGTATACTGTATATTATCCAAAATATACTAAGACGCTACAGAATTTTATAGGACATCATTTAAGGCCATCTTTATATAAAATCTGACAAAGCTGTGGTCAAATAACAATGTGGTCTTTGCTGCACTTTCTGTACCTGCTGAAATGTCAGGCTACTTTGAAAGATGTAAGAGCAGACAAGGGATGGGCACAAAGAGATAAATGGTGAGTACTGCTGCCACTTTAATTTAATGATCACAGGAATGCTAGCATGTATTTCACAGGAAACTGCTGCCCTGACCCTGACTCTAACAATAAACTATCGACAAATACAGTGTCGTCTGTTTCTCTATGAATTCACCGCATGTGTACCTACCTATTCTTTTTAAAAGACCTATTATTTGACTGACTGACTGATTGATTTATGAGTCAGTCAACAACACCAGAAAATACACAATACAGTCAAACTGCAAATCACACAAACCCTGCATCAAAGCAAACTGGGAGTGTGTACCACCCCACTTTAATAACATTTCACACAGCACAGTTCTCATTGATCATGTACATGCTAGAAACCCATTGGCAGCAGTTATGAATTTGGTTTAATCCTGATGAACACTAATTACAATGATTGAGTCTATAAATATGTGCACTCCATATAGATGGAACCACAAATTACCATTCTGTCGAAGACCAACATAACATAAGTGATGATTGGATGATGAACTATATACTGTAAGTTAGCAGGCAGATACAGTTTTTTCAGGCAAATGCAGCATGTTATTTTATTTCTTTCTCTTCAATTTTTTAGGCACGACATACTGGCAATTCAGTGGGTTCACGTGTGTGACTTTGGATGTACTTTGATCGCTGTATGTTGAATGCTGTGCGCCAACATTAGCATGCTGTGCAACCACAGGACACAACTGGGCTTGGTGGTCTGTAAGAGCATCTTGGTCATCCCATCAATGGGGGGGTTGGGAAAGACTTGCTTGCATGCTGCTCGCTTAAAAGGGAGCAGGATCACAGTTCAGCAAGGGTAAGTGTAGGAGAGTTTAAGAATAAGTCCTGTGAGAAGAGCATTAACGATTCTCTGCATCTATCAATGGTCTTGCGGTCACTGTACAAGCTGCCCATTGATAAACAGACAGCTTATCTCCACTGGAGGCTTGTGCATGGACAAGTCATGTGCATATGCTGGTATATTTCCTATCTAAGTTGGCTGTTTGGACAACCAAACTTGTTGGCAGAGGACCCAGTGTAGGTGACTGCAGCAGTGATCCTTCAATGGGCTTTAGGAGGAGTGTTTAATATATTTGATCAGCTTCTGATGCGTAATAGATTCTGTCTTTTGCGTTTGAGTTTTCTTTCTTGTTTTTAACCTTTGTGGATGATGGATGTGTATGTGCACTTCAAGACTTGTTCACATTCCTCACACTACTACTGTAAGCAGTGTTTATATCCAGAAATCATCGCCATCACGTTTTTTTCTGTGTTTGGGACTTTCACCCACATTTTTTAAACGTTTAACAACAGGCGATAATAAGACTCACATATACAGACACAAACAAACAATGCTATAGCATTTTTGAACAGATCTTCATGTAAATACCTGGAAATAAAAGCTGAAATACTGATTAATGTTCTTGTCTCATATTCATCTTTTGATATCAAACCCAAATGTTTTCAGCGTACAGCAAAAATATAGGAGCTGGCCTCGCTTTTCCGATAGTTTTGGAGGGGACTGTACAACCCACTCTATAAGAAGGTACACCAAATCAGGAAGGAATGATTGCCTTTTTTAAAAACATTTTAATACTCGGTAGACCTTATTGCAGTTCATTTAAAGTGTCAGAATGACTGATCTTTATTTACACATGACACCAAAAAAAGGTTGTCAAACCAAATCAATTTAATTAATCACATAAATCTGGTTTACTTTTAAATATATAAACAGGTTATAACGATCTGATGATGGAACTGTCCCGTCAATTTATTTTATCATTCTGAACAATCTAAGATGTAAAAGTTTCATGAATCCAGATTCTCATATGGACTCACCTCACACACATACAGTCATGTTTTCATGACTTTTGAGGACATTACATTGACTTACATTGATTTCCTGGAGACTTACCCTAACTGTAAATGCTACTTGCCTAATCCTAACCTTTACCCTAACCCTAAACCAAGTCCTCACCCTCAATTATAATGATTTGCATTATGAGAACGTGCATGTTGTCCCCATTTGGAAGGTGAGTCCCCACAAGGTGACTGTGTAAACAGGTTTATGTCCTCACAATGTGGGTAATACACACACACACACACACACACACACACACACACTCAGACACACACACCTAGACAGCCAAGATAACTTAACCTGATCAAACACTATCAGACTTTTTATCCAATAAAGGGCTATATACGACAGAAACGTTATCTCAGTCTGCTGTTTCCCCGCTGATGCCTATGGATGTTTTTTTTTTTTACTTGACAGCTGTAATGAGATTAGAAGGACCCTGGAACCAGGGGAGACATGTAACGCCTTTAAATGAGATGGAATAAAACTCTGCTAAACTATTCATCAGCTGAGACCATATTGAGGCACACACACACATGCACAAACATACAGGAAATCTAAGTGCTCTGCTCTTCCCTACCTCCCTTGACTCAGTACGACAGCCTTCAAAATTACCGAAGTCATGTCTGAGTGTTGTATGAGTTACCGGAGAACACTAGATTGAGCTGCTTTGACTTTCCGAGATGATTGATGCCCCAAGGAGGTTGATCCTACAGGCTAGATGGAAGGCTGTAATCTATGCACATATCTCTGCCTCTATCGTTTCTTCTCTGTATTACATTATAATATGTATTGTACAATTTTCATCAAAGATGGGTGATTGTTATTGTCTTTCGTGTACTATATAAAAGGGATTTTAGAATTCATTACATAATCTATAATGCTTTTTATGTTTTTTGTGGACATGCTGGACAAATGCTAATGGTTTTGCTTTGTGCTTTCCAGAAGGGCAAACATCTGCATGAGCTGATGCTGCCAAGATTATGTATGGCTGTTATAAGGTCATACTCTGCTGTGGTAGCAAGAGTGGCACACTGACACTTTTCATGGCAGGGACAACAAAACTAAATGGGGAACTTCCATTGTTTTGGATAGGCAGGGCACTAGGGATGGAGAAGGCCAGACAGGGATCATGGTAGATAAGGTTTTTGATCTAATAGCTCACTGTGGCATTTCCTGCTTCCACTATTCCTCCCTGCAGACTAGGCACTGACTCTAAAGCAGCATTTGAAATGTCTGATTCCTTCTTGTTTTTTATTTTTTATCTTATTTTATTTTTTGGGGGGGGGGGGGGGGTTGCCAGCTGAGTAACTAGATGACATGGAGATTTCCCTAACATGACCAAGTTAAAATCATCAGTTCATAAAAAAATCTGAAATGTCTTTCAGTCGTGATTTGTAATCATTTTGTAAGGTGAAACATGACGTTGTGCTACTGACGGCGCATTGCATCAGAAAATACTTTTGTGTGTCGTTCTACAGGGCATGGGCAAACAACTTATTTTGTTGTTTACCTTGGAGGAATTGTTTGACTGTGAAACTCCAGTTTCCTGTGAACAAAGTCCTGAGCTTTGTGCTCCCACCATCAACCCCAAGACCCCCTCCCTTTGACTTCCGTGTGATACAAGAATGCAGAACATCTTTTACTCTAAGGAGGCCACATGTTTCTCTCAAAACTGCACTGCTTGGCTACAACAAATGGGAAGTATCAACATTTTCTATAGGATTAGGTTCCTTTCAGAGCTCTGCTTGGTCAGGCATCTGTCTGCATTACACATTACAATACTATTACAGCCCTGTACCCTGAACCTACTATAACAGGTTCTGTGGATTCTTGCCTTTCATCCCTGTCTCACAGGAAAGTGTATAAATAACACATTACACAAGCATTCCACGTCATGCCGACACATTTTAGCCCGTTCGTGTTTGTACGCCATGCAACAAAACTATGGTGACAGCCACTGATAAGTTGAGGCAACAAAACCATTTTTTGTACAATGTAACAGAGTATGGAAAACATGCCACAAACGTCACTAACAAAAGTGACAAATGTCACTAATGTAACTAACTAAGCAAAACATCAATCTCTAACACCAGTCTCCTGGTTTGTTGGACCCCTCTACATCCCCCCCCCCCACCAATATAAACAATCTTTCTTGTTTTTTATTCTACGTCACTAGCACGAGTGTGCCATATTTATGCAGATGCGTTTCCACTGGACTACAGAATACATGGTGTACAAATGCCCTACCAAAACTCAGAAAGGTGCTCAAAGTGCATGCTAAATGCCTTGTGCATTACTTTTGTGCATTACTGTGGCATTCATACGCCTTTTCATGCAAACGGGCTGTGCCTTTGTTTAGTTTTGTTTATTTTTATGCTTGCATGTTATGTCTTACTTTTATCAGTTACTCTGAGGCACCTCTTTAGTTATGCAGCGTGTCTTATCTAGAAAAATAGATTGCAGTTTCTGTACACTGTTTTCAGTGTTACAATTTGTACATTTAATTGAAAATAGCCCAGAGTAGAAGCAGCAAGCACTGGCATTCTCTGGATTTGGGCAACTGTGAGTAAGAAGCTAATGACTGAAAGGGTCACTGAGACTGAGAAAGAGACAGATGGAGTGACTGAGTGAGAGAATGGCTGATGGCAGATGGAATGACTGAGAACGATGGTGATCAAGGCAGGGATTTGTTAGAGGAACAGAACGACTGCATTGTGTGTGTGTGTGTGTGTGTGTGTGTGTGTGTGTGTGTGTGTGTGTGTCAGGGGTGGGGGTGGGGTGGGGTGTCCTATCAATGTCTAATTGTCTTTGTGTTAAATTGCAATTATGTTGGTCTGCCAGTGGCCCCATTAGGATGACCTTCAGTTGCTAATGGAAGGGGGGAATGGGAAAAATGTTGCCTATAATGGGGCCACACAGGAGCTAAAGGGTGGGAGAGAGAGAGAGAGAGAGAGAGAGAGAGAGAGAGAGAGGAGAGGAAGAATGGAAAATGCATGGTGCATGGTGAGAAGAAGATTAAGAAAGACGGGATAAAGAAAAAGGTTGATGGAGTGAGATGGAAAACCAAGAGAAAGGAGAAACAAGAATTGCCGCTTGTGTTTATATACCGCCGCCAACCAGTCACGTAGCAGTTTATATCAGTGTCAAAATGTAATCACTTCATCATTTTACCCTATAAGGCATTTCTGTGAAATTGTCGGAATTAGGACATGAATGCTTGAGTTATGGCCAAAAGCATGTTTTGTGGGGTCACAGTGACCTTGACCTCTGACAACCAAAATTAACTCAAGTCATCCTTGCGGATATTTCTTCCACATTTTAAGAAATTCACTCAAGCCATTCCTGAAATATAATGACAACGGACAGACGTGAGGTAACAGTGACCTTTGATCACCAAAACCTGATCAGTTTGTCCTTGAGTCCAAGTAGACGTCTGTGCCAAATATTAGGAGTGTGTGAAGGACCACACACACACTTATACTCGTCAGGGTTCTCACTGATATAATTCACTTCCTGCAGTAGCTCTTAACCTTATCCTTGACCATCACAACTATATGTCTAACCTCCGTAAGCAGTTTGCACACCAAGAGGGATTTTTTTTTTAATCTGTAATCTAATATACACTACCCACAGGAACATTGTACGCTGTGTCTTTTGCGATTTATTTTGTATTTTAAAGTTGCCCTACAAAATAAGATGCACCACCCTCATCAAATCCATAGTCCCCAACAAATATGTTTTTTACAGGACCCAACGGTTTAAGTGAGGATGGTGTAAAACTCTAATTGGCCTCACAACGATACACACACTCAAACAAGCTATCCATTCAAGTAAAGACATATCACTCCCCAGAAACAAATGCACTCACACACTGGACACAAGCACTGTTATAAATTTGCACACACACATTAATATATGCTTTATATATAATATAACCTACACGCACACACACACACACGCACACACACACACACACATTTGCCTCTACATCCCTTTGACAGCCTGTCCACCACTGTGAGGTGTCCTGTTACTGAAGGACATTCAAAGTCAACTCATTTTTTGCCTCCATTTGGAGAGGATGTGTTGTTCTCATCAGCCTTGATGCATGGGTATGGGAGGTATAGCAACACTGAGCAACTGAGCAAACCAGGACAAAATTAAATCTAGGTAACTGCCACATAGCCATAAGCATGCACACACATACACAGACACACACATATACACAACCGTGCACACATTCACACACGCACACGTCTTCTCAGAGATACAAACATGGCATTATTTTTGGAGTCAGTGGGATGGCGTTGTCCTTGACGAAGAGTTACATTTCTTAAGCAGAAATCAATCATGTTAAGAGACAATTAGCGGCCGAGGAAAACACCCACTTTTCTTTTTGTGACGCTCTCCCTCCTTCTCCCTGTGCTCCTCTGTCACTGCCTTTCTATCTATGGATATTTTAGAGGAGAAAAAACTGTGAAAGTCATACTACAAAGTCACAGATCTTTACAGAGAACAGTGTCACCTACTGGCTTTCTCTGACTTTATTTAAACCAGTGGACAGAATTCAGGGAGGGAAACGTTGACCTGTTGGTTCTCACGGACAGTTAAAAAAAAAAAAAAAAAAAAAAGCTTGAAGCATTTTTGTCTCTTTGATCCGTCTTGTGTTCCCCAACCAGTCTTTGTAAAATTAGACTAGATAATACCTAAAGGTCTAGCAGTGTTAGTCTAATACTTTTTAGGTGAACATATTTTCATTTGCTTTTCAATCATCACAGCAGGTGATTCCACTGATAGTCTGCAATCTCTTCGAGATTGTGCACAGCGCCGTAATAAATAAAGACCTAATTAGTCTTTATTTGTTTGGATGTGTACATTCTGAGCTAGACAAAGGGAAAATGAAGCTCATGACTGTGTCTGAATGTACTCTTTACCACCGCTGCGATCGTGAAACACATTTGAATATTTCCTTTTGTTAATTCATCCCAGTATTCAAGTTGAAGAAAAAAGTTGTAATATTATGAGAATAAAGTTGTAAGTTTACGAGAAAAGAAGTCATAATATGACAATAAAGTCATAGGTTTAAGAGGAAAAAAGCCGTAATCTTATGAAAATAAAGTCATAATATTTTAAAGTAGTAATTTAACATGTTATTTTACAGGGGAAATGTAGCAGTGTACCGCCTGTATGAAAATGAAAAATGTGGAGCATCTTATGAAGTTATTCATTTCACATTTCACACGTTATTTCATTGGTTTCACAAATAATGAAATACTTAATCTTTTGGCACATCAGTACCACATTATCGTAAGTATCAGGACCTTAAAAAGATTGTGCAAGTTTATTCCAAAGAAAAAACATACAGACCTGGGGGATATTGCCTCTTTTGTGACAGAGGAAATTACTTTTTTCTCGGAAAGTTATAACTTTATTCTCGTTATATTACAACTTTTCTTTCTTGAAATAGTATGACTTTATTCTCATTAAATTACAATGTTTGACTTTATTCTGGAAATGTCTGTTTGTTTGTTTTTTCCCTCAATGCGGCCTCGTTGAATTTTCTCCTCCCATCTGAGAATTGGAAAATAAAATCCCCTTTTTCCCAGTTCCATCTCCTTGTTGCTATGGTCTTTGCACTGTAAAGAAGACCACCATATTGGTTTTAGTATCTCTGTCACATTCCTGTTTTTTTTTTTTTTTTTAGCTACCCACCTTCCTTTCCTTATCACGTACCTCTTTAGGAGCACATGCACTCTGAACACCCACAGCTGCCTGCATGACGAGGCTGATAAGGGAAGATACTGTTCAGAGTTGCGGAGCATGATATTAAATTGCCCATTTCAGTGGTTTCCTTTTTTATTTATTTATTTATTTTTGCCTGGAACACGGTAGTGTAGCGTGTGTCTAAATGTGTGTGTGGGTGTGAGAGTGAGAGACTTAATGATTTTTGGATTTGTGTCCACCATGTACCCAGTAAGCAAACATACAATTTTGTCTGACACAGTTACACAATGTGTGTGTGTCAGTTGCTCCACTATTTTTTCCTCACACACACATACATGTATGCATGTGGTTTAAAGGTTTTATCAAGCACCAAGTGCCTTGCATCATCGAGCGCCGGGGGCAGGCAGCTTGTCCCCTGTGCAGCAGACTGGAAGGCCGAGATCCCAAAGGTCAGCTGCGCTCCGCATAAACAGACATGAACCACTGGCCCGGATGTTTTCAGCAGCACGAGAGGCAGCTCACGGCCAGATAAGCACAAATCAGAAGCAGTGCCAGTCAGAACCTTTAAGCCTTTGAGCACCATCTGGTTCTGGGCCTATCCAAGAGGAGCAAATCCCACCAGGTTAGGAGGGACAGGAGGGTAGACAGGAAAAGGGGAGATGGAGGAGCACAAAGAGTAGCTGCATGGAGAGACCATTCTCAGTGGTTAAGCCCTGATTTTTAATCAAGCTTTTATGAATTTGCAGTGGGGGATCATACCAAAAAATATGACTTCGTCAGAAATTTTAGTTGTGCAAAATCATTGAAACAATTCAAAATATACATATGCATGATGCAAGCTAAGGACATCAACTTCCTCCTGTCTAGCCAGATGTTGCCTAGTTGGCAGAAATGACTGTTTTTCATATAATTGCATGTTGGTGGCAAGTGTTATTGTATAAGTGGGATGAGACCAATTTGTACATTCCCATGATTGTAATGGATTATGTTAGAGGCTAAGAACATCTCTTGAGAAATACAACTTGTCAGGATGCATGCCTCAGACACGCTGATGTGTATAGTGAGAATAACAGAAGTCATACTGGGAATAGAAAGAGACTAGAAAGATAGAGCCTATATCTGAGTGTGGCTGCGTCCAAGGCTAAAGAGGTATATTTAAGTATATTTAAAATGAACAAGTTCTTTATGTCTTATTAACAGCCAGAATACTTAGCAGTTCTCTGCCTCCAACATGCTGCCAAAGAAGTGGTGAAAACAGTCTCCCAGGGCACATTACACTGTGTAAAATGTAGGAAACTACAAGAAAATACCTGGATGGCAGCCTCAAACAAACTGGTGATAAACCAGCAGCAACGCCTGAACTACCAGCAGCATGGACACTGACCCAGTCAGCAGCAAAAGTACTGGCATGGACGATAAAGAATTCACCAGCAAATGGAGCCAACAGCATGAATAAATAGAGCTAAGCCACTATGCTGCGGTTACTTGACGTTCACCTTGAACTGCTTATTTCTAGCAGTACAAAGGGAAGTCTGAGCGTGCCAAAGCAACAATGGCTTCTTTAAAGATCAAATAAAGGAGTCACCAATAGCAACAAGACATAGAGAAGTGACAGAGCCACCACTGTCATAATTTAGAAAATTCAGAAACACCGGCCTCTTGAATAGTATAAAAGTATAGATAAACTAAATTTCGGGAGTATTTCACAAACTGCTGTACGACCTGGCTGCTAATGTGCATTGCGGTTAAAAATTCTGAAAAAAAAGCTTGCATAAGGACTTGTTTTTTTAAGTTGAACTACTGTTTCCAAAGTCCAGAATAAACTGTCATGCTCAATCCACAATACTGTCATCGACTGTCTAACCTCTACAAATTTCATTTTGCATTCATATGAAGGCGATGGGTCAAAGTTTTGGTACTGGAAGGTTTTGGTTTGTAGTGGCAGTAGTATTGACCAATCACATCCGAGCAGACTTTGGTTGAATGCGGCTAAACAGTGGAGTGTGGAGAGCAAAGGAGGTGGAGCATATTGGCTAAAATGCATCTCTGAACTATCTATATCTGAGCTATCGTCTAACAATGATTTAACTTTTTTTTTTGTTTAAAATTACACTGGCTACTTGTGAAACAATCTGCTCGTACACGTCATCTCTCAACTCCAGCTCCAGTCTTGCATCTCAAGTTGCTAATCAAACTGTAAACAATGAACAGGAAACAGAAAATGAAATCTTCCACTGGCTACACCAGAACCACAGAAATATAACCCCTGGCCTCCCAGAGGCTTATCCATCGACAGACCAAAACGTTCCAAGATTGTTGACTGAGTGACATGAAACTGGTTGCTGATCCTAATGTCAACACCATGTAAAACTAGATGAAAAGTGAATAATCGTCAACACTGTTGGACTAATAAAGGAATATCTTATCTTATCTTATCTTATATCAGTTGTTTCACATTGGGTATCTCACTCACTCACAAACAAATCCTCCTGTTCCAATTTGAACAAGCCATTTCACACACTGCCTTAATTGGGAGCTCCATTACTCCATGTTGATTATTAGTGCACACTCACCTATCCAGTTGGTGCTAAATGAAGGGCGAAAATCATTTACTGTATCTCTGGAGACGCTACCTGGCAGAGGTCAGGCGCCACACTGAAAGAAGACTGATAATTGGACTTCAATTAGGGACAATTATTCTGGTGAACCTGGCCACGATGCCTTCATATCAAATCCCCCATGAAACAGCTGCATTATTGACAGTTTTTGCTGTCATTTCTTTGACTCGTTGCCTTCTTTCCCACTAATGCACCCACACACACACACACACACACACACACACACACACAGCAGAGTTGCCTGGCATCCCTCAGTCTGCCTAATGATGTCCACAGAGCCACAGGAAGAGGAGCATGGGGAGAAATGAAGGACTTTGGAAAAACTCACTAATGCTCGCTGTGTTCTGAGGATTACTCAATTATCCACTGCTGCCTTATTCAGAAACAACACAGCCTCAAATTTTAAAGCCTTTTATAATTTCAAGCCAGTATTATGGGAGGTCCTCCTGTGTTGTGTCCCTCAAAGTTTCAAGCTCACTTGACTCAGCAGTACAGAATATTTTATAACACAACTTGTTTATAGACATAATATATCTCCACCTGAGCATTACTAGTCACTCCCAGTGGAAGTGTTCAGTTGTTAGAGAATGTAATCATATACCAGGTATACAGTTACACATGACATTTTGCTAACTTGTCTAGATTCGAAACTTGATTGCAGTGCAACACCTGCTTCACGGTTCATGGTTACAGATTTTTAATACATTGACGTTCTTCAAAATCAACTCCCGTCTCCTCCTCATTTTTGGATAAGCAGTGTTCCTTGTGACTTTGAGGAGTTTGTTTCATTCCCAGCGTCGCTCTGGTAGTAACAGTGATCTATGCGACATGACTGTTTTGTTGACACAGTGTGTCCCGGCCAGTAATTTCAACGAGTCTCCAGAGACCTATTATGCCGTTATAATTACCATTGGAAAGACTAAGGGAACTGTTTGTGCCCATGCTAGGCATTCATCATGCCTTCCTATGCCTGTGGGCTGCAAGGCTCCACTGCTTGATTAATTGTTCACTTGAAATAGTGGGTTTTACCTCTGAATAAAGATATGACAATTCCTTATATGTGCAGTCACACGCACCTGTTTATTCATCCAAACTTCCCTCAACGTGTACAAATCATTCTCACAGTGCAGTAATATGCTTTACAACTTCATAAAGTGATGAAAAGTTATTGAAACTATTTACTCAGCCTTTTGTGTTAAAGGTGCTATTTGATAACATTGATACCATCCAGTCGCTACGTGTTGCATTCCCCCTCCCCCGCTCCATTGCATTTACTTCACAACAAGTCATTGTGGGGCACTTACGGTCAATCTCACCCATTTAGCTGTTTTTTCCAAACAAACTGACCAACCAATCTGACTGATATCAGGCATTATCAACACACATCTTTCCCATGTTTGTGGGCTAGTAGAGGCCTACTAAATTAATCTGTTATCCATCTATATATCAACCTACTGCGCAGTAAAAGTGAAAATGAAACTTTAAAGCTAGATGTTCCAACATATTGTTAAACTGAATGAAAATTTTGAACACAAACAAAAATGCTTCTCTAGGTTTAGGCATCAAAACTACAACTTCTTTAGGTTTTGGGGAAAACATGTTTTGGGTTAAAATAACTACAAACAAATTATTGGTTTCATACAGGATGTGAACTCAGTCTATTGGTTGAAAGTCCTATGTTTGTTTGACCCATCCACTACTTTGTCATCCTTCCCATTTTACATGTTGTGAATAAATGATAATACCTACTGGTGGGTGTTGTAGGCCCCGATTGACCCACATCTATGGGGCTTATAGCAACTGATAATGCCTATTTAATAGCCTGAAAACAGTCAAACCAGCTGAGCTGACGACCCAGAGGTACCACGTGACACCAACGTCTTTCTACTATTGGCCAACAAGTCTAATTAGAAGTGGGAACCAAATGGCAGATAACTTCCACATAAAAAAATAATTTTGAAACTGCAAAATCTTTTTAAATGATTAATTCACAATCATAATATGTTATTTCAGGAGAAGCCACAATTTTATTTGGCACCTTTTCAAAGTCTCTGTGGAGTTTGTTTGTTTGCTTGTTTTTTTAATATTGTTAAAAATGTTATAAATAAGACTTTTAACTTTCTGCCATCCTGGTGCACTTTTATATCACATTAGATGATGAATATGAAGACGATATTTTGGTTGAATTTTGGCCTGTTTAGGAAAAGAAAAGTACAACTACAAACAAACAAATTTCCTGTAGCTACTGCTTCACATTAAAAGTCACTGACACTTTTATTTTGAAGTGCCACAAGAAATGCAATGTATTAGTCACAACATTAGCGTCATATGTTAGCGGTGCCATTTTTCACTAAAAAGCTCCACAGGAGATCAGTTTGAATATTGCAGGGAGGAAGAACAAACCGCCACAGTGAGTTGAAGGCAACAGGCTCTTACTGCAGTTTGTGCAAAACAGCACACGTCCCACTCTGCATCAACATAAATCCCATACTGTCCCCTTGCATGGAAAACCACTTGAGCTGTGCGTGCTGCATGAGATCTGATCGTGGATGCTCATGGCATGACTAAACATGGGTAGATTAGATTGGATTAGATTTGTTTTAATGCCAGATTTATCAGTACTACTGCAAGGCAAACACTGGTTTACATACCTAACAGCACAAAACATACATGACAAAACAAATTCATTCATTTTTTTGTTTCAAACAATCAGTTGGAGTGCAATAGCCTGTCAAGCTATGCAAGGGCATTAACCACCATAGATCCCGAATGCATCCTAAACATATTAATTTTACAGCCCTCTCTTTCCTAATAGTGCACCTAAATCCAGCCCTACCAGTGGACCTCATGGGACTTTATTTCAGAAAAAAACATGAACGGTAGTCAACGGAGAGAGACAAATAATCTTTTTGATCCCATTTGAATTGCGCCATGAATCATGCATATGATATTTGCCAAATAAAAAAAGCATTTTGAACGTCAAGAGAGCTGCTTTTTGTCATAAAACTGTTGAAGTATAAGACCGTGAAACTACACACCCAAAAGCATACTGATGTCTCTCTCTGAAGCTACGACGCCTGTGTGTTTCCTACTAAGATGTACTCAGACCAGCAACGGGTCTGATCCTCCTTTCTCTTCCCAGCTGATAAAAAGACCAGGAGTCGCTGGATAAAACACATCAGATAAGAGAACCATTCATTTGTGAATGGAACATAGCTAAGTTAGCTAGATAGCTAATATTGGTGACACACTGCCTGAGAGATGTAATTCACTGAGCAGTTTCACACAAAATGAATGATACCACGACAAACCTTTGATAAACCGTGACTTTCTTGACTTGCAAAATTATCTTTTATATTGTTATACTGTTTTAAAAAAAATATTTATCACTCTCCGTTGACTACTGTTCACATTTTTTTCTGAAATAATGTCCCATGAGGTCCACCAGAAGGGGAGGGACTTTGCCTCTCTGTTAGGAAAGAGAGGATGTGTTTAAATAATACAGGACAGTAGAAATGTCATGCATTGTGTGCTTGGTATATTTGGTTGGTGCATCTGCATGAGTCTGTTAATTTCTGTGGATTTGGGCTTCTCTTGTGTGACTATGCTGTGCAGACAGATAAAACTGGAGAGAGCCTTAGCATTCAGCAGCGAGGCCTTGGTTCACACTCAAATATTTGCACTCGCAGGCCTGTGTCTGCCTGCGATCGTCTCTGTGTGTGTTTACCAAACCATGTGTGCGCTCACCCACTTGTAGCGATCTGCGCTACCAGTCAACAACCTCTCGCTGCACCCTCCATTTGACTATTGAGGTCAGCTGTCCTCGTGGCCCGCCGCCACTGCCCATGAGGCAAATGGAACCTGACGTCGGTAAATAGTCCTCCCCACACTCTGTGCAGGTGGCGTTGCAATCAGCTGTCCTGGCCTTAAAATGGGGCTGACTGTTCCAGCACTTTAAAACAAACAGGGGAGCAGATTTCCAATTGCTTTTTGTACCGAGATATGGGTGGGGATAACAAGCCTGTTTTCTTTTATTATCATCCTGGTCTTTTTTACTCCTCCTCTGAATGTCTGCAGATACAGTTGAATGGTTATTAATATGACTCCCACACAAACATCTCCCATTGTAGTGTAAAGAAACACTTTTCATCTTCGGGAGGCTAGCAGGAGGAGCAGAGGTACAAATCTCATTTTCTAAACTGCCAGGGCATAAGTGAAAGTAATTCATTTGTGTCAGACAGGAGGCAGTGATACTTTGAGCCACTTGCCACCAACTTCAGAGAAAGCTCACTGTATACTCTTTATCACAGCAAGGCTCAAAATAGACCGATTGTGGCACAGTCGATGTCATGCCCAGTTTCCTTTTTCCAGACGCAGCGGTTTACGCTCTGCGGCCAAGTCGGAATCATTTCTGTATACCTGTTCAAAGTGCCAACACATTGGTGGGTGTTTTTTAATGGTTGTCAGTTAAACTGTATGAGGGCTGAGATTATATCATGCAACATCAAAACAACAACACAAAAACTAAACCTGTCATATAAACTTAGTATTACAGTCTCCCCTATCCTCTGCTCCCTTCTGCTATTGCCGCTCATATAGAGGCCTGGAGCGTCAAACACCATTTCACCCATGAGGGAGATTGGTGGTGGAAGGTGTTCCCTGCTCCTCTATAAAACACCCAGTCCTGTCTCCTAAAAAATCCCCAACAACAAATCTGCATTGTGAATTATGTTTCAAGGGAACTGTGTCGTGGATTACATTTGTTTTTGATGTATTACAAATACATTCGTAATGATGGTCCACGGAAGTCCACATAGGAAGGAGGTGGTGGATGGATCAAAAAAACAGGAATTGCACCCAAGAGACCGCTGTTCATGTCCCATGTGAAACTAAAAGTTAACCTTCACTTATTTAATTTACATCCATAGCTTAATAACATCACAGACATAGTCACTGTAAGCCAAACCATGATGGTTTATTTTATTAAACTTAACCAACCAGTTTTAAACTTAACCAACCATTTTGATGTAGATTTCGATGTTTTTTGTTTTGTTTCCATTCACAGATTTAGCCACATCTTTAAAACTGATTAAAAGTGTTTAACAACATGGATGGATTGTCAAGCTTTTTTTTGTCAAACGACTGAATATTAGCTTTCATTTAGGAGGTTCTCCTCAGATCAAAAAAATCAGCAGACATTTTTACTCACGCACAGTGGGAATCATTAAGAGTTGGAAATGGTGACACAGTTGTAAATCAAGTCTCCCCTTTTCTGCACATTTACAGTGCAACTTCATTATTATCACATTATGCTGCTGCTCACCTATTCACCTGGAAAAGTAATTGCTTGGGTTTTTCCCAAATGGTCCGGCTCCAATTAACAATGCTTAGCCATGCGCTGGCTGTCTCGCATTTTTGTTGGTGGGGAGGAAGACGAGGGTGAAGTAAAGGTTTAAGAGGCACAATAGTGGACTACAAACACCCCCCTGCCTGAAACTGACAATATTGTCCTGAATTCTAGTGGGTGTCTGAGATATGGCAGATGTTGAAAAATATTTCTGCCAGTTTCAGGGCATTTGAATAAAATGTTTATGCCTCGCTTGTCATTTGGAAGGAGGGTGCTGATGTGAAATGCAGTGGAAATATATTTTTGCCCTTAAAAAAATAATTTCTGATAAAAAAAAAAAAGATTCTAACAAATTCTGTGTAGGTGCTTTTGATTGCATTATTTTTCAGCTGTGTTCAAGCATGAGAAATGTGAATTTGAAGCATGAACATATATGTGGTCTTCAAATTAAGTAACTCGATGTAACTGTGCAGTCCGACGACGCTTTGTCTCAGCCGTTGGCGTTCGATACCGCCACAGAAGGCACCCGTTGGTACCAGTATGCGATGTCCTGCGCTTTTATGATAACTACAATGTGAAGCTATCCATGGCAACAGTAAACATACAGGGAAAGTGTGCCGGGAATGTGGTGAGGTATTATAAAGAGCAAAAAATTAACACAGTACAAACAGGGGCAACTGTGGCTCAGAGGGTAGAGCAGGTTGTCCACCAACTGGAAGGTCGGTGGTTCGATCCGGTCACATGTCGATGTGTTCTTGAGCAAGACACTTAACCCTTAATTGCTCAAAAAGGCTTAGCCGTCGGTGTCCATCCATCTGCAACCACTTATCCTGTTAAGGGTTCACCCTGGACAGGTCGCCAGTCCATCGCAGGGTGCATAGAGACAGACAACCATTCACGCACACATTCACACCTACGGGCAATTTAGAGTCGTCAATTAACCCGCATGTCTTTGGACTGTGGGAGGAAGCCGAAGAACCTGGATAAAACCCACGCTAACACAAGGAGAACATGTAAACTCCACACAGCGGGGCCCCAAGCCGGATTCAACCCTCCATGAATGAGTATTTAGATTAGATCCTGGTGGGCAAAGTTGGTACCTTGCATGCAACTTCTGCCATCAGTGCATGAATGTGTGAGCGAATGGGTGAATGCTATAGAAGTGCTATATAAATGCAAATCTATTTACACTGAATACATTCTGCATTTTTTGTTCTTGTCCACATCGGGCGGTATGACCTAAATGAAAAGGCAACAAAGGATTTGACCAAACATAAGACGAAATGCTGGATCCATCCAGTAGAAACCCCAGAGGATACTGGACCAAACAAGAAGAATCAAAAATCAGGGATACAGTTCTTGTGAACGCAACACCAGTGATTGTTGGGACAAAGTATGGATCATTGACCACTGTTCTTGTCTCATGTGAGTCATTTAAAGCCAAATCATGATGTTTTTTACTAAACTTACCAAAGTAGTTTTGTTATATTTTTTGTTTTGTTTAAATTTACATTCAGCATGTGTTTAAAACTGTGATTGTGACCCAGGAGAAAATTTCCTTTGAAATGTAATTGATAATGCAGTTTAGTTTAGTTCAGTTGTATTAGCGTGCTATTTTTTAGAAGAAGACCTTGGCCAGTAAGACATTCTGTATCTTATTTTCACAGCTCTCTACCTCACAATCCATCATTACCAGCTGTGACAGTGACGTGCCACCGTAACTCAAAGGTGTAAAGCTACAGCAAAAGTCCACGTCTATATTCACAGCTGACCAAGTTCTAGGAGACTTTTGAGACATTTGTATATAAAAATACACAACCATATGTGAGGCGTAACAAATGCTGTTCCAGGGGCTTTTTACATTTCCATTTTCTATCCGTAAGAATTGCTGATGTGTAGAATTACAGGCCTACAGCCATTGATGTAGCTGCTATGAGCAGCTGGTCTCTGCCAAGGAAGCAGACACATGGATACACATACAAGCACACAAAAACATGTGCACGTATAGACACAAATACACATGCACACACACCATAACAATAGTATTGAATTTGGGCTCTACACTCTCATATCTATTACAGCATTTCCTGCTGAAGGGCTCTCACTGCCTTTCAACTCATAGCCGCACAACACAACTTTTCAACTCAAGCAGCACAGTCCAAGGACATGACTAATGCTCACTCACTCTGGAGCTCTGGCCAAGAGTAACAATCACTTTACACAGTGATATGTACAGCTCATATACCACATGCAGTATGAGGATGCATATACAGTACAGTTTCTTCATAGCTAGAGTATATCACTTGGGACAGGTCTCAGCATGGCTAACACGTAATATGTAGTCTAATTCACTGTTCAGAAGTACAGAAGTTACGCAACAAAAACTACTTAGATTTACGAAAAGATTGTGGTTTGGATAAAAATAACACCAGAAGTGGCGGAACTTAAGAATGGAAGTTACATGACAAATAAATCAACGTTGACTTATGGTTTCACAGGACACAAACACCGCGCTTGATGCTCTAAACCTCCTCGTTCACAATTACAGGGATTACATACAAAGTGATATTGTGGTATATATACAAATTACAGTGCATTGCGTTTCATAAGAATAGCTACAAACGGTGTATAAGAACAGAACTTGAGTCCTGGGTCTGTTAGGAACCTCAGGTCCTAGTCTGTTCTGTGTTTCTTGTTGCATGCTTTTCAGTTGAGCACTTCCTGTTTTATTTTGGCATGGTTAACCTCTCTTCTCATTTCAGTGCACATCACTTCCCCTCCTGCATGTTTCCCGCCACTACGTTTGAGCACCGCCTTTTGACCTAGATTCTCACCATTCACCTGCGTCTCAGCGTCTTCCCCCCACCCTGATTGTGTCCACCTGTGTATAGTCAATCACTCATTCACAAGTATATAATGTGTCTTCCCCTTCCCCTCGTTGCCAGATCGTCTTGTGCATTTTCGTCAAGAGTTCCAGCGTTATTCCCAGTGAGTTACTACTTTCCAGTGTTTTGATCTCTGCCTGTTTAACCGACCGAGCCCTTAGTCTGCCGTTTTGGATGTTTGCCTTATTGCTTGATTCCTGTGTACCGAACCACTGACTGTAATAAAGACGCTTATTGCCTACGACCTGTCGCCTCTGTGTTTGCTCTGGAGTCCTCTGAAGCCGTTGATCAGATCCCTAACAAGGTCAGGTCTTTGTTGCTCGACACTAAAAGCACAGATGAAGACCTCTAATTCTATGAATTTAATTCAAACTAAATGTAAGCAGTGATTGACATATTAATGGATTTAGTGCTAGTCAAAAGAGTAACTGTTTAAAATGGAATAAACTCTGCTATAAGAGCAAACATGCTGTTTTTATCCTTAAAGTGTTTGTATTTTGTCACTGTATGTGGTGCACGGGGCCTTGACTTTGGATTACACACTTCACAATACTCAGTTTTAAAGAAAAGCCTGGGTGGCACAGAAACAGTGGAGAAATTATATGGATGACAGCACTGAAAAGCTCAATAACAGTAGTTTGCTTAAACAAGGTTTTGAGCCTCAGGGGTTCTGTTGGCAGGTCCCTCTCGTGATGTATAGCGGTTTGGTTCATGGTGTATGCCCCAATGTACACAACAGTTCATGGCAATGTTATGCTCCTTTAGCAACCTTATTGCTGTTTGCCACCATGGCTCTCTGCAATGATTTCAAGAGACAGCTTTATGGTTCCTGAATCAGTCTGAGGAAGCAATTGAGTGGAATCAGAGAGCGCAACCTTGAGTGCTTCCCAATACAAAAGGGGGAAATAAGGTAATTTAATTCCTGAACACTAGTTTCTTCTTGAATGTCCAAAATAATACTGTTTAGGTCTACAAACTGCTGGTGAATGTTCTCTGATAACATCGATTACAACCTTACGCTGTCATCGGTGCATGTGAATGATGTTAGTTCAGTAGGTAAAACTGCCTTCTCCCCCAACTACTTTTTTCTCAAACACACTAACACTCTTTTCATACCTTCCCACCTCTAAGTGTAATTAAACCATGCAGATCACTGAGCTGAGCTTTTACTGCAACAGACAAGATACTGCTGAAAGCAATTGTTCCAGCCAGTCACCCAGTAGAGGAGAGAAAAGACTAGTTATGGCTCCCAAGCAGCAACTTGTAACCTCAGCATGAGACACAATCCACAAAATGAAACTCAAAGATTTAAATTCAGTATTATCCTAAAACACATTTAAGCTTGTTTGAACTTGTAAAAATGACTTGTTTTAGGGCTACAAGTAATGATTATTTTCATGATTGATTGAAGAGAACCTATTGTGCTTTTTTCAGGTTCCTAGTTGTATTTTAAGTTTCTTTTCTTTGGATGTTTACATGCTTTAATGCTCAGAATACGCTTTACTTTTTTCATACCGGTTGTAGTGCAGTACCTCATTTCACCCTCCGTCTGAAACGCTCTGTTCCTGCTCTGATAGGTCAACCGAACCAAACTCTGCAGCCTCTGCTCCAGCTCCGCTCTAATTAGCTTTGTTCGAGGGCGTACCAAACTAGCCGCTAGGCAGAGTTTATGCAAATGACATTGGATTTTTTAACTTTGCAGACCTTTTACATGCACAAAAGGAGTATATAGCACACTGAAGGAAAGGGGAAAAGAAAAAAAAAACATAATAGGTCCTCTTTAATGAATATCATTTCATTATCACAAAGGCACATCACAGGTTACTGGAAACTGTGTCCAACAATCAAAATCTAAATGCTGTCATTGTATAACATATAACACAAATAATCAGCATGATTTAGAAGCCAACAATTTGGCTCCAAAGTTTGGTGTAGAGAGATGCGGCTCAGGTGATGTGGTGTAATTTCATCACTTGCTTCAGCATGAAATTGCACTCATTTGCTTCCATTCCACTCAGACATCTTATCACAAGTGCACAAAGCAATGTCTTGGCTTTGCTTGGCCCGGGTTCATAGACGCAGACCTCCCCAAAGGTATAAATCATTCATCTAGTACTGAAAGAAATGAAAACCAAATACATAATGTTTGATTTGAGTAAGGCTGAGTGTCTGGTTTCAGGTTCAAACCTGGCCCTTCTGTGCAGACTTTGCACGTTCTCCCCATGTTAGCATTTGTTTTCTCCGGGTTCTCCGGCTTCGTCCCACAGTCCAAAGACATGCAGGTTAATTGTTGACTCTAAATTGCCCGTAGGTGTGAATGTGTGTGAATGGTTGTTTGGTCTCTGTGATAGTCTGGCAATCTGTCCAGGGTGTACCCTGTCAATGTCAACTGGGATCAGATCCTTGAAACCCTCAAACATTTGGCAAAAGGTCATACAGGTAATGGGGAGAATACTGTAAATAAATATTGTAGCTCTGACTTTGGCCATGTGTTCAGCAGGTAACACCAGGAAAAATTACACGACTCATCCATATATTACTGAAGCTTCAATATCTTGCTGTCTTTACTAAAAATGCATCATTCTTGCACATAGAATATTGCAAGCTGTGTCCCTCAATGCATTGCTTGGCCACCTGACAAAACTGGTGCTACAGCAGAAATTTCAAAATGGAAGATTTCCTCATGTGCTGTACTTCAAACCCATCTTTACTTCCAGATCTGTTACAGCTTACACCTTGGTGAAATCAGTAGCCAGGTATCTACATATATAAGATGTTAGTGCATTGAAGTCAATCATTTAATTAGTTGGCCATCTTAAAGGGTGATTACACACCAAATTCCTCAATGGTCTGTATAGTATTTTACAAATTAAACAGTGCATTTCAGTTATGGTGCACTAAATACAGGTAATCACATAAAAAGTTAACTAAAACTGTTCCACCTCTGACCCTCTGATGTATTTCAGATTGGATTTGTAACCCAGGGACATTTCATGGCTCCATAGTAACCATAATGGTAATTGTGTCTTATTTTTATATTGGTTTGGAATGAACAGCATCTATTTCACTTAGCTGCCGTGTACACCACATGCAAGTTTCCTTCTATATCCATACATGTCTGCAGGTTTATTTTTTATGTATTTGCTTGCTAATGAAAAAACTATTTCTGCTGGACAGGCAGCCAGTATTGTAGACATTAAGGCATAACACGGATAAAGGTCATGTGTTTATACATATCTGTATATGAAGCTATACTCTCTCATGGAGGAGAGTGAAAGGCTTTTCAACACAGAGCATAATTACCGTTTCAATTACATGTTCTAAAGATTTATCACACTGTCTGTTCAGCAGTTTGATGCCCCATTTCTGTGTGCTTATTCTGATTGTCATCTGATTACTAAAACCCTGTTTTTCTTATACAATACAACCTTTAATGTGTCTCATGCCTGTGAGCGATGTTATGCACAACTCATAAATGTACATTTCCAGTTTTTACCCATTTTAATTGCCATGTAATTATTTTATTTATTGCTCGCTTGGCCTACTACGACTTCTTGCGGCAGGCGGCAGTAGCTCAGTCCGTAAGGACTTGGGTTAGGACGCGGAGGTCACCGGTTCAAGTCCCCCATGGACCAAGACCAACTGGTTGCTGGAGAGGTGCCAGTTTACCTCTTGGGCACTGCCGAGGTGCCCCTGAGCAAGGCACCAAACCCCCAACTGCTCTGGGCGCTTGTCAGGAGCAGCCCCCTCACTCTGACATCTCTCCATTGACATGTATATGTAGTGTAGTGTGCAGTGTTGTGTGAACAACAGAGTGTAAAACTGAATTTCCCCACTGTGGGACTAATAAAGGAATATCTTTCTTTCATTCTTCTTTCTTTGCTTTTTGACAGCAATATCTTGGCGTTCCTTGTATTCATTACTTTTGTTTGGCAACCCAACACGACTGTTTAGAACTCATCCCTGCTATCTGCAAGTGCAATATCATACTGTACTGAATAGTACCCTTAACATCTCTAGTTCAGCATGATGCAAAGTGTGATGTACTTGTGCACACTGACAAATACCTTGTGTTTAGTTATAAAAGATACCTTAACGTCAATAATTATACTACGCCAATGGAATCCTTGTGTCTGCTGAGACGCTGTCCATTGTGTTAGAAGAGGTCAAAACTCCAGCAACACTTGTAGTATGAAAAACAACTTTATTGTAACACCGATGCATTTTGGCTGTCCATAATATTGAAATGTATGGTCCGTAGGTGTCCTAAGCACTGATATAATAGGTCCCCATCCTGATTAAAATGCCTATATATGTGCATGTGCATGAATGTGCATGAATATTCAAGTTGCAGTGGGTACAAATGGAGCAAATATGATTTTAAAAAGTAATTTTTTTAAAACAGCCACTATATCTTGATAGTAATATGAAAAAATAATGTGCCTCTGTGTCCTCTGGCGCTCCTAATGGCATCTGCAAGATTTCACAGAGCGGAAGAAAACAACCAGTCAGAGCTGAGCTGGAGCCTGCTGTCTGTGACTCAATCACTCATTAACTCCGACCAAACAAAGGCAGCGCTGATCAAATATGAATCAATATTCTGTTACTGTAATGCTTATTTCTCACCTCAAATGTTTTCAGAAACATCTTGTAGTTGCTGTTTAGCTGCAAAATGAGAAAGTTTGTGACACAGCAGCCATGTCGAGAACAGCTGAGGAACTACCAAGCACCGCCCACCAGCTGGAGCACAGCCAATAGGAAATCTCAATAAGAACGCTCTCTGAAATGACCTGTTATTGGCCTGAAAGCAGAGCCATGAGGAGGTGAGGAAGTCTTGTTTTATCTCAAAACAGAGAATACAATATGCTGAAAGGTTGTTATGGAATTTCCCTAATTATACCAAAAAGTTTATACCAATGAAGCTTTAATGGTCCCAGCTTTGGCTGTTGAAAACATGGTCACCCCAGCATTACCAGACCCTCAGATAGTGACTGTGACGGCTCCCTGGTGTGTTCACTAACTGTGTTCCTTTATTCAGCAGTAGTCTACTTAGAGGTGTTGATGGCCTTAATTGGTGGCACCTGGGTCCAGTGCTCTCCTACTATAAAGCTCCACCTTTCTGGCCAGGAGCTTCCCTTTTCACCTGTGCAATGCTGTTTTGTCGTCATCCATGCAACATCTTTATGTCACACTACACACAGCTCTCATGTAAACATGAGATACATGTCATTGTTTTCTTAGTTGGTTGCTGTATCATTTCCAGTTAAATAAATTACTCATTATTTGCCTTCAGAGAGCATCTCCCTTCAGAGACAGTGACCCAACTGACTTATTAACAGCTAAGATGTAATATTGAAGAAAGTAACCCTTGTAACACACACTGTTAACTGCTAGCTGTTCACAATGCTGTCAGTATAGCTTGTTGGTTCATTAGCTATTAGCTAGGATTGACATACAGAAATGTCCCGAACACCCTGTAATAATCTAATGACAATGACGAGAACAATACAGCCGAAAGGCGGGGTCTCTGTACACACTGACAGTCTTATTGAGTCGGCTAATTGTAGAACATATTTAGGCCATTTATCCTTTGCCTTTAGGATTCCTTTGCTTTCCTAAGTACATTAAGATATAATCACAGTTACAGTCACATCATATACAAAACAACATCAATTCAGTGTTTTTGTTGGCTATTTGCAATTTCCATTTCAATATATGTCGCATAATTATTCAGACGCCCGCTGTGTGCCCCATGTGCTTTCGCGCAGTTGAACGATTCAGAGAATGTGCGATGGTATCAAATCACTTTGCAACAAGTAATACATTTAAATCAATCCTCACCTATTTGCAAGCCTGTGCATTATTCATAGCAGCTGCCATTTTCAGTCTATTTCAGAGCTGCTTCTTGGTTTAGCAGTAGACGTGCCACTGGCTTTGACATTTGTTTGCGTGTCTGCGTGGATGGGTGTCTGTTGAGTGTGTCTAGATGGGCGTGCTTGTTCGAGCAGTTCTGGAAAAATCTCACGTCGTGGAGAAAAACATTGTATCCCAGAATAAATGCAACATTACTGCATGGTATCCATTTGGAATCAAAATGATTTAGGGAGCTGTGTATCGCAGCAGTGCCACCGAACAGTGCATAATGAAATGAAGATTGTGCTCTGAATGAGAACTGTATACGCTTCCCAGAGTTCATGGCACATTCTTTTACAACAAATTGTGAATACTAATTTATCAATGCACTTATTTTCTGATTAGCGAACTAGGTAGTGTTGTCTTAAAGATAGTGTCGCAATGTCCGAATCTGCAGGCCTCATATTTAACAAAACAGTGACTGAGCAAGATTACCAGAATGAACGCAAAGTAGTTTCAGAGGCTCAGTCAGTTCAAGCTGCAGCTCATTTCCCCATCATTGAGGAAATCAGCACCTACTGCTGGCTCACATATACCTCTGGACAAATGTCAGCTAATTGCCTGAAATGCCATGTATATGAATAAATCTATTTAAGTCTTCATATGCACACCATAGCATTATCTAAGCTTTGCTAGCTCAAGAACCCACGAGACAGCCTCACCAGACAGACAGCAGATCTGTAAGTGGCTCACATAAAGTGAGCGACTAGAGCGACTGATGAAAAGAAAGTCCTTTGTGCTAAAAGCAATGTTCAAAGGACAGTCCAATGAATCAGAACATATATATTGTGCACAAGGCTTTTTTAATATCTGGTGTTATGGAATAAAACCATGGAAACTCACTTTGAGTACTAAATGCTGAGTGCATCTTAGCTGTGGGTGAAATAATGTTGGTCTGCTGTCTTCCCACTCCCTCCCTCCAGTTCTCTAGTTATCTTCCACACACCTTACAGTTTCAATGACAGAACAAAATGCTCTAAGGAAGAAAAGTTTTCCATCGGGCCAAACAAGTTTTATTTGAAGATCTTTTCCTCAAGATGTTCATCAGACCTTTTAAGTCCTTGTGAAGTCATAGTGAATTAATTTGTTGTCTTACAAATGGGCCGAGACTTGTATATTACATGCCTGTCTTAGCGTGCAGCATCAGCAGGGGGCAATGATTTAGGTTTAGGAGAGAAAACTACTTAGGTGAAGGGGAAAATGCCATGGTTAGACAAATAAGTATGTATACAAAGTAAAACCATGGATTTATAAAGAGAACTAGATACAGCATCCTAGCATGTGGTCCAGACGCAGTCTGGTTCTCTTCACATGAATGGAAGGGAAATCGGGTTGGATAGTCTCAACCAAATCCAGGCTAATGTTCAATACACATCATATTTCAGCTAGAGGATGAGGAGGATTTTTATAAATTGGTTGATGTAAGCTATCCATAATGTATTTTGAAGTCATTTGCCAAAATGTTGTGCTGTTACCTCTGACTGACGTAAATGACTCAGCCAAAGGACATTCCTTCAACTGCAACATGATGTTGGTGCAAAAGTGCAAAATAGCAAGCAATAAAGAAAGAGTTCACATCTCCCTCTGAAACAAAGTTTTCATAGTACAAAAAAAACATAAAGACGTCCCAGTCTGTTATCTCATCTGAGATGCACATATTGTGTCTTCCTCTCTCATGCACACATATCTAAGGCTCAATACACTAAAACAGGAATTTGTACAGTTGAGATAATAAATCCATTAATATACTGTATGTCTTTGTTCTTATCACTAAATTTGAGAATACATTGCAAATTATTTTGTTTTAGTACTTTTTTCATGAGAAACAGGAGTGTGGTACTTATTTGTTTACTTTTTTGTTATTCTTGTGTTCCCAGTTTTTATAATCTTACTCTTTGGATTTACTGTAGTAGTAGTAGTATGATCCATCATGTGTGTACAGTAAGTGGGTTCTATCTTTAACTAACAGCAAGTTTGACAGTTGAGATTAACTTGGGTGCAGCAGCGTCAAATCACTGCTGTTGTACTCGTGAGTAGGTGACACAAACAGCCTGTGCACAAGCACATTAAGGTAGAGATTGGCTGATACTGTGTGTGCCATACCTTTGTGGGCTGGGGGCCTGGATGTCAACACAGTCTTGCTTGTCCTCCCTTGAGCCACTGAAAGCTTTGTTTTGAATCTGAGATGGAGGCCAACAACACATGTGCAGA
The DNA here is from genome assembly GCA_947000775.1 of Pterois miles. Lineage (NCBI taxonomy): Eukaryota > Metazoa > Chordata > Actinopteri > Perciformes > Scorpaenidae > Pterois > Pterois miles. The sequence goes on from CAMQGK010000052.1 coordinate 24,831,203, forward strand.
GACTGGGCACCAAGGAGATCTTCTCTATCACTTCAGTCACGCCTGGCTAAATTTGCATCACTCCAACAGAAGCTAGTCCATAGTGGTAGCAACGCCCTTAGCAAGGTTATTCATCTTCCTCACTCTGAGGAACACGAGACATAATGTTGTGGCTCAGGAGGTGGAGCGAGTCGTCCATTACGGTAATTGCAAGGTTGGTGGTTCATTCCACACCTCCTCCTGCCCGCATGTCAAAGCGCCCTTGAGCAAGACATTGAACCCCTAATTGCTCCCAATGGCCTGACCAGGGCCTTACATGGTAGCACCACCACTATCAGTGTGTGAATGGGGAAATCAGTAAATGTCTGCTAATGCTAATGCTGGGTACACGCTACATGGTCATTTTGGGCCTGATCCTCTCGTCCTGACAATCATCAGCAAAGGCCAGATTTTTTGATGGTTCTAAAGATTATTTGTCCAGATATTCTTGTGGTGTGAGTTATGTTGGAGGACTAACTTCTTCATTTGTGGCAACACCCCAAGTGTTTATGTAACATGTTTCCATGACTTCATCCATCCATTTTTTGTGACATTTCAGTACAAAGTAAAGCAGAAACTAGCATTGCCAATTCTTCCTGCCTGTTGTCCGCCATGTTTGTTTTTTGATTGCAAGACATTTTGCGAGATTTCAATTCTTGTTAGTCTGGAGTCTTGTTTATGAACAGAATCTGTTAGTGTGTTGTGTGCTGTTTTGGCTAAATCGTTGCTCACCATGCCCAACTGTATCCTTGTGGGGCTCACCTATCCATTACCACCGTAGCCTACACCAGCTCCACCAGTCCAGCAGATGGACAATATTTTTGTTATGTTTATGCCAAACTGTTGAATTTAACATAATGTGTGCGTGGGGTTTTTCATATTTTCAACTTCTGTTAAGATGTGAAAAATCTTTCATTGTGGGCCAGCCTTAAGGTAGAAAAGTATCCATTAATCATTCACTTAGTTAATGTCTTCAATGGAAGGGACACAGATGTTGTTTACCACAATTGTTTACAGGGATGGAATATAATATTATAAATGTTTCCTTTTATCAGACTAGACCATCCATCCAGAGAGGAAAAGGTTGGTGTGAATATCGCCAGTGAATTGATGCTGTATGAAATTAAACCTACTATGAGGAACTTTAATTTTGCGTTGAGTTTGGTGGTTTCTGTGGACAGATTCCCTTTTAGAAACGTCTCATTTTACTGCAGCCTGGTCTGACGGTCTGCCCCACACAGGATCTAGTTCTAGTTCCGAAGGAAGGAGTTTCTGGTGAACCTGCATGTCCTGAATCGTTTTGTCTAATTGTGTGGGGAATTGAATGTAATGACAAGCATTAAGAATAACTATTTCAAATTACCCAGTATTCTAGCTGATGGCTTTGTTTTCTTACCCACTGTAGGTCATATAGAGGCATCAGTATTTAAGATTGTTTCATAGCCAGTTAAATGTAACTTGTAGTAGCGTTAAAATCTGTCCTCAGTCCGTTTGTGTGATGTTTCAGTTGGATGGTTGACCTTGCTTGGGGTCTGTCCATGCTGCCTCAATGAATTCTCAGACCTGATCAGCAGGTGGCAACTGGATTGGCACCAAAAACTTTATAGAAAGAAAAGAAAGAAAGATATTCCTTTATTAGTCCCACAGTGGGGAAATTCAGTTTTACACTCTGTTGTTCACACAGTACATATACATGCGTCAATGGAGAGATGTCAGAGTGATGGGGCTGCTCCTGACAAGCGCCCAGAGCATTTTCATCTCAGCATCCATTTACTGGGGACATGAGAAGACATGAGAATGGTAATGTAGTGTTAGAGTGTGAAATCAACAGCTACTACTTTCACTATGTTGTTATATTATAAGTTAGCTTCCACCACTTGCATCGCTGATTAGAGTCCTGCTGAGTCTCAACACAACCCCTGTAATTCACATACTGGGCTTGCAATTAAATGGATGACGCTACCTTGCACTTGCACGACAGAGCCTTTTCAGACTGGATCTGTCTAGCAGCAGTTACCTTTTTTAGACTCTCTAAGTGCTTTTTACAACATCTAAGCTCTCCAGGTGGGCAAGAAACGCAGTAACAAGTAAGAAACAAGAGCGCAGACCAAGGAGCTTTTATCCCCACCTGTACCAAGGAAATCGACATGGAGCTGATGCAGTCATCCTTCAAGGGTTTGGTAATCCACATGGATAGGACTGGCCCTATTTTGGTGGTGCCCCTTTCCTCTGTTGTTTGTGGATGGACATACCCTCTCAGCCTTAATCTATTAACTGAATTATTGCCATCGACATTAGTTGTATGTCGCATTTCCATATCTCTGCTTGTGTATGTACATACCTTATCATTTATATGAGCAAAGTTGTTGGACTCTTCTATGTGTCAATTTTTTTTAAATATAAGAGTCCCTGAAATTACCAAGAACTAGACGAGCAAGTTGGTTGTCTGGAGATGTGTCTAGCTTAGGATGTGCTGTCAGATTCAGTATGACAATACAAGTGTCATGCTTGACGCTGCTGCTTCAGCTTTGTCACTATGATGGATCTGGAGTCCCTGGTGAGAGAAGTCCAAAAACAATGGCAGAAAAGCTCATATGGGTAGTACCCCCACCCACCCCACAGCGAGTTACATCATGATGAAGAATAAAGCAAACAGTTTATAGAACCACTAAAAGTGCCAATGCCACAGTATTATGCAGCTTAATTGAGAAACCTTCCTGCCTCTGTGGACGATAAGGCTGCATTCACACCAAATCAGGCAATTAGCACAGGTGCGGCAAAATGGGAGTGTCAGTGTTTAGGCATATTAGCACCAAGCGACTACACAATGATTACCGTTTTGTTCCCTCATGCCTGAGTTGTACAGATGTGGATCGTCACTTTCGTGATTGGCCATCGTCTGGTTGGACATCAGATCGCATTTCTCCAAAAGTTGATTCTGTTTCAACTTTTCTTGGCCCCACCGCCGCAGTTAAATGTGCTACAAACAATTAACGCAACTTGTAGGAAAACAAATGAAAAAGGAAGATGTATCATCATACAAACAATTGCATGAGAATACAAGTGAAGTGCCATTTTCCCAGTTTTGAAAATTAAAGTCTACCTTTATTCTAAGTCATATGCAGCGTGTTTATGAGCTACATCTAACTCTGTGAATGTTCTCATTCATCTAGGTCATATTCATATATATATTGGTCAGACTAGTGGGGACTAGTCAGACTGTTGCGTTACGAACTGATGAAGCCACTTGGATAAGGGGCGAAACGTCTTCAGAGACAAATCTAAGTCTAGTTGCCTTCGATTCAATTGCTGCCAGAAAGCCCCATCTAATTGTGTGTTTGGCGACCTCAGTCAGAGACATTGCTAACTGGTGCGTACAATCAAGCATACAGCAATCGTGTGGAATACATGAAAGGCCCTTTCTTGTTTCAACATGACAATACCCCCAAGCACATACTGAGGTTCATAAAGAAATGTTTTTCCCAGTTTGGTTTGACTGGCCTGGGAGCAGATGCCTGGAGCCACATTGTTATGACTCCGAGCAGAGTCGACAGAGGACTCAAATGCAACACACTGAACAGTAGGGCTTGGGCAAAAAACGGCGTCTTTAATCACAGCAATGGTTCGGTACACAGAAGGCAATTGATAAGGCAGACACATCAAAAACGGCAGGCTAGGGCTAGGTCAAAAGGGGCAGGCAGAAATTCAGTAACCGGTATACAAAAATCACTCACTAGGAAACGCTGGAACTCTTGACACAAGGCACAAGACGATCTGGCACAGAAGGAATGGGGAGCACACATTAAATACTAGTGAGGGAGTGCTAGACACTGCACAGGTGGAAACAATCAGGGCGGGGAGATGACAATAGGACGCAGGTGAATGGTGTAGTAACTAGGACAGAGGGAGGTGTTCAATCGTGAAGGCAGGAAGCATGCAGGTGCAGGAAGTGATGTGGTCTGAAACGAGAGGAGAGGTTAATATGCCAAAATAAAACAGGAAGTGCAAAACAGAAAAGCATGCAACATGAAACACAGAACACTAAGACACGCTATTCCTAATAGAACCCCCCCTCTAGGGACGGCACCCGACGTCCCCGAAACACCGGGATGAGATCGGTGGAAATCTCTAATAAGTTGGGGGTCCATGATATTCTTGGTGGAAACCCAACTGCGTTCCTCTGGTCCGTACCCCTCCCAGTCCACAAGATACTGTTTTCCCCTCCCTCTACGTCTCATAGCAAGAAGTCTCTTTACTGTGTACACTGGGCCCCCATCAATGATCCGGGGGGGAGGTGGGATCTTGGTGGTAGGGACCAGAGGACTGTCCTGAACCGGTTTCAAGCGACTAACGTGGAATGTGGGGTGTATTTTCATGGATCTTGGGAGCTGTAGGCGGACAGCAACAGGATTAATCACTTTGGTAATCGGAAAAGGACCAACGTACCGTGGAGCCAATTTCTTACACTCAACCCGTAGGGGAAGATCTCTGGTTGATAACCACACCCTCTGCCCAGGCCGGTACGTCGGTGCCGGGGTCCGCCTTCGATCTGCCATTTTCCTGCTTCTGGCGGAGCTCCTCATGAGCATTTGACGTGCTCCCTTCCAGATCTTATGACACCGACGAACCAAGGCCTGAGCAGAGGGGACCGAGGATTCAACCTCCACTTCTGGGAACAATGGGGGTTGGTAGCCGTATGCACACTGAAAAGGAGAGAGACCGGACGCAGAGCAAGGCAAGGTATTATGTGCATATTCAACCCAAATGAGATGCTTACTCCAAGATGTGGGATTTTGTGCCACGAGGCATCTGAGTCCGGTCTCTAACTCCTGGTTGAGCCTCTCCGTCTGGCCATTGGATTCAGGGTGATGACCAGAGGAGAGGCTCACTGATGCCCCCAACAGACTGCAAAACTCCCTCCAAAACTGGGAGATGAATTGGGGCCCCCGGTCCGACACCACATCCCTAGGAAAACCATGGATACGGAACACATGAGAAAGCATTACCTCCGCCGTTTCCTTGGCGGAGGGTAATTTAGGTAATGCCACAAAATGTACCATTTTGGAAAATCGGTCTACAATAGTGAGGATAGTGGTACTACCTTCGGAGGCAGGGAGACCTGTGACGAAGTCCACAGAGATGTCGGACCAGGGGCGATGGGGAATTGGAAGGGGATGAAGCAAGCCTGATGGGGGCTGATGCGAGGCTTTCCCCCGGGCACACACCGGACAGGCCGCCACATACTCTTTGACCTGCTTCTCCATGGCTGGCCACCAGAAGCGCTGCCTGATAATGAAGGCGGTTCTCCTGGCGCCCGGATGGCAGGCCACTCTGGAGGTGTGTGCCCAGTGGATAACCTGAGAACGCACAGAGTCAGGAACGAAAAGCCGGTTATGTGGGACCCCTTCGGGGGTCGTGACTTGAGCTAGTGCTTCTTTGACCTTAGTTTCAATCTCCCATGTGACTGCACCAACAACGCACGAAGGAGGCAGGATACATGAGGGGTTCTTGGGAAGGTTTTCGGGGTCATGTAATCTGGAGAGAGCGTCTGGTTTGCCGTTTTAGAGCCGGGTCGATAAGAGAGAGTGAAATTAAATCTGTTGAAAAACAGTGCCCACCGGGCCTGTCGAGAGTTTAGACGCTTCGCGGTTCTGATATATTCCAGGTTTTTGTGGTCAGTCCAGACTAAAAATGGTTGTTTCGACCCCTCTAACCAATGACGCCATTCTTCTAAAGCAGCCTTGACTGCTAATAGTTCTCGATTACCGATGTCGTAATTCCTTTCAGCGGAAGTCAATTTCCGTGAAAGGAAAGCACAAGGGTGGAGCTTATTATCCACCGCCGCTCGCTGTGAGATAACAGCTCCGATGCCCGTGTCAGAGGCGTCGACTTCGACAATGAATTGTCGATCTAGCTCCGGCAGGATGAGGATGGGAGCTGAACAGAAGCTCTTCTTTAACTGGTGGAAAGACCTGTCAGCCTCCGGAGACCAAATGAACTTAACCTTAGGAGAGGTCAACGCATGAAGGGGAGCCGCAATGGTGCTAAAGTTCCTTATGAACCGCCTGTAAAAATTAGCGAAACCAAGAAATTTTTGGACCAGCTTACGGCTGGTGGGGGTAGGCCAGTCAGAGACCGCGTTAACCTTAGTGGGGTCCATCGAAATGTTATCGGGACTCACCACGAAGCCCAAGAACGACACCGAGGTGACATGAAAGTCGCACTTCTCCACCTTGACGTATAGCTGGTTCTCGAGTAGTCTCTGGAGAACCCTCCGAACATGTTGGATGTGGGTCTGCTCGTCAGGGGAGAAGATGAGAATGTCATCGAGATACACAAAAACAAAAACATTTAACATATCACGCAGCACATCATTCACCAAGGCTTGGAATACCGCAGGGGCATTGGTAAGACCAAAAGGTATGACAAGGTACTCGTAGTGTCCACTGGGGGTGTTGAAGGCCGTCTTCCATTCATCCCCCTCCCGTATTCTGACTAAATGGTAAGCGTTACGAAGATCTAACTTTGTAAAGATTTTAGACCCCTTTAATTGTTCAAAGGCTGAAGAAATCAACGGGAGGGGGTACCTGTTCTTTATGGTGATGTCATTCAGCCCTCTATAGTCGATGCATGGTCGCAGAGACTGGTCCTTCTTTTCTACGAAGAAAAACCCCGCTCCAGCAGGGGAAGATGATGGCCGAATGATGCCGGCCTCCAGGGATGTCTCAATGTACTCCCTCATTGCTTCCTGTTCGGGCACAGAGAGGGAATACAGTCTTCCCTTAGGGGGAGTTTTACCTGGTAACAAGTCAATGCCGCAGTCGTAGTCTCGATGGGGAGGTAGCGAGGTGGCACGGGACTTGTTGAATACCTCGCCGAGGTCGTGGTAACAGGAGGGAACGTCCTTTAAGTCGGGAGGCATCATGGGAGTTGTGGTCCTTCTCGTCGCCGCTGGGGATGCACTAGGAGATTTAGAGAGCTCCGGGGAAGAAATAGAATGACAACAGGTTATCTTGCAATTCTCCCCCCAACTTAGTACTTCCCCTGTAACCCAGTTCATGTGGGGATTGTGTTTCTTCAGCCAGGGCAGGCCAAGAATCACTGGATGGACTGATGACTCAAAAACATTGAAACACACAGTCTCAGAGTGATTACCGTAAAAGAGGAGCTTAACGGGTCGCGTTCGCTGCGTGACCCGGCAGAGGAGCCTCCCATCAAGAGCACTAGCTTCCATCGGCTTCTCCAGTAGCTCTGTCTGAATGTCCAATCTCTCCACCAACTCCTGGTTCATGAAGTTATCGTCCGCTCCTGAGTCCACCAAGACCGGCAGAGAGAGAGACCTGCTGGGAGAGACAATCTGAGCCTGTGTTAGAGCCCGAGAGGAATTATTTGAAGTGGTTTGGCTCACCAGTGGCCTCTCTTTCACTAATAAGCCCTTTTCCTTTAACGGACACGACATCAAAAAGTGTCCGAGTTGAGCACAGTAAATACACCGGCCCTCCCTTAGACGGCGTTGGCGCTCCTCAGGTGAGAGGCGCGTCCTTCCCAGCTGCATCGGCTCAGCAGGAACGCTAGAGGGAGTCGGAGAACCCTCATCCGTGGCCGGTGACGCTGGCGGCCCCGAGGCTCTCTGGGAGTTGTAGTGCCTCGGCGGGAGCGGCGGTGAAACTGCGGCGGTTTTCTTCTCCTTCTCCCTCTCCCAGAGTCGGTTGTCGATCCTAATGGCGAGGGCGATAACTGCGTCGAGGTCAGAAGGAAGGTCCAGCGGAGCCAACTGGTCTTTTACGGGGTCTGCCAACCCGTGTAGAAAAGTGTCGAGGAGGGATGCTTCGTTCCAGCCGCTGTCAGCTGCTAAGGTGCGGAACTCTATAGCGTAGTCCGCGACTCGGCGTTTCCCCTGGCGTAGCCAGACCAGGGCTCGAGCCGCTTCTCTCCCTGGGGCAGAGTGATCAAAAATTTTTCTTAAGGTATCGGTAAAAAGAGAAACCGAAAAACATACCGGCGAATTCCTGGCCCATTCTGCCGTAGCCCATGCTTCAGCTCTGCCGGAAAGGTGGGTAATCATGAACGCCACCTTTGCTCGTTCAGAAGGGAAGTGTGCCGCCTGCAACTCGAAGTGCAGACCGCACTGGACTAGGAATGAGCGGCACTTGTCGGAATCCCCGGAGAATCTCTCCGGCTTCGCCAGGTGGGGAGAGCTGGACAGGAGCGGAGCTGACGCCATCAGCGGAGCAGGAGCGGGCGTCGCTTGGAACCCCGGCGGAGGTGTAGGTGGTGGAGCGCTCGCCACGGCGCCGGTGGCCTGGTGAGTTTCCAAAAAATTCAAAAGAGATTGCATCTGTGTACCAAGCTGGTTAATTTGCTCACCGATAGAGACGCGTAGGTTCTCCTGACGTTCGGTCAGTTCTTTAACCCCGTGGCAGACGGTGGTGAGCTGCTCCTGGTGTTGGTGGATCCTCTTCTCCTGAGCGAGGATCGCAGTACGACACTGTTCAGTGTTAGCTGAGTCCATTTCTGGCCAGATCGTACTGTTATGACTCCGAGCAGAGTCGACAGAGGACTCAAATGCAACACACTGAACAGTAGGGCTTGGGCAAAAAACGGCGTCTTTAATCACAGCAATGGTTCGGTACACAGAAGGCAATTGATAAGGCAGACACATCAAAAACGGCAGGCTAGGGCTAGGTCAAAAGGGGCAGGCAGAAATTCAGTAACCGGTATACAAAAATCACTCACTAGGAAACGCTGGAACTCTTGACACAAGGCACAAGACGATCTGGCACAGAAGGAATGGGGAGCACACATTAAATACTAGTGAGGGAGTGCTAGACACTGCACAGGTGGAAACAATCAGGGCGGGGAGATGACAATAGGACGCAGGTGAATGGTGTAGTAACTAGGACAGAGGGAGGTGTTCAATCGTGAAGGCAGGAAGCATGCAGGTGCAGGAAGTGATGTGGTCTGAAACGAGAGGAGAGGTTAATATGCCAAAATAAAACAGGAAGTGCAAAACAGAAAAGCATGCAACATGAAACACAGAACACTAAGACACGCTATTCCTAATACACATTCACAAAATATTGAGGAAATCCTTCTAGGGAGGAGTGGGAGCTTTTTGTAGCAGCATTTTACTGTAATTTACATGGATTTGGGGTGGGTTTTGGAACGAGATATCCAATTTAGCTATCTTCTCCTTCACCTTCTCTTCCTTTAACTCCACAAAGTTGCACTCTTCCTCCACCACTCCTATTACTTCCATCAACACATCCATCCCTTCTTCATCTGATCAATATACCTTTATATTCTCCTCTTCCCCTAACTCTACAGTTGAGCTGCTCTCCAACTCCAGCTTCCTCTTCTCTTTTGTTCATCGTCCTTGATCCTTAACTCCTCTTCACATTTCTCCACCAGAGTTTTATCAGCAGGGGGCCAGAATGAGGCTCAAGTTTGCCTTAAAGGACCAGATGGAGATGATGGCAAAGGGAGGCGTTGTGGAGCAGTGTTGTCACAGGCCCTGCAGCATATTTGACCTGGAGGACTTCTGTCCCTGAACGGCCAGCTCAAACACCAGCGCTTAGCCCTGTCTTTGTTTGCCTAGCCTTGCATAGCATACTGTAGCTTAGCTTCTTGGCTAACTAAGCGTGCACCCCCACTCCCACGGTCGTCAGGAGACCAGCTCCAGTGCTGTTGTCTCTCTATCAAGCAAACTGTTGTCAAATGAACTGCTGATAAACTTATTTTCCTAGAAAAGAAAATTCAGTGAGTTGAGAATGAGAAAGTGGTTCTTTGAAATACAGTAGTTTTTGTTTTGCTGTTTTTTTGCTATCTGTATCGTCCACTTTCAGTCAAGTCACATGAATTCTAACAAACAACTGTGTTGCCAGCCATAGTGCAGTGGTTTTTACTATGGTTTGCTGTTCTCTCGCCCTCTGTTGCTCTTCCCTCTCTATGTGCAATCAGCTTTCCAACAGTGAGCTCAAGGTCTAACCCTCATTGACCTATTTTAAGCTGAGTGGTCTAATCTCAAGCAGGATGGTCAATATAAGAGGAGTCTTGAAGTTAGAGAGGACCTTAGTTTAGCCTCCATCTGATACAAGTAAATGTGTCTAAAAAGGGCGTAAAGGTGTCCTATCCAATTAAAACAATGGGATTCATGAGTGATTGGCTGAGTAGCCGATCAAGACCTCAAACAAGAGACATTGTCCCTGTTTGTAATTATTGCACCATAAATAACTGTACCACTTTGTTAGAGAACCATAGACATTTACTTACTCTATTTCACTCATTTAACAAATGAAAGATGTAGTGTGTAGGATCTGGCGGTAACTAGCAGTGAGGTAAAGAGATTGCAACCACCTAAAGCCTCTCGCATGTGCCAAGAGTGTTGGACAGCTATGGTGGCAAACATGAAAACGCGAATGTCAGTCTCTAGAGCCAGTTGGAGCAAACTGGGGTTAAACTGGAGTTAACTGGGCCCAGACTTAATCTGGGCTACTGTAGAAACATGGCGCCGCGGCATGGTGGACTCTGAATACGACCCACTCCAATGTAAACAGCTCATTCTAAGACAATGAAAACACAATTATCGTTATTATTTATATATATAGGAACAGTTTTCTATAGTTGGAGTCCAGTGCCATGGCAGACAACCTCTGAACCCTCAGTAATGTTGTTTCAACCAAGTCAAATAATCACCAGCTGCCACTGGCCTTGATTTTGTCCTTTGAGTGGCAAGGAAGTCATTTTAGCTGCTCTTGTATGTTTCTGAAGTACGCTTACCTATGGTCCCTTCTAACTGTTTTCCATCCAAATTAGCATGTAGTATGCTATTAGCATGCAGTTTTTGTATATGCATATGCAGCAAAAATGTTTCCATCACTCTCGACGTTAGCGATGGCTCTCTTATAAAAAGCTCTATGTACTGTATTCAGAGATAATTTGTTCATTCATTAAGCCCATAAACATTTAATGGAAATGCAACACTTTCAGTGGACTTTTTAATGCTCACTGCACAATCGTCAAGTTGCTGCCACTGGCTGAAAAATGGACGTACTGTATAGCGAATCACAACTTGTTGATCAGAAACATTTTAATTTATTATTATTATTATTTGTAATAAAGGGCAATCTCTGCCCTGATTTTTGGTGACTCGTGTTGACTTGAACAGATTGATGCAGTTCACTTTACATCTTTACATTAGCGGCACATCTGACACCAGTTAAATGTGTTTCAATGATAACAAGACATTTATTTATCCTGTAAATACACATAACTTGTATGGTCAAGTAAATAAATTGTTGTACTTGATTCCATTTAAGGGTCGATTATAGACCTTTATATGGCCCCCCTCTGGCCTTGGAACCTCCCCCTTCCCTTCCCTGATGGCGGGCCTGCTCCTGTGGGGGGGTGGAACTGGCCAAGAAATATAAAACATTAAGTTCAAGGTTTACACAGTAGCATATGGTTTTAAGTAGTCTTTCTCAAAATGAGCTGTGGAACGAATACATGATTTTGTGAGTGCATGTGTATGTTTGTGTGTGTGTGTGTGTGTGTTTTCTGTCACATTTAACAGAGATCAGCACTCCCCCCTGCTGGCTATTCTGCAGATCTGCTGAAATTAAAGTGAGTCCTTTGAAGCCTAATAGAAGCAGAAAGACACATTAATGCAGAAAAATATACATGTAAAGTCATCTTATCAATATCTGTCTATTTGGTTGTTTTAGTGAGAAATCTTAAATACAAACACAGACATTTGTTGGTGGAAATATGTATATGAATATAGAGTATTGATATATAATGTATAATAAATTCTCTTTCCCATTATGTTCAATTTTCCTATTGAAATACATCCTGCTGGCTATGTGCGGTCCGCTGTAGCAGAGGGAAAGACAGTAAGGCTTCATAATTAGAGCAATTACACAGTTTAATATGACTATTACAGATTTGAGTGCCATGGTAATAATCATAAAGCAAATGTCTTAAGGATTTCAATGGCATACTGTCCTCTACTGAAGACTTATGGAGGGAGAGGGAGACACAGAGAGAGTCTCTTAGTATTCCACTTGAGACACCGTGCCTCCCTATTGCAATTTCCTGTTTGAGTCTTATCTGGAGCAACCTGGAACTGCTCTCCAGCGAAGCTTCACGCAGCTCCCTCTGCTCACCTGCTGCTATTCCATCTCTGTTTCTATTTCTCTCTCTCTTTCACTCCCCCATTCTCACTTTCACCCTCCCTTCCTGCCTGCGCAATGTCATGATTAGTATGCTAAGAACCAGTAAAGCTTTACCTGGACATCAGTCACTCAGACAATCAGTCAGCTGTCTCGCTGTCAGTCAGTCAGCTGATCAGCCCCCCAGCGCACACTCTTGTTGAATTACTCATTCAATTGCTCGGTTGATTGCTCATCCACTTAGCTCACTCAGTCAGTCATCTTTTTCTGTATTTTTTATTGAATTTTTTTTTTTTTTTTGGTTGTTGTTTTTACTCTCACTTACCTCACTATGTCGTACAAAACACAATGCGTGAGGCACATAGAAACAAACATACTAAGGAAATAGGATCAAATTGCTCTTTTTTTACTATCCCCCATTAAAGAGCTGGCTTCAGCTCATTTTAGCCCTCTCACTGAATAGCCAAAAGTGCTTGTTTGAGCAACTGTTAAGTGCTCAACAACCTCAAGTGATGGTGGTATTTCAGCAGAATGACAAGGTTGAAGGTATTTACTTCTTCTGACAGTAATACTCCCGGCTTGTGCTTTGTACATCTGGAAAGAAACGTAACTAATCCACATAACACTTCCAGACAGATTTCACAAGATAAGTTAATACTTACATACAACAGTTCGTATATTGTACGAAAAAGTTATCCCTCATTTTTTGTTTATTTTCCTGCAAATGTCCAGCAACACCTGTCAGTTTCCAGTCGTGACAAAAATACAGTCTTTACAAAATCTCACAGGAAATAAGTTCTTTAAGTTTAGGCAAGACAGCTACTTGGTTAAGTTTAGAAAAAGCCCCCAGGAAGAGCGCTGGGCTGTGACTCTTTCCCATAGACTTACATTGGTAAAGAGACATCTGTAACGCAGTGGATATTTCTTTTTTAGGTAAATTAACTTCCCAGTATGAACACTTGAATAGCAGAGCCCTTATTTAAATCATTAGGTCCTAAAAGTTGTAAAATGCACTAACAGCAGAATCCAGAGTTATTGTCCTTCCCCCGTTCAAGTGACCCTGACCACGTTTGGAGCAAGGGCTGGGAGTTGGAGTTAAAGAAAAAGCTACTGTGCCTACGTTATGGGTCCAATGGATGCAGAATATCGGCAGATGATAGGGATACTTTATCACTCTGCAGTTGAGCCATTTCTTGGCTTCAAGAAATGAATGGGAGCCAGTACCCAGTTCTCTTTATACTTCCATGCTTGGTTAGGATAAACTCCTTAGTTAGGCTTAGGAAAATATTGACTTGGCTAAGATTAGGCAACAAAATGACTTAGTTTTAAGGAAAAGATTGGCTTTGTTAGGATTAGGCAACAAAACTATGTGGGTTTAGGAAAAGATAAGATAAGATAAGATAAGATAAGATGAACCTTTATTAATCCCCGGAGGGAAATTCGGGTGTCATAGCAGCATCAACACAGTACAGATAAACACAGTACAGTAAAAATTAAAAGAGAAGGTGCAATGAAGGAAAGAAGGTACAATGAAGAAAATTGACAATAAAATAAATAAGTAACAGTAATAAGTAAAGTGCAGCAGGTGGTGGGTATTGTATATGCATAGCATATATATATGTAATTATATAATTATATGTAATTATATACATTTGGAATAAATACGGAGCAGATGATCAGAGTCACATGGGGGTCAGACCTTGGTTATGGAGCCTGATGGCCACCAACAGAAGAAGAAGAAGAAGAAGAAGATCAACCTTTATTAGTCCCACTAGGGGAAATTCAATTTACACTTGTTAACACACACGCACATACAGGACACATATACATGCAACAATGGAGAGGTGTCAGAGTGAGGGGGCTGCTCCTGACAAGCGCCCCGAGCAGTTGGGGGTTTGGTGCCTTGCTCAGGGGCACCTCGGCAGTGCCCAAGAGGTAAACTGGCACCTCTCCAGCTACCAGTTCACACTCAGTTCTTGGTCCATGTCGGGACTTGAATCGGTGACCCTCAGGTTCCCAAGCCAACTCCCTACAGACTGAGCTACATCCGCCCCCCCCAGAAAGGACTGACCCAGACGGTTTGTAGTGTGCCGAGGGGGGATCAGTCTCTGGCTGAATGTACTCCTCATCTGGACCAGTTGGTCATAGAGAGGGTAGGAGGGGTTCTTCAGAATAGACTCCAGCTTCCTCCTGGTCCTCCCCTCTGCCACCACCTCCAGACTGTCCAGCTCACATCCAACCACAGACCCAGCCCTCCTCACCAATTTGTTAAGTTTGGTGGCATCCCTGGTGCTGATGCCACCCCCCCAACATACCAGGGCGAAGAACAGAAAGCTGCTACTACAGACTGGTAAAACATCTGAAGTAGCCTGTTGCACACATTGAAGGTCCTCAGCCTTCTCAGTTAGTAGTTTGCTCTGTCCCTTCCTGTAGAGGGCCTCAGAGTTGTTGGACCAGTCCAGTTTATTGTTTAAGTGAACTCCCAAGAACTTGTAGTTGTCCACCACCTCCACCTCCTCCCCACAGACGGTGATGGGAGTAGGGGAGCTCTTCCTCCTCCTCCGGAAATCTACCACCAGCTCTTTGGTCTTACCAATATTGAGCTGTAGGTGGTTGATGTCGCACCACCTTACGAAAAAAAAGATCAACTTGGTTAGGACTAGACAATAAAACTGTAGATTTAGGAAAAGATCAACTTGGCTAGGATTAGGCAACACACTACTTAATTTTAGGAAAATATCAATTTTGTCAGGATTAGGCAACAGAAATACTTAGGTTTTGGAAAAGATCAATTTAGGATTAGGCAACACAATTACTTGAAAAAATTGATTGAAGCATTAGGCAAGAAAGCTACCTAGTTAGGTTTAGGAGGAGGTCGTGGTTTGGCCTAAAATAACTCTGGAAGTGACATTACTTCAGTACATAACTTGCATGACAAATAAATCCACGGTGACTTTTGGTTTCACACAGGATATGCATGTCGGTCTCCTGGGTAAAAGTCTGGTATGTTTGACACAACCACCTCCCTATGCAGCGTTCCCCACTATTTATATATCCTGGTTCCCATTTATGTCAATTACATACAAATTGATTTTGTGGGATATATGCAATTTACCATGTATTACTTTTTGTAGGTATGGCTATGAAAACTGTATGAGACCAGCCTGACACAGTTGCCTAAAAATGTACATTTAATTGGCTCACTATTTGTCGTCCTCATGTCTGTTCTAATGCTACATATGAAAAGATGTTTGAGTTGCTTTAGAGCTGTAACATTCATCATCCAAAAGTTGTCACTATGGCAAGTACTGTAGTATTATATAATGTTCCACCCTAAAAGGAAAATACAATTCTTAGACTGATAGTTGCCTAGTTTTACAGGCACTTTAAGGTGAGCTCAGTAATATCAAACATCAGATATATTTCTTTAATTGCTGCAGCCAGAGTTAAGACTAGAGAGATAGACTGGCAGGTAGAGCAGAAGACCGATCCCCTGTTTCTCAGATGATTATATTCTGTTCAGGCCCTGTTGCAGGGAGAAGGAGGAAGATCAAGCTTCAGCCACAGAATATGAATTTTATATCTGCAATGCAGCCAAGAGTCTTCATGTAACAGTCAGCTAGCCTGCTTTGGCACTGGACAGAAAAGATCTGTCTTTGTGTGCCAGATGATTTTTATTAAATACAACTCCTCGATTTGATATGAAATGTCACTGTTGTCACATATTTTATTTCTACAGCTGATACACTTCACTGAATTACATTACATTTCTTGCAGATCTTTGTTTGTCAGTTTGTCGTTCTGCTGTCCAGATCATATATCAGATATATGTCATGATCATGATTACTACATTTTTGTGGATCCCAACCAAAAGCAAAATTTCTTATTCAATGACCAATGCAGTGACACATACAGTGGTGGAAGAAGTACTCCAGTACTCTTTTTGTACTATTGTGCATGATGAGTATTCATCTTACTGACTACAAAAGCTTTCACATCAATATACTGAAAAGTAACTAAATTAAAATTGCTCATCATGCAGAATATATAATTGTATTATTATTATTATTGATGCATTAATGTGTTCATCACTTTAATGTTGCAGCTGGTAAAGGTAGAGATCATTTTAATTACTTTATATACTGCTGGTGGTTTGTGAATTTCCCCCTGGGGACCACTGAAGTCTTGTAGATATCATTATGTAATAATATATTTGTTGATTATCTATCTGCAAAGTGACTAAAGTTTTCAGATAAACATAGAGGAGTGAAAAGTGCAAAATCTGAGATACAGTGGAGTAGCAGTAGAAAGTAGCAAATAATGTAAATGCAGTACTCAAGTAAAATACAAGTACCTTGAATTTGTACTTAAGTATAACACGAGTTAATGTATTTAGGTACATTCCACCACTGTGTACATACAACAGGGGAAAAAAGAGCTGAAACTCAAACTCTAAATGATTGGCATGAAGCCTGAAACATACATGTTGGGTTGCACAGTATGTGAAAGTACATGAAATATTCATGGAGTTGTGCACACTTCAGTCATGATGGGAATGAAAGGTCATTAAAATACCTGACAGCAGTGTGATGGATGAGTGGATAAATGCTGACAGGTGCTTTCTATTGCCTAATCACCAGAAAAGGTTTCACAAAGTCATATAATGGAGGGACCTGAAGGGTTAATTCAAATTCTTTATTTAAATAAAAATCATAATACAACGAAGGAAGATGAAGCAGTTCTACATGCACAATACGCATTATTTCAAAATTAACTTAAGACACCTCCTAAATAGTCTTTTAAGACGAAAATGTGTATTTCAATTGTTCATATTGTGCTTGAAACACAGTATGCTATATGTTTTGTGTGGTAATTTTCAAATCGAAAATTAAAATCACACAGTTCATGGCATTAAGTGTTTTTTTTTTCAAATCTTAGAATAAACTCAACTGAACTTGAAATACAAATTAAATGTTAATGGTTGGTTCCAACTGATGGGATAAAAACAATACAGCATCCACAACCTATCAAAGTGGTTAAAATCAGCCTTAAGGCCACATTGAGTCCTCGCCAATTGTCTGTTATTTTTTTCTGCTTAAACCTGGCTCATGAATGAAGTGTTCTCTCTATATAATGACACTTCCCCACAGCCTTGAGGCATGTAAACATCCCATTACATTATAGCTGCTTTCTGCTGATTGCAGTGCAGTGTTGTCTCGCTGTTTATTCTCACTGCTTCTGTGTTTTCCACTACAGCTGGAGCAGGTGGTCTACACTTTGTCCCAACTAAGGGGAGAATATATGTGTACACTCATTATTACAAGCAACATGGCACCAGAAGTGTGTGTGTGTGTGTGTATTACTGACATTGTGGGGACATCTATTTACAGTCACATTGTGGCGACTTGCCTTCATTTTGGGGAAAAAATGCATGTCCTCATAACGTAGATCATTATTTCATATTCTAGGGTGAAGACCTGGTTTAAAGTTAGGGTAAGATTAGGTTTAGGTTAAGGTTAGGGTTAGGCAAATAGCAATGTAATGTCCTCTAAAGTCATGGTGGGGGAAACACTGCTGAGTGTTTGTGTGTGGTCACGGTGTCCTTAAATGGTCTGTTCACCCAAATTACAAAACCATCTGTATTTTCTTATCAAGCCACAAGGTGCACATAGTCTGAATAATAACTTTTGTGGATTATCCTGAGCATTGGTTCCAAGATCAGGTTAGAAAGTAAGATCAACACAAAATTTGTCATATTTTCTGACTGGTAATTTGTACTTTTTCTTTTTAATACTGGATAATTGTACTACTTAGGTCTAAAACAATTACATAAGCGAAACTGTCTGAAAAAAAACTGCCTTTCCCAACTTCGCCTGGACAACATGGCATCAAAGAGACCAAAGAATAGGCCATCGCACAATGTCAATATGACATTTTGTTGCTTGAGGCACCATAGCGTTGAAAAACACCTTGGAGATTAGTGTGTGGGCAAAACCTGTTCAATCTTAAGAGATAGTCCTTTATTAGTCCCACGAGGGGAAATTCAATTTTTACACTCTGCTGTTAACTTATACACGGTACATACAGACCCGAACACACATGCACAAACATGCAACAATGGAGAGATGTCAGAGTGATGGGGCTGCTCCTGACAAGCGCCCCGAGCAGTTGGGGGTATGATGCCTTGCTCAGGGGCACCTCGGCAGTGCCCAAGAGGTAAACTGGCACCTCTCCAGCTACCAGTTCACACTCAGTTCTTGGTCCATGTCGGGACTTGAACCGGTGACCCTCCGGTTCCCAAGCCAACTCCCTACAGACTGAGCTACTGCCGCCCCCAACAATTCAACTACTATCAATTCAACAATAACAACTCAAGGTCATACAATACAACACAATAACATGCAAGAGAAATACACACCCACAGGAATTGTATGCATAAACCTCATAAAATTTCATTTTTACACAAATCAAGTTGGATTCGACGCCACACAGTCAATTGCATGTTGCTGTTAGACCTTGAGAGAATTGCTTCTCAATACCGCACGTAATCATCAGGGGGGATTCATTATGTTGTGTTTGTGTATTGTTATCTCTGAAATTGCTCAGCCATGCGTGTTCAGCATCAGCAATACATAGCAGAAAAAATGTATGTCTCGCTGATAATGATCCAGAAGCAAACATCCAAAATGTTTTTCCTAAATGCGCCTATTGCTTCCTATCTGACAAGTCACCGGAAATGAAGAGGAAATGTCTGAGTGAGGTGGAGGGGCTGTTTCCACATGTACCTACACACTCAGACCTTGCACCTCAGACAATATCTGTAATCTGCATAACAATGTAATTATAATCTGCCTGATTCTCTCCTTCATTGTTCCCCTCTTGAGTAACAATTGCAGCGGCACCAAATCTGCTTCTGATTGTTTTGGCAAAGCACTGGCTATTTAATCAGGTGAAGTGAATGACAACTGCATTGAAGAACAACCCCCCAGCCCTCCATCCCAAAGCATTAATCACAAGATAATTGGATTGAAAATTAGGGAGACGTTGTCTTTGTATTCCATTAGTTTGGAGTGGATTTCTCATCCCTTTGTGGCAGTGAGTGCTTCCTCTTTTTTTCTTTTTTTTCACATATCTCACGCTCTCTCTCTCTCAATCTTCGTAAGGCTTTTAGAAGAATATAGAAAAGGTGAAAAGACAGATAAAGAAGAAGAGAGCACAAGGTGGAAAGGGAGAAAGGGAAGAGAGAAAGCGGGAGGAGTTTGGTAAATTTGATTCACTTAATTTTGTATGAAGGGTGCTGGTGTCCTCAAAGGGTAAATTGATCCAGTCATTGTGATGAATAGGCGCAATTAATCCACCCAGTGTGGGACAAGGGTGAATACATGTGTTAGGAGACATCCCTGTGTTGGCTAATTTCTAAGACATCATCTTACATCTCTTCAAGTAAAAAAGTCACTTATTGACATTGTCTCTCTGCCCCCTTTACTGCTTTCTAAATCTTCCACACTAATGGCTCTAAAACAAATATGGATGGCACTGATTTGTGAAAACTCATTATTTGGTTATTTTTTGCATTATTTCATTGTAAAACAGCCAATTGTCTTGGCAAATGTAAAAAATAAATGTATGCAACTGTAAAATCATATATTTTTTAGTGTTGTCGCTCAATTAAAATACTTATTCGCGATTAATTGCAAATCAATCATACCTTTTTTATTTGTTTAAAATGTACCTTGAAGGGAAATTTGTCAAGTACTTAATACACCTCTCAACATGGGAGTGGGCAAATATGGTGCTTTTTGCAAATGCATGCATATGCTCATTATTGGAAATCAATTAATAACACAAAACAATGACAAACATTGTCCAGAAACCCTCACAGGTACTGCATTTAGCATAAAACATATGCTCAAATCATAACATGGCAAACTCAAGCCCAACAGGCAACAATAGATGTCAGTGTGTCAGTGATTATCATAAAGTGGGCATGTCTGTAAAGGGGAGACTCGTGGGTCCCCAGAGAACCCATTTGAAAATGGCCATTACAGTTTTTCCTCACCAAAATTTACCAAATGTTATTTGGCCTCCCTCATGACAAGCAAGTATGACATGAACCAATGAATTCCTTACATTTTCTAGTACAAATGATGCCAGTATGTTCAATTAGACTGAGCCATTCTGATCACTGCATGGAGTCCAGTGACCATCTTCAACCTGAGGTCTAATCATACAGAATCATTGAAAACACCTGTGTGTGTGAGCACAAGGCCTTTAGGAAG
Source organism: Pterois miles (assembly GCA_947000775.1). Classification (NCBI taxonomy): domain Eukaryota; kingdom Metazoa; phylum Chordata; class Actinopteri; order Perciformes; family Scorpaenidae; genus Pterois; species Pterois miles. The sequence goes on from CAMQGK010000052.1 coordinate 24,851,670, forward strand.
CGATCTAATCAGGCAGATTGAGTGAAAACACCTGTGTGGATGAATGTGGGACATTTCATCTCCTCAACACCTTAGTTCTCAGCAGCACTCCAGTACTTTCACATGTTAGTGTCACTCTTTGAGAAGGCATGATTTCACTTTACCATGAGTAAAAACGTTTTAATACAAATTATACAAGCAAGAATACTGTGTATCATACATTTAACATACCCACGCAGCACTTCCACCTAGTGTGTGTTTCAAACAATCAGCCATGTGCAGTAGTGGAGCTATATGTCACTGGGACCCAGAAATAGCCTATTTCTAGCTGTGTTGTGGAGAAACCAAGTTGTGGGAGTTGCCATAAGGCGTTTCACAGTGACTTGAGATGTATGACAGAGAACAGTTGCACATAGAGGTTCATAAATCAAGGCACAGATTGCATATTTCTGCTTTTGTGCATACACTGGCTTTTTAGTCATGAATCTATAAGGTTTTATGCATCTGGTCCCAGGAGTCCAGCCAAGGATTTGAATGCTGTGAGCACTTAGTAAATTGCACAAGAGTAATTTACACAGGACTAATAGGATATTCTGCACATCTCCCCATTCTAATAAACTCCTTTACATCTCTTTTCTCATATTTCTCATTTTACTCAAGCTTCAGTATATTACTTTTTCATCACTTTAAATTGGATATCCCAGAATAATAGTGGCCCTGTCTATTATTAATATACTGAATCCATCACGGCAGGAAGAATCAGGGTTTGGAAACCCCATGAAAGATTTTAAAGGCTTGAGAAACTTACAGTTTCTCTGCACGTACATCCTCCTCTTGTTCAAATGTGTGTCTGATAAGGATTTGAATGAGGAGCATTAAACAAGACCCCCACCGGCAGATCTCTTTTCAGTGACCGCTAATAAGAATAATCTACCTCACAAGTGACCCAGTTCTCATGCAAAAATAGCCCCAATGTGTTTCCAGTCAGCTATTGTATTTAGATTTTTCAGTAATTATTTTTTCTCTGAATTATTGAATCTTGACAACATATTGTTGAACAGTGGTGGGAAATGTAAATCCATGAAATTGTATTTTTTACAATGGTAACTTTATACCATATTTACTTGAGTTCTTGGCATGTTTTCCATGTTAAACTCTTGAATTTAACTACAACAATAACGTGGAGCACAGAGAATAATCAAACAACAAGGCTAACTGTAGCTAACAGCCGGGTGAACTCTCCGTCTGCTGATGAAGATCATGAGAAATGATCAAAAGCTCTAAAACAGCCTCTACATGGATCTTGTGGTGAGAGGTTTCTAAAATCTTGTTGAGAGAAATTTTAATGTCTAAAAATATTTTAAGTATTTCATTTTTTGTTGTTACTTAGAGAAAATCCACAATACCAATCCAAATCCAAAAACTGATGAAAATATAAAAAATATTTTTATATTACATTACATGTTTTTATAGATAAACACACAACACCAGCGTTTTATATGGATTACTTGCATTTTAACAATTGTGACCAACATACTGAACTCACATTTTACAGTGAAAAAAAAAAAATCATATTGAATCATATCTTTGCCATGAAAGACATATGTATAAATACCATTATATCCAAATGATAAATTACTATATCCTGGCCTGTATAATTTATTGAGTTTAAAAATTTGTGTTGTGAGGAATGAGGAAACTAATTCTCTGTTGTGTCCTTTCATTGAGAACCAACAAAAAAGTATTTTAAGAGTGCATACCCAAACCACAGTCCTAGCTGCCATCTATATTTCAAAATAAAACTCCTATTTACTTCAGTGTATTGTGATAGCAGAGGCCTTGAGGACACTTGACAGTGGCACTAAGTGAATTAGGAGGTGTATTGTAAATCATGAAAGCAGCTAAAGGGGACAGCAGCAAAAAATATCCATCGCTGTGAACTCTACTTAAATATACGCAAAATTAAAAAAAAAAAAAACAGACAACAATACTGTCCACTAACACAGGTCCACATACTGTATCTTCCCAGGCACATCATATGAATTAATACAGAGGTTTACATTACCGTCTTCACATGTCAAAGATGCTCACCTTAACACCAAGGAAAGACAATAATCAGTCAATCAATCACACCCACATTGCAACCATCACAAATAGACACGCATACAAACACAAGTATGCATATTTTTCATAACCTGTAAAGATTTAGGGGTGAAGTTTGACCTTTTAACCAGTTTGTTGCAGCTCTCACATCTTGACCTTTCTTTCCATCAGCTGTTCAGCTCATTACCGGCTAATCCCACGGCTGTCAGATTTGCACCTGTCTGATATATCCATACCGGGAGGGTGCTCATACTACAGTATGTGTACAGCATGTATGCTTGTTGAAAGTGTAGTCTTGCAAAGCTGATAAGACAAAAACAAGCACACATACACCAAGAATCATGCACAGTAAGCACACATGCATGAGCACTAACATACATGGTCGTATGCTGTATGTAGGTTAGAGCTGCATCCACTCCATGTAAAAGTGATTCAGTTGCTCGGGCAGGTATAAATGGAAAGTTGCATACATTTTACAACAATGCTGTCTTTTAGGAATACAGAGATTTTCAGGAAATTATAATTACAGTGCAATTTCAAGTCTGCTTTATTTATAGAGAGCTTCATCACAACTGAAAGGACAAGACTATCCACACTATAATTATCATTAACATGGAAAGACTTTAACTAAAATCAGCTTTTGTCAGGTTAAGGGATAAAGAGATCACTGCTGTTCATAGATTTGTCATAATTCTTTACCGTGAAGTGAAACATTTAAAGCGCAAATATCAATAATTGTATGAAAAGAGTTTACATGACATGATATATTTTAACCATGCAATAGAGACTCTTAATGTTGCACAAGTTATAAATACAATCAAAATTTTTGAGGCTCATTAACTTAACTACAGTGCTTTATAAAAACACTTCATATTTACAGAAAAAAAACATTTGAAAAACCACAAATCTATTGACCTTCATCTGTGTGTGTGAAAGTCTCTGCAAATTTTGTGGTCATGGTTAAAAGTGACAAAACGTGGAGACAAGATATGAAATGTGTCCAAATCACATAATATAATAATTTCCAACGTTTCCAATTCTCACCCCACCTTGTCACATACTACCACTTTGTCACTTTACGATTAGGCAACAAAACCTCGATATTTAGGTTTAGGAAAGAACTACATGGGTGTGCTTAATTCGACTACGTTTGCACAGTGAAAATGAAGCCGAACATTGTGAACATGGGACACAGGATGAACCCTGGACCCTTCCACCTCCTCTCTCCCGTGTCTCTTTTGTTTTTAAACTACCACCATCACCAACAGTCACTCACGGAGTACTTTCTCTCTCTGTTTACTGTTACCACATATGAGTTTGCATTACAGTTAACGGAACAGTGACTTTCCTAATGGTGCTAAAGGGTGCCGTAAGCAGCGGGACCAAAGGCCGGTGGTCATGACAAAGCCTCTGTATTTAACACCCTGGGAATAAGAATGGGCTGTCATTTCACGCAGCTTCCCCCTTTGCAACTAAGAAAGGACTGTCATTAATCGCAGGTGGTAAATAGTTGTCCATGCATCCATCTTCAACCACTGGAGATGATCCCAGCTGCCACTGGGGGAAGGCGGGGTACACCCAGGACAGGTCGCTAGTCCATCACAGGGCTGACACATACAGACAGACAACCATTCACGCTCACATTCACACCTACGAGCAATTAAGAGTCAACAATTAACCTGCATGTCTTTGGACTATGTGGGGAAGCTGGAGAAAACCCACGCTAACACAGGAAGAACATGCAAACTCCACACAGAACGGGTCCAAACCTGCAGCCCCTGCGACAGTGCCAACCACTACACCACCATGCAGCCCAGGAAGAAGTTGCTTGTCAGGAAAATATCATTACAAGTTCAACAAGTTACTAGCATCTTCATAAGACCATGTACTGTATGTTTGTGAATGTGTGTTATGTCTATACATACTGTTCTGATCATGTCGAGTTTGTTCATATGCATATGTGGAAGCATGTTGAAGTAGTTCTGAACGATTTCCTTAGTTTTGGCTCTACGTTAGAGTACTTATGCATTGGTTTGTCTTCATTAGCTGTACGTTTTTGCTTTTTGGTACCTAGTCAGACATTAAATTGGGTGCCTTGTTAACATTTCTCCTCGAACAGCAGCACAATACCGACTTCATGTTATTTTTCTAAATGGCCTGAGGTTGTAGCATTTTACACAGGGAAAAGTCAGAGCTGCAATTGTATGCTTTACCTGTTTGGCAATCAACAAACCAAGCTGTCCAGATCTGTAGCATCATGGGTAACACATAGAGAGGCTGCCACACAGCATAGTAGATATTTAATCCACTCCAGCTTCATGTTTAAGAGATAATCAGGGTGAGATTATTCTCTAACAATTTCTTTGCATAACTCATTTGAGGAAAGTAATTAATGAAAAGATATGAAGAGGTAACAGACCATCATGGAACTCATTATTATCTAAATGCTGGGATTTAACAAAGTTGTTTGCACACAGTTTGCCGCAGCCATATGGGAGTAGACATTAGTGACGCATAGGTCTGCTCACCCCAACGTCCCCCTCAAGCACCTCACAGATGTCTCTATCTGAGTTAAGTAATTGTTAATGTGTGCTGGCATACTGCATAAAAAGGGGAAAAGAACAAACAGTACAGCATATGATTGTTTCAGTTATTAGCTTTTTATTCAAATTACTGCTGAATGCTTAACAGTACCTACCTTACAAAAGCAGAACTGGACAAGTACACTCTGAAATATCATGATCACAATTAAGTTTTTGAATAGATAATGTACAGAGCTGGAGAACAACATCTTTTATTACTATTTTGTAATATCATGTACATCATGTAGAGAAGTGCAGTACCTTATACCTTCAGAACAGCATGAACTCATTAAAATACTGCGATACCTACCTTTAAGTGCCATAGCCATTACTGTTTTCACACTTTTGCATCTGCTTCCAGTAAAATACGAAAACGTCCGCCGTCTCCAACCCTTGATGGAGGTGTGTCTAGCTCATTCATATCTTACGAAAACGTTATTCCTCCTTCTTTGTTTGTTTTCCTACAAATATCTGGCAACACTTGTCAATTTCTGCTCATTACATGCATACAGTCTTTTTGAAATAAACTTATGTCTTCAAGGAAAACAACTTCCTAGGTACGTAAACTACTTAGGTTTAGGAAAAGACTGACTTGGTCAGGTTTAGGCAACAAACTACTTAGTTAGGTTTAGGAAAAGGTCAAATTGGTTAGGATTGGGCAACAGAACGACTTAGGTTTAGGAAAAGACCGACTTGGTTATGTTTAGGCAAAAAAAACTTATTAGCTTTAGGAGGAGATTAACTTAGTTAGGATTAGACAACAAAAACTTAGTTAGGTGTAGGAAAAGATTGTGGGACAACGCCAGTCTCCTGGATGAAAGTTTGGTATTTTTGGATACATCCACCCTGACCTCATCCTTACGTGGCGTTCGCTGCACTTTATTTTTCCTGGATCATGATTGATTTTGTAGTATATGTGAAATTTAAAGTGTATTACTTTTCATAGGTATAGCTATGAACAGTATATGAGACCTGCCTGTAGTAGTACAGCATGGAAGCAGCTCTGTTACCTGTACATTTTACTTTATGCTAATCTACAGGAGTTAACTTTAAAACACTTGGGAGAAACAATGTCATTACAGTGTTGCTGGAAATATTAACACTCTCTAGATAAAACGCCATTGTTCAATGTCATTGTACTTGCTTTAAACCCAACTCTAAATCCAGCATTTGCAGAAACAATAAAGCCTCTCTTTGCAGTAAGCATGAGGGACTTTCTATTTGTCCTGCATGTGTGTCTTTCATCTGCATCAATTGTTGCTTTGTTTTATTTTTTTATGATGTCTCACCAGTTACACAAGGTCCTGTGGGGAGCTGATGACCTAGAAACTGAGATTCTGTCAAATTGCTTCAAAGCAATTTTCAGCTGGGTTTTAGTGGTCTCAGTTTTCTCTGTGGTGTAATATAGCCTGGTGCAAGTGTTACACATTGTCACTGTATGTGTGGGTGCACTAATGGTATGACTGATGTCTGTTCAGAGAGTCCCCTTATGAGGACCGGTCCCCACAAAGCATTTATTTAAGGATTATGAAGCCTATTTTTCAAAGCTAGAAATGAAGCTTAGACTTCAGTCAGAAAGACTCATTCATTCGCTTCTCCATCAGCTGACGAAGGGTTCACTCTAAATTTTACCAACCAGATTTTGCCACAATCACCCTAGGCCAATCATATTGTTGCTGTCAAACTCTTGTCATTTCAGAACAAACCGACGTGACTTTCCTCCAATCCATTCACCTCCGGTCTTCATCACATTGGTGACAAAGGTTCCTTCCACTGAGCTCATCAGAAGTCCTGCTCCACATCCCATCATCCTGATCTTCAGCCAACTCTCTTCACCACCACCACCAGTGTCAAGACTCCATAGGGGGGTATATTCCTGTACTTACTATGGCATCAGTACCCCCTAAATATGAGCACATCATGATTGGATCTAGTCACCAAAAACTTAATTGTGCACCATGTACTAAATGGATTTGACCACTCTAAAAGAAGTGTCTCCTGATAAGGGGACAGAAAGGTTCGACTTTAGAAATGTACCGGGTTAGTTTAGGGAGTGAAAGTAGGTCAGTTCAGTGTTCCAACAAGTGACAAAAAAAAGCATGTATGTGAGTTTGTACGCTGTGAAGGTGATACTCAATACAAACTGGAAACAAAAGATGAAAAACTAGAGATTTTTTTGACGTCTCTCAGCAAAAAAGGAAAATAAAAAACTTGTGCAGTAATTTTCAGTTGTGGAACTACTTCCTCCCAACACTCTCCCAAACATATTTTGTTTTCCACTATTAAAATTTCATCTGGCACAATGTGCTTTTAAATGAAAAAGCTCTCACACTGGTTGGCTTCCCTGCATGAATCCAAAGGGAGGACCCTCAAGGGAACCGTGGGTGCTGGTAAACCCCTGAGAGGGAGAGCTGCAAATGCTCATGGGAATTAAAGATGGCAGGCTTTTTAGTTCCTCTACCTTGAAGAGAGATACTCCGTAGACTCACTTACTCAAGAAGATGAACCTCTGTGTGTCACTATATGATGACTACAATAACCTGGGATCCTGAAGCATAAAAAAATGTGAATACATTTGATGTGCAGTCAGCTCTCTGGACATATTTGTAATGTCATATGATTTCATTACATTATTATACAAACAATATCTATAACATAACATTTTAATAATAAAGTGTTCAGTATTTCCATCAAAAACTGTGAAAGGATAAACACTGTATTTAATATTTTGTACATAAAACACCAAAAGAAATTTGATGGAGTGTCTAATAATGAAATATTACAGGGTTTCAGTTAGCAGTCAGAAAACGACTCAAAATTTAAAAGTGGTACCAGCTGAGATTATTAACATTGCAATAGAGGCACAAAAATAAATAAATAAAAATACAAAACAGAAATGAATAAGTAATGTGAATAAAACCAGACTTAGGGAGGAGTCTCCGTCATAACGATAGCAGGTGCCACTGGCTAAAATCCAATAACTGCAGAAGTAAGAAATGTAAAGACAATAAAAACTACAAATTATGTTGTTTAAGATTCAGTGTTGTCTGTACTCAGTTCAGCAATGAGGAAATGACTTAGAAGATGGAAAAATGAAAATTAGTGATGCCAAAAAAAAAATATAAATCGAAAAACGCCTTGCTCACCCAGAATAGCATGTTGATATAATATGGACAATTGAGCATAACACTGGTGTTTTATGTTCTGCAATACGGTGCAGTGCTTTATGGCATCGTGAATGCCACTTTACAAGTGTGATGTCAGCTGTGCACACAAATAAATGCTTTTTATGACATTTATTTGACCAGCATTCAAATGAGTCCGCCTGTAATCTCGACCATTCTTCACAGGCGTCACTTCATCAAAGATGTAAAACATCACAGCGGCCGCTGGTTCCCTCTGACACCACGTTTGTCTTTCATCAACAGACCAGCATCGAGGAATCTAGTTAATGCTTCCCGAAGATGACCGCATCCCAGTTGGTTTTACTACAAGAGCATGTTCTGTTCCTTCTTGTGTGCCTCATTAGAGATAATTGTGTACACTTATGCAAATTATAGAAATGTGCTGTTTCTCTGGAGGTTTTACACATCTCCTCATCCACTCAGTCTTTTCAATTTTGTCTCCTTCTGTAATCTCTTGGCCTTCGCCAAACATTGGCAAGTCTAAAATATGTTTACACCCCCCATGTGAATAAGTTTGTTTTCATGCATATTAAAAAACAATGGAAATTTAAAAAAAAAAAAAAAAAAAAAAACATCTTGAAATAGTGCAAAAAAAATCAGCATTTCGCTGAGGTAGTCTTTACAGAAATGTAGCCCCTAACCTCCGGGTTTCCCCCTAGGTTAACACTTTTAGCTCTGTCAGCACTGTTGCCATTGTTTGCTCAATTAGCTGTGAGTTGTCGCCATGTTGAGAGCCCTATGGATGCAACAGATATGCTCTGAATTTTGTATGTTAAACATTTAATAAGCCAAGCTTCCTCACTAACTTCCCTGCCATACCTAGTCAGCTACTTGCACCACCTCTGGCTAGTGGACAGAGACATAGTTAGATACTATAATCAGAACAAAGGGTGATCTGTGTGAAATTCACCTGCTTGTCTTTGTTAGAAATATAGTTCTAGGGCTGTCTGACGAACTGCTGATGAGTGTTTTTAATCTGAGGTAGATTATTGTAGCATTACTTTCCTGTTGGACCTGCAATATGTGAATGTGTGTATGTTTGTTTGACCAGGAGGAGGAAATTAGCCTATGTAGGCTAATTACATAAGCTCGTGTAGCGTGTAGGTGAACGAACTACAGCTTTAACTACAGTAACTACAGTGTAGGTGAACGAACTACAGCTTTAACTACAGTAACTACAGTGAAGGTGAACTAACTACAGCTTTAACTACAGTAACTACAGTGTAGGTGAACTAACTACAGCTTTAACTACAGTAACTACAGTGAAGGTGAACTAACTACAGCTTTAACTACAGTAACTACAGTGTAGGTGAACTAACTACAGCTTTAACTACAGTAACTACAGTGTAGGTGAACGAACTACAGCTTTAACTACAGTAACTACAGTGAAGGTGAACTAACTACAGCTTTAACTACAGTAACTACAGTGAAGGTGAACTAACTACAGCTTTAACTACAGTAACTACAGTGAAGGTGAACTAACTACAGCTTTAACTACAGTAACTACAGTGAAGGTGAACTAACTACAGCTTTAACTACAGTAACTACAGTGAAGGTGAACTAACTACAGCTTTAACTACAGTAACTACAGTGTAGGTGAACTAACTACAGCTTTATCTACAGTAACTACAGTGAAGGTGAACTAACTACAGCTTTAACTACAGTAACTACAGTGTAGGTGAACTAACTACAGCTTTAACTACAGTAACTACAGTGAAGGTGAACTAACTACAGCTTTAACTACAGTAACTACAGTGAAGGTGAACGAACTACAGCTTTAACTACAGTAACTACAGTGAAGGTGAACGAACTACAGCTTTAACTACAGTAACTACAGTGAAGGTGAACGAACTACAGCTTTAACTACAGTAACTACAGTGAAGGTGAACGAACTACAGCTTTAACTACAGTAACTACAGTGAAGGTGAACTAACTACAGCTTTAACTACAGTAACTACAGTGTAGGTGAACTAACTACAGCTTTAACTACAGTAACTACAGTGAAGGTGAACGAACTACAGCTTTAACTACAGTAACTACAGTGTAGGTGAACGAACTACAGCTTTAACTACAGTAACTACAGTGTAGGTGAACGAACTACAGCTTTAACTACAGTAACTACAGTGTAGGTGAACGAACTACAGCTTTAACTACAGTAACTACAGTGTAGGTGAACGAACTACAGCTTTAACTACAGTAACTACAGTGAAGGTGAACTAACTACAGCTTTAACTACAGTAACTACAGTGAAGGTGAACTAACTACAGCTTTAACTACAGTAACTACAGTGAAGGTGAACTAACTACAGCTTTAACTACAGTAACTACAGTGAAGGTGAACTAACTACAGCTTTAACTACAGTAACTACAGTGAAGGTGAACTAACTACAGCTTTAACTACAGTAACTACAGTGTAGGTGAACTAACTACAGCTTTAACTACAGTAACTACAGTGTAGGTGAACTAACTACAGCTTTAACTACAGTAACTACAGTGTAGGTGAACTAACTACAGCTTTAACTACAGTAACTACAGTGTAGGTGAACTAACTACAGCTTTGTTTGCTGTAGTTAGTTCAACTCCACACTCACACTTCGAAAAATAACAAAGTTTTTTGTTACCCAAATCTAATTACCTCTGTTACCGTAGTTTAGTTGTGTGGTGATACAGGAAAAGACTAAAATGCGTCCTCATGACATGCAGATTGTCTGTGTAATAACATATTTATGACTTCCTGTGAGACCAGTTTGTTACTTTGTGCTCACTGCTCAGTGTGTCACTGCTTTGCTTCGCTATAAAGAGTTCATAATTATTAAAATAGTTTATTAAAGAGCACTTAACTATTTAATAATCCCAAAATTGGAAGGAATAAATACAAATGCATAATTGTTTTACCATTTCCACTTTTATTTGAAATCATATACAAATTTGTTTGCTGCCGCAAAGAATGCAGATACAAATACAAATGCTGGGGTCTCTGGACATCCGAAGTATCTGTACCATCGGCTCTTGCGTCTCAGTAAACCTGTGAAAACCATGGCTCTCTGAAGCAGTTTATGCTCTCACAAAGGAGGGCTCAACGAATGTGAATGTTGGAATAGCCTTTGTCACTGTAATGCTGCCTTCTTGATTTTATTTGCAAATAAGACAAGGAAAGCCCCTACCAGTGTAGAATCTGGACTTGCATCGTAAAAGCCAACTGATTATTAGCAAGTTTTGATAAAAAAATCACTAACATTTTTTCATTTTAATTTTTTTGAATGCTGAGTTTGATGTTCCACCTATAATGCTATAATAATGCTATAATCACCCATCCTGCTAAACCATAATCAGACAAATCAAGATTCTCCAGTCTCCTCACCTTGACTCTCCAGAGTCAAATACAGCATAAGTTCACTCCCAGCTTGAAAAAAAGTAGAAACAGCAAGCAAAATATACGTCTTTTCCTTTCACCTTTCGATGCACCCATCTGGCTCAAACAAGACAAGTTTGCAGCATTCAGTGATGGCATATGACATTTTTAACTCCTGAACTACAAAGTGAGCCAAGTGTCTGATACTAGAAAGGCTTCTGCCAACAGTGACAAGGGCTGTCAAACACATTAGCAATCTAGTTTTATTTCTGACATTGCATCACTGAAGCTGGCTCTTGCCTCGGATTACAGTGTCTGGTGTGTTGCTTAATTTAGAAAATCATGTACCGTATGCATTTAGATATTCAATATACAGTATAATTCAGACAGTATAATTCGGACAGTGATTTGGCTGAAGTTTAACAACAATATTATGACAAATGCTTGATTAGATTAGTTGTATGAAAAAATAATTTAATGATATGCTGTTGTTGTATTACCTCATGGTCACAGGTTTATCAGTGACTTAACCCCTCCAGAGGTTATTCAAACATATAAACTGTAAAGTATCGCACGGGAAAACCTCTTTTGGTGAGACATCCTTTTTTCATAAGGGTAGATAATAAAAAAAAGGGTAATAAAAAAAACTAAATTGTCAACATTTTAAAATTAAACAATGAAAGATATATATATATATATATATATATATATATATATATATATATATATATATATATATATATAGGGAGAGAGCGAGAGAGAGAGAGAGAGAGAGAGAGAGAGAAATAACAGTAAATAATAATAAAAATAAAATTAAATATTATTACAATTATTGTTGTTATTTGTTAGTAGTATTTAATTAAACTTGTATTATATTAGATTATATTCTATTTTAAAGGTCGTTCTGGGGATGGGCATTAGAAATAAGCAGTAGCTATCAATGCAGTGATACATTGCATTGTAAAATTGTTGTGCACCTCTCTATGTAAATGTATTTGTCCTTATGAACATGAAATTAAATGATGTATAACTGAACGAACAGCTAGCTGTAGCATAACTACATGCTTTAGAGTCAACCGTGTAGCAACACCCCAGGTCATATGTAACCTTTGTAACATGGAAAGAGCAATGTGAGCTTATAGTGCATGTTCAAATCCTCTATGGAAATTTTCTATGGCTAACTGCAACATAGTCTAATGCACACCGGAAATGAAAGCAACTGGAATATTATGTTAATGTATGAAATGCATTAGTGAGAGTAAAATGTGTCCTTTCTGAGTAGCTTAATGGTGGATCACTTTACTCTACAAGTATAATCATTTTTAAGACAGAGAGCTAAACATGGCATAAAAGCTTCTCCATGAGGCTTCTATCCAAAAGAGATGACGGGAGGTATATTCACAGCCTTCGGCTTCGGAGACAGAACAACACCAGTGCATATATGCACATTAATAAAAACACACACCCTTACACAACACACACTTGTAACCAGCAGTTGGGCATGTAAGGTAAGGTTATCAACAGCTTGGACCCTTCGCTGTTCTGGTCGGTCCATCTATGTAAAACATGTATGTGTGTGCTTGTATGACACACTGTCTGCACAACTGTTTGGCTTTCAATCCACATAAAAGGAGAATTACAGAATTTGACTCTAATTACATGGTTACAGTCTTCAGATCTGTAAACAGCTAATCACATGAACCTTGTTGCATATAAACATTTGGCTCAGTCTGTGATTAAAACTGATTTGATGAGGTGCTAATGAATAAAACATTCACCAGATCCATGCATGTGTGAGTCACAGCAATCAGTTGCAACCTAAATCAGAGCTGGATGGGTACCGAACAGACTTTGCAGCCTTAGGCGTGCCTTTAAAATGTGTCTATGTTTATTCTATATGTGGCAGCTGCACTGAGGCCTGTGGCAAAACTGTGCACCGATGTGTCATATGTGCTGACAAGCCTGTAAACATCTTTTTCTTCCAATGACAACCATTCTTACACACTATCAAGCCCATAATGCCACCCCTACCGAGAGTGACGTACGTGGCTGTTTCATATATGCTGCACATGAGCCTTTATTGTCTTTTTCTCTGAAAATGAAATGCACAAGATGGTCCATGTGTTAATGAGTATGAAAAACATCAGTCCTCCATACCTAATACCTGAAATCCAAGTGCAAATTTAACATGCCAGCATTCTCAGCTGAGAAAGCGGAGAATGACGTAGGATTGACACATCATGCACATTTACACATGATAAGATGTTTTATTTAGCCTATAATTGCTCCTCTGTCTCCTGGTAGCCTGGAATATGTTGAGCCTTGTCAAGCCACAGCTGAACCAGATGTGGGGGCAGAGAGTTGGGAGAGGAGGAGAAAATAGACAAGTCTGTATTTGGATGTGTGAGAGAGAGGGAAACATGAGCACAGGGAAGAGACAATGTGTGAGGGAGAGGGAAATCAAGCAACAGCAACTGCAATGTGTGTTATTTGAAGCAGCATTCATCTCTCTTTTTACTTTTTTTTTTTATAAAGTTATGGCCCAAATGTTAGCAAACTGTTATTTGTTTACACATCCAGCAATCACAGAGCAACATTAGCATTCATTTGGACTGTGTAGTCCTGTTTTGGTCACCACCATCTGGGTGTTTAGTTTGTTAACTTTCTTCATCTACTGCTCTGTGTTCCATAGATCTATAGAGTTGGGTAGTAATTTGTCTCTGAGCTACACCTTTTAAATTATTATTACACAGTAATTTCAATTTTTATGTGAGCTGTGGCTGGAGGAATTATGTTTTCGGGTTGGTCATCATCCATTTTTGTGAATGCAATATCTCAGGAATGCCTGGATGTAAATCAAATTCGGCACAAACGTCCACATGGACTCAAAGATCAACTGATGAGATTTCAGTGGTCAAAGGTCACTGTGATCTTATGTCCATCCTATTCTCATTGAAATGGTATCTCAGGAATGCACTGAGCAAATATACTCAAATTTGGCACAAATGTCCACTTGGACTCGAGGATGAACTAATTAGATTTTGGTGGCCAAAGGTCAAGGTCACTGTGACCTCACGTCCGTCCTGTTCTTGTGATATCTCAGGAACAACTTGAGTGAGTTTCCTCAGATTTTACACAGAGGTCTACTTTGGTTCAAGGATGAACTGATTAGGTTTTGGTGGTCAAGGACAACGATCACTGTGACCTCACATCTGTCCCATTCTTGTGAACATGATATCTCAAGAATGCCTCGAGCTAATTTCTTCAAAGTCAACACAAACATCCACTTGGACTCAACGTTCAACTGATCAGATTGCAGTGGTCAAAGGTCACTGTGACCTTATGTCCGTCCCAGTCTCACTAAAGAGAAGTCACTGTGAGCTCACAAATCATGTTTTTTGGCTAAAACAATTTCACGTAAATGTCTAATAGTATAGAATGATGAAGTGCTGACATTTTGGACAGACATGGATGTAAACTGCAGCTTCACTGGGTGGGAAGGGGGATACAACCACAAGGCGGTATTTCTAGTTGTTAAAGGATAAGGCAGATGATATTCTGTTTCTTAATGTCAACAAATCCAATGAAAAGACCTCCACTGTTGCCCAAAAGCTATTAAAAACTATCAATAAGCCAGACTCTTGCACTGGATGACATGTTTCTTTATTACCATCAATGTGGCCCACATAGTTTATTTTAGGCCGAACAATAAATTGTTCTTCTGTAATACAAAATTGAATACTCATACACGCTAATTCATGCATAGTATGCGATCTTGTTTATGGCTTGTGTATTGTATATGTTTGTGCACAGTATTGCACCTTTGTGTTAATTTCCAACTATATGATATTGGTGCTCTGAGATGGGATGTTTACACTGTCCCTACTGCAATAATACTGTAAGTATTCCACCAGGAGCAATAACAAAAGATCACGTATGTATAAGAGCACAAATACAGATATAGATCAGAACAGCATTGTCTTTTGGTCTGTGCTCAACAAGGAAATAATGTTTTATTCAAGACTTTCACAAAAAGCTTCAGTCTTTTTTTTCTCAAGTTGTGATTTTTCCAGGATTCGCTTTTATCGCCAGACATGCTGATTTAAGAATTTCACAATTTCTGCAGGAGGCAAACGCACCGGGGATTCCTAGATTGGATTTATTCGAGTTTGCTTTTTTTCATGGTTAAGGATGGGACAAAAACATTTCTCAAAAGCAATTATAACACTTGCTAAACAGACCGTTGGTTTATTCACAGCTCAGTCGGGTGCAGAAGTGCTGAATATTATATTGGTTAGCATTTGGAAATGTCGGGGGAGGTTGAGTTTTCTCTAAGCACTGTTCATAAGCAGCAGGACACCTTTCAAAATCTCCCTCCAGGACGCCCACTCCCCTAGGACATGATTTCCATTGATACTGTCATCCAAACGTTGGAGCTCTGGAGGTTATCAGCATGATTATCACTATTAATAGGGACTGTTTTATAGTCGCAGCTTTGATAAATGCTCTCTGTAATTTTAATACATTAAACATACATCTTTCATACATCATAGTACGTCTTTCAGACAAGTACTATAATAGCAAAACTATAAAATGAAGACCTATTTATGTTTTCTCCCATTTATGGTCTGGGCTGTTCTAGATTTATTGTGAGTGCTAAGATTACACTTTGCATGCTATTGAAAGGCGCAAGGTAACTATCAGGCCTTAGGCCAAATATTTCATATTTTATCTGCATATTGCATCCATATACAGAGGTCAAGCCCAAGCACAAGTGACTGTAGAACAATTAAGTTATGGCTGCTCTACTCTGACCATCTCATCTCAACCTGACCTCACGGGAAGGCGTAGAAATAGTACATCACAATGGCATTCAGTGTGTCACTTGTACGCCACAGAGCAAAACTATGGGAACTATGGGAGGTTTATGCAACAAAGTCAGGTTTACGAAAAACGTCATGGTTGGGCTTATAATAAGTACATAAACTAAGTTAAATAAATACAGAAAACACATCACAAACATGACTAAATAATATGTAACAATCGCTAATTTAGCTTGCAAATTAAAACACAGGTCTCAAAAACTCCTGTTGCTGGACCCATCCACCTCACCTCCCGCTCGCTATAAGCTGTCTTTCTCGCTTTATTTTAAGACAGACTACAATGTACCAGCAATACAGAAACACATCACACATTTCACTAACGTAACTGCAAAATAACTCAATACGAACACCAGCCTCCTGGTTCAAAGTCCTGAGATTGTTGGACCCATCCCTTTAAGCTCACAATAGCATTCTCTCTCACTTTCTAATTCTACGTCACTAGCTCTGAGCGTAGATGTGTTTACATTGCAGTCAACAGGCCTACAGACTACATAGTGTATACATATGACACACTAAAAGCAGGAACTGCATTTAGTGCAACCAGGCTGCTCATCTAGCTCATAAGACTGTATTAAAGTGCATTTCACAGCTTGGACAATGCTGCTCCGACAGTGTTTTCTATTATTCAATAAATTAAGTGATATCATATTGTTCCAGCACACTACTGGTTCTAGAAACATGTTGAGCTGAGTTGATACACATTTTCACTAATAATCAGAGGCCAAATCGTGAGAACTGAGTGTTTTCCACTGAAAAAACAGACAGTGTGTTTTCAGGTAAAGCGATGAGTGAACTGGGTAAATAATTAATGCTGGAAAATAGATTTTGGAACAGCAGTGGGGTTTACAGCAGGAGAGATGATTGCCTCTTTTCAGGGCTGCACGTGAGAGGTCACAACACAACATGCCTCACAGCACAGCAATCAGTATTAGGACAGTGTTGCCGACTCTGCAATAATGGTCAGTAATGTTATGTAAATATAGAGGGAAACCATTATGCTCGCAGATGGGAAGGAAGTCAGCTGATTTGAGCTGTCTAATGAGTGTGAGTGCGCGCATGCAAAGTGCATGTTAACCACTGAGGCTGATGTAGGATGACAGTTGAGATTAAGCATGAGGCAGTCACTGACATTTGTTTTCCTATCCAGTCACAGCTGGCAGTTTTCTGTTACTTTATGGTCATAATATCGACTGCATTACCAAGTGGTTATGATGCTGCCAGAACCCACTTTTCCCAAAAGGTGCCAATTTTGGGTGGGAAAGACTCTCACATTTTAATGTGACTGCAAAGGACACATCCTCATTAACATGTGTGAATAACATTCAGACACCTGATCTGGGCACTTTTGAAGTCAGATTGGAAATGATTGATAATTTAAAGGCTGTTATTTTTTTGGCTGTGAAGACAATTTAAATTGAGCTGAAGAGGAGAGCATATATGTCAGTGGAAAGAGAATAACAAGTACTTCATGAAAGATTAACTTTCTCCCGCAAATTACAGTAGCAGGAGAGTTTTGGATGGCTGCTCACACGGTGGTGAAGTCAGGACCGAAATGTTTTTACCAGGTTGGTTCAGGGAGATACAGCTTGCACCGGCACAACAGGAAGCTCACCTGTAGAGTTAACAAGAAGCGACTTTTTGAATGTGCTTAGACTAGGGTCATCAATCAATTAAAATATTTCATCATGATTAATCGCATGATTGTCCATAGTTAATCGTGATTAATCACAAATGAATCACACATTTATTTCTCTGTTCAAAATGTACCTTAAAGAGAGATCTGTCAAATCTTTAAAACTCTTATCAACATGGGAGCGGGCAAATAACATGTATAATTTTATTATTGGAAATATCATTGTTATCATTGTCCAGAAACCCTCACGAGTACTGCATTTTTAAAAAAAATATGCTCAAATCATAACATGGCAAACTGCAGCCCAACAGACAACAACAGCTGTCAGTGTGTCAGTGTGCTGACTTGACTATGACTCACCCCAAACTACATGTGGTTATCATAAAGTGCACATGTCTGTAAAGGAGAGACTCGTGGGTACCCATAGAAACCATTTTTGTTCAAACATCTTGAGGTCAGAGGTCAAGGGACCCCTTTGGACCTGGTTGGTACCAATGGATTCCTTCGGTAGTTTCATATGATGCTAGTATCTTCACTTAAAATTGAGCCCATTTGTAATAATCCAGACAAAAGGGAAATGAGACTGGAGAGCAGTGGGAACACAATACTGGTTGCAGCATTCTGCATGACATGCAGTATGTGGTTGGAGGAAGTCTTCCAGGTAGCTGGTCGGGGAGGAGATGTTGTAGTTCAGAAAGGAAAAGCTAACTAAGAAAGAAGAAGATGAGGAAGAAGAGAATGTATACGCCTTGTGTTTAGTCATTCAAAGGGACAGGCCAATAATTGGACTGGAGTAAAATGCAGAGAAAGGGTAAGAGAAAGTGAAAAAGGATAAGGGAACGAGACAGTCTATGAGGCTACTTTATATTTTGGTTCATTTTCTATTAACGGAGATGGATCATCGCTAGGTCAAACCTCAATTTGTTAGATGGCGATAGTGAGCCCCAATCAATCCACTAAAATGTTGTGAGTGGTTTCATTTTAGGAACAATGGATCTGGAAAGGAGGAGGAGAAGGCTGGGGGAGGTGCAGTGATGGAGATTAATGTTAAAGCGCACTAATGGACTGTCTGTCTCAGCACTCACCATGGACAAACTCTGTAATCAGGAAGCAGCTCGGGTTTGCAGGGAGGCAGCAAGCTGCAATGGAGTTGCACATAGAATTTATTAGTGTCTTGGCAAAACGCCTCATTTCACAAAGCCTCCCAGTCCTGTGATCTGCATTTTAATTGATAATGCATTTACATCCCAATCTGCAACAGCACAGCTCTTTGATTGAAACATTATGACCTTGATGATTCCCCTTTTTTCCTTCTTTTCCTCCGTCCTTTGTCACAGCTCTCCATCACATCTCTCTATATTCACTTTCTGTGGTCATTCTCTGTTTTCCATTTTCGTCTGCTCTCAGCTTACTTATCTGCACTTCACTTCACTTCCATCAGTGTTTGGGCTTGATGGTGTGAAACTGCAAGATTGACATATGGAAAGGTCAAGAACTAGAGCTGATATTGCACCTGATTCGACTGTTAGGCCACCAAGTAGGTGTTATTGGCTGAATGCAGCTCACAGCTTTTTTTGTGTGCTTGCATTAGATGAAATAACTCTCCACACCATCAGGTAGTGGTAGTTTTTATTTGTCAGAAGACATGGGATGGCAGATATACAAGCCGTTGTTATGATACCTAAATGAAATAAAGCAACATTTGCGAACTATTTTCACACCCCTCTGACTCACCGCTGACTTTCATTCCAGGTGACCATGTCATTGTGAAAATATCCGTGTTGGAATGATCAGATGAGAAAAAAATGAAAAATCAAAAGAGCCTTCAGTGTTTTTCCTCTTGACATTATTCATTGGCTCGCTTTCCTCACGTCCGTTTCTCTTCTTGTGTACTGATTCATTTAATCTGTACAGCCAATCAGCGTGATTTTTCAACATGCTCAATTGGCCCAAAATCCTTAGGCAGACTAGAGCCAACAGTGCAGGATACACCACAAAAACTAGGCCGACAGACGCTCACCGACGGCCGTCGCCTCGGTGTGTCAGGGCCTTAAAAGTGCAAGCGAAACTTGAAAGCAACACGTTCTAAAACTGGATGAAACATGTTTTATATACCTCCACCTCTATAGTATATATATGTTTACTCAAGCAGGGCAGAAAATAAATGAATGAGTGAATGAATGAATGAAAACCGATGATGCCAACTTCACACCACAGGGGCCAATTACTCTGTATTTGTTCCTGAAAATTAAAAGTAGTTAACATAAACTGCTGTTACGGTGTACTTTTATTATTATGATTATTTTGTAAATTTTCATTCTTTAAACGTCAGAATGCAGGAGACAAAGGAGGACCCCCTGACCCACTACTTTGGTTTCGAAATCTCCCTATTTTTGAGGTCTCAAGGTTGGAGGTATGTCTATACTGCAGCACCTGACTTCTGCTTCTGCTCCTGTGATACTATGGTTGTTAGTGGGTCAGTAGGCCCCTACTGGCCCACACCTATGATGCTTATGGTGACCAATAAGACTAGTTTAATAGGCTGACAACAATCTCATTGGCTGGATAGTACAAGTCTACCTGAGGCAAGCAACAGTGGCTTGT
The DNA here is from genome assembly GCA_947000775.1 of Pterois miles. NCBI lineage: Eukaryota > Metazoa > Chordata > Actinopteri > Perciformes > Scorpaenidae > Pterois > Pterois miles. Next base: position 24,871,990 of record CAMQGK010000052.1, read on the forward strand.
GTATTTGTACTATATTACATATATTACACCTCCAACCTGCAACTTTATGCATTTGTTGAGTATAATTCTATACATTTTTGTAAAACTGCCATTGTGTTTCAACCTCATTTGACTGAGAAAAAGAAATTTGAATGCATCACGTATATTATATGTGAAATGGCACTGACACTACTGCTTTGTGGCTAATGTTTCTCATTCTTCAGTAAAGTATAACTGAATGTAGAAAGTGGTATTCTTACACATTTAAATATGCCATAAGCTGCTTTTGAAACATGGAAATGCAAATTGGGGACTTAAGTACCTGGCTTTTAAACTTTTTCTTTATATGCTTTCATCATGTGCTTACTTGAAGCAATAAACTTCAATCAGTACCCTGCATATCTGAATTGAATATGTTTTACACACCCTGGACACCCTGCAGTTGAAGTAATTACAATAATATTTACACTACAAAGAAGAGGAGGACGGCTGTGTAATACGTATCATTCATGTAAAGGCAAATATGCCTGCTAGCAAGTAAATTGCATGACTTCAGCACTACTGAACTGAAATAGCGCAATTAAAATTACAGTATCTCAGAACAAAGAAGGATGTGAGTGAGTTAATGTGTTTTTTTTTTTTTACTTTAAATATCAAGGGAATGTCAACATGGCCACCATTCAGACACTGGCAGTGTTTAATTTAGATGGTGGAAACAATTTTTGGGCAAAACTGATTTTTGGAGAAAGACTTTTCTGAGGAAAACAGGGATATTGCAAAGGAAGAAGAGTATTCCATGTCACATTATCTCTCATCAGCATCTTATCTGGTCTAATCTTTCTGTGTGTCACATTGCCATGGGGATCATAGCCGAGCTCTCTGGGCCTCCTGTCAGGTAATGGAAACGTCTGTGGCACAAACACGACATGAGTGTGTTCTAAATGCAAAACAACGTCTCAGTGTCCAGCCGTCAAGCCGACGTAGGCTCTGAAATAGCGGCTGGCAAGCATCCACAAACTGACAGAGCGCATCACAGCGGACCTCCTGATGTCCCTGAAAGTGACATTTTGATTTGATCACATGCAGAGTCAAACCGCTTTGGATGTGAGCACGACTGTGGATGAGAAACCTCAAGAGGCTCACAAGGAATGGGAATACAATTAGCAGGTTAGGTTAACTGTTGGCTCTAGATTGCTCGTAGGTGTGAATGTGAGCGTGAATGGTTGTCTGGCTCCATGGTCCTGTTCAGACCTGGCATTAACATGCATCTTGGGTGATCAGATCATAAGTGGGCACCTCTAAGTGTCTGTTCACACCTGGCCTGAATGCGTCTCGAGTGACCACTTGTGATCGGATCTCAGTTCTCCACTCTAAATATGTAGTAAACACATGGGAAATACAACAGATGCTGCAAAGTAATATTTCCGAGCCGGGGATGAGAGCGAGCGGGCGGACGGGTGTCAGTTCTGTACAGAGCACCAAAACAAAAACATGACACATCACATTCACAGTAAGCTAACGATGTACTTCCCATGCCTAGTCTGATTTTAATATGTTGCTCTAGCCTTTAAAACAAATGCAGTTGTACTGACAGGACACGGTAGAGCACAGAAATTGTTTCCCTGCCTTGAGGCAGACAACCACTTGTGTCTGTCTGTCTATTCACATGAGGAGTGCAGTGAGACCCCACGGATCCAAGCGGAGTTAAGTAAGCGATCTAAATGTGGCGGAGGACACACTGCTAAGTGAATGTGGCCATAGACCACCTCTGAATGTGGGCTGAGCGATTGGATCTCAATGTGTCTCAAGGGCGTTCACATCTGTACTTAGGGCTGTCCACAGTATGCTTTTTATTGCCAGGTCTGAACAGGGTCAGTGTGTCAGTCCTGTGATAGTCTGGCCTGGATGTACCCCACTTTCGCCCAGTGTCAGCTGGGATCAGCTCCAGCCCCCCCGGGACACTGAACTGGATAAGCGGTTACAAATAATGGATGGAAACTTTAAATAGCTATTTTACATAAAATCAAACTTTTAAGCATATATTTCCAGAGTTACATACTAGTAACCTTGCTCTGCAGCTGGATACTCGCGATGTCACAAGACCACACGAGTATCGCGGTATCAAATGTCACACAAAAATCCATCTTGTTCGGATTCAAGTAAAGTATTTGTGTCCAGCTTGCAGCTATGGGCGTGGCTTTGGTGTGTGAGCCCTGAGACCTGGGGAGACCATAGCGTGACACCACACAGAGAGGCGTCTGTTGGTTCTAAACAACTATGGCGACTCCTGAACAGGTTAGCCTAGATGCTGCAATAACATGAGTTATATCAGAATTGGACAGTATTTCTTCTTTGAAAGAAGAGCAAAGAATGACACTGAAGGCGATGTTTTTGGCCTTCAGTTCAGTTTGACATATGGCTCATCCAATCACCTTCCAAGTATGTTTTGAAAGATTTTTGAGATGATTCTGGCTGCAATCACTCCTCCAAGAGGAGATGCATGTTGTGTTTACTGGTGGCAAGATCCAACCTTCCACCCATTAACAAATAGAAAAAGCAGCTTTCTCTATCAAGCTCTTATGTTGTAGCCAGTAAGGCAGGGTGCAGTGGGTGTGTCGATGAAATATTACTTATTGTCACAGAAAATGATGGTGATGGAGCATGTGACAGATTGTCGATAATAAAACAAATGGTAATCATGGCAGTGGCAGTAGGAGAAAATGTCTGACACTTATCAGTGGCTCTTAATTTGATGAATTGATCGTGACAGGATGCATCTCAAGCTGTATATTCACCCTCTGAGTCAGTGTGCCTCACTGTTGTGTAATATATATATTCAAATGTCAATTTCATATTTGTAAACACAAAAGAGCTACTTTTTTTTGAGTTGATGATGATAGTTGTTCGAATTTAATGAAAGTGACCCGTGGAAGTATATCCCTTGGTTAGTGATATGGCGTAATATTTAATACTACAATAATACCATTGTTTTATTTGGAAAACTCATGATATGCATCAATATTTTAATTTTGTGTGGATGGCTAAGTTATGTTTTTCTGCATTACACACTATTCATTGTTCACCATGTAACCTATCCTATAATGGCTTTCAGCTCGCTATATTGGTAACAAGATATATCAGATTGGCTTTATGAGATATATAATAGGCATGACAGAAATATATATTAATGAGGCTTATCTTTCTCATTGTTTCCTTTATGTTCTTCATTTCAGTTTTTCTCTATTCTCACACTGTCAAAACAAAACCGTGGTGCGTAATAAATCCATCATTCTCTGACTACAGTGTGTTGAAGGAGTCATCTGTCTGTCTAGTTCAGAATGGAGACTATTTGACGAGGGCAGAATAGACTTACCATAGTTTTGCTCTGCACCAGGAAGTAGCCTACAGAACCTACCTGTTGTCTTTCGGTCTTCTCAAAAAGCTAACCTGCAAATTGTGAAAATCTCACACATGCACGCTTGATTCAGCACGTTAACTGCAGCAATGGCAGATTTACTGGGAGCCATTTAAGATTTTTCTTGTCTCACTGACTCCGAAGCAAATCTGCAGTCTTACCAAGAAAACACCAATATCCATCCATCCATCCATCTGCAGGGATCACGGGGGGGCTGGAGCCAATCCCAGCTGACATCGGGCAAAGGTAAGGGGTACACCCTGGACAGGTTGCCAGTCCATCACAGATCTACACCAATATTAAATTAGTGGAAAAACTGCTTAAGGTTGGCTAACTAGATGATAGTTAGTTGGTGCTTGCTACCAATTCAGTCTGATCAGTATTTACCACACATAGACTTTACTTGGTGCTGTCCAGGTATATTAATAGCTGTCCAAGTATATTTGGCGACTCATTATTATTTTTTTTATCCGTTTGAAAGAATGACACAATGCACAATCGATTAACTAGTGAGGCAGCAGGCCGCCGCCCTAGAGCGGATGGACTGCTGGATCCCAGTAAAGGCCGACAGACTGCTTTTCTCAATGTTAGTTTCATACATTGCAGCACAGAATTTACTGCATTTTCCCTCTTAATTTGTTTTTGTTAACTTTACACTACTAAACCAACAGACAAATTTTAGTCTAAACGCCACACAAGTTCTTTATTTTGTCCTTTCTGCTTTGTTGGAGCTATACGTGACTGACCGTGCCAGTGGATTCAAAGTGGAAAAGTGTCCCATGCCCTCATTTAGGTGGTGCTAATTCACACTTCAGTGGCCATCATCAGGGTGTCGGCAATGCAAGCATGCACACATACACACATTGTCCATCACTTTCTAGCACCCCACGCCTTACGGCTGTCTGTGGCCTGGTCTTAATCACTCTTTCCTGGGGTGGAGACAGGTCACTTTAATCTCAGCGATAAGTCACACTGACCTTTCATATCTCTGATGCAGACCTCTTCATGACCTTTTTTGAGGAGTGCAGGATGCGTCTCTTACTTGGCAGCCATTTCTGGCAAGTATGAGCAGGAGCAGGTCACACAAGGAGCATAACATGGTGGAATTTGACCTTTAAACTCGAAGCGACTACAGATACAATGCAACCATCACAGTAGGGCCAGATTCCCCAAACCTTCCGTAATGTAGTCATCTCTGGCTCAGAACCAGAGGGTATTCAATTTACGGTGATATAAAGCTCAGAAAAACAGCAAATTCCAACATTTCAGATACTGACATGAAGATTACATGATTGTCAAAATAGTTATGCACTCACTTTGCATTGTAATTTGTCACTTTAAACAGCAGTGCAATAAGGACTGCCACAAATTAATTGTTTTTTTCCCCTGGCCCACTCAGGCCCACTATGACAAGCTCAGTGCACTATTCAATAAAGATTGCAAACCTTGACTACCTCAACCGTTACAAATTTTAATTGATTTTAATTTTCACACATATCACTGCTAGGCATGCACACCGAAGCACAGGCGACTCAGGAGTGTCATACCTTATTACCTTGAACAAGACATGCATATGGATGAAGGAGCCTTGCTGAGCTACGTCACATAAAAGTGAAAGGAGCGGAGACGTGGGGATCTGACAGTGACACACAGCTAGTAATGGCAAGAGAAGCGTTAGAAAAGTCATTTCCTCAAATCTCCTTGTCCCTGTGACAACTCGTCTCCTTCATGACCAATGATGGCGTTTACCTTTCCTCCAGCTGAGATGAACAATGCAGCGTTTTGGGGATGTTGCTGTTGATTGACTCTGACAAGGAACTGTTATAGTGGTGAGCAACGATGAGAAGACAAAGACAGCAAAAGAAAATAGAGAAGAGGAAGATTAATCTGACACTCACTGCAGTTTTTCCTTAAAGCAGCAGTGGGAAGCATTGGAGTAAACATGATAGAAAAAAAGCTATTTCATAAGGTCACTGTATCCTGACAGTACTGCATGAGACAGGTAATCTGAGAAAACAATCATATGCCTCTGTGTCCTCTGGTGTTCTCCAGTGCTCATAATGGCATCTGTTTAGCTGTAAAAAGAGAAAGTTTGTGACCTACCAGCCATGTAGAAATCAGCTGAGGAAATACCAAGCACCGCCCACCAGCCGGAGCAAACGTTCCCATTTGCTAAACAGTAACTACAGAATGTTTCTGAAAACATTTGAGGTGAGAAATATGCATTACAGTAACACATGAAGACAAAACAAACCAAGGTGTTGAGATAGATGCGCTGAAAATCTAGAGGAAGAAAATATTCACAATGAAAGCAGCTTCCATGCCTATTACCTTTTACAACCCATGCACATAGACTGACAAACAAATGGCTGCAGGAAAGAGCTGGGACATCTACACTCACAGTGTGCCAGCTGAAAAATGCCGACATCTGCCAGCCAGCCTCATGTCTGCCTGTCTCCTTTACTCAGGGAGAGGTATTATTTATGAATGTGAGGGTTGTTTATGCTCTGCAAAAGAACACCCGAGTGGGTCAAAATGAAACCAGCACAGGAGACTGTGATGGTTACCGTATTACTGTCATTACACCCACTGAAACCTGAGCTGTAGCTAGCAAAGAAAGTAAATCACACTAAACTTCTTCAACATGCTGGTCTTTGACTCATATTTGTTATACGACAGCAGAATTGTGGCTATTAGAGCTTTGAGTTCTTATATAAATGCCAATAAAATGATATTACTTTATTGATTTTTGGGAAACCACTCTCCCCTGGTTTTCTCACCTTTCCAGGGAGCCCAGGCCAGGGTGAGCTGCATCTTGTGTGGCCACACCTCCATATTAAATGATCCATGTCTGCAAAAACCCCTTTCTGGAAATGTGTGATAATGAGATACTGCTGAGCCAAAGGCAGAATACTGACAGGCTGTGAGTTTGAAATAGGATTCTTTCAATCACCCCTGGAAATGGCAGCAATGTTTGCTTTATTTTCCCAGATAAATACTGTTCTACAGTACAAAGAAATACATGCTGGTGCCAAAGCTTTTATTTGCACTTTCATGAATAATGGCTTTAATCCTGTCCATCTCACTGGCACTCCAATTAAATTTTATTTAAATGCTGTGACGTTTGACTCTTACCTTTGAAATCCCTTGCTCAAAATGTTAATCCTGACTTTTTTTTTCTGAGACTGAAGTATTTGAACTCTGTTTCTATTTATTCTGAGCTCTGACAAGGCCCATTTTATGGTGGTCAACACATTCAATTATGTTGTCATTTTAAGGGGTACAAATTTTGTCAGGGGTTTCTAGGGCATCTATTACATCTTTCTCTCTTAAACAACCTGATTGATTCATGCTAACAGATTGCCTCATGCAGTAGTACTTGAGTTATTGATTTTCATGATCTGGCATTATATATAATGATACGTACATGAAACAAAAGTGTTTGCTGACCATTTTCACACCACTCTCACTCAACACAGCCTCATTCCAGGCGGCCATGTTGTCGTGATAATATCCCTATATTGGTGTGATCAGATGAGATGAAGATGAGATGAGTGAGAAGAGTCCCCTGTGTTTTTCCTCCTGACTTTACTCATTGGTTTGCATTCCTCATGTTCGTTTCTCTTCTCACGCATTGAATCGTTTATGCTGATCATCTCATCTGATCATTCCCATACATGTACATTTTCACAACAACACGGCCATCTGGAATGAAGCTATGTGGTGAGTGAGACTGGTGTGAAAATGGTCGGCAAACACTTCCTCGATCTTCCGGTTTCCCTTTGTGAATGATGAATACAGACTACTGCCAGCTGCTGGTGTGGGGAGTTATTTCATATCCCGCAGGTGCAGAACAAATGTCCTAACTGGCCATCAGCTGTAGTCTCTGTCATGTGTTCGAGTGCATCTTGTCGACCAAAACAAAGGCGACACAACAGGCAGCCTTCATCGCCTCTAGTTTTCTGACGATGGGCTGGTGCATCTGGGGCTTAAGCTTAACACCTACTGTAGAAAGACATGTTGAACATTTCTCATGAATTACATGACTCTAAAAACAAAGCTATTAAAACGGAGTTCATGCTCTGTACAGTTTGTACAAGTCAAACATGTAATACAAGTCATTAAAACATAGAAATAACCAGAAATCTGATATTTTCTAAAGGTATGAGGCCCATATGGTGGCCCAATCTGGGGATGGCAATGCTGTCTATTCAGCCACACGCACTTGCACTCACAGATGAGCATCTAATTCAGAATGGACTATCTTCCCAGTGCAGCAAAGCCTCCATTACTGCCGGAGCGGGCGTCTTGATTATTCAGTCTATCACAGCGGCACAGCGTGGTACCTCTCGCCAATGCTCCTAATGGGCCACTTATTATCATGCAGTATTCTGACACCAGTTCAACTGGCCTGCAAAGACTATTGCTGTGCTTTGTTGCCGAGAATGAGAATAAAATCTGCCTTTTTTTTTCTTGCAGTGTTGTTTTTTTCCTTTTGATAAATGTGAAGTTGTGGAACAGGACACAGTGCAGAGGTCAACAGTAACAGCGACGTGTTTTTTCCCAGTGAATTTGTCTGTTGGACAAGGAAACATTCCCCTTTCCTCAAAATGTCAGGTCAATTTTGAGTTACATTTCAAGTTGAATTTGAAAAAAAAAATTGAACAGATCGACATTGTATTTTACCAGTAACTCTCTTCAATTATGTCCATGTTTGCTATTTGGTTTTCCATATTTTATTATCTGATTATGCAATGCTTTTCTGCCTTTTTAGATGTCAGAGCTCAACACTGAGCTACTTCAGCCTGTGCCAGATCTTGCACTGCGTGGGTCTGTCGCATTAATAAATGTCACAGTGTATGCATATGTAATTATTGACATATTTTTTGCAGAGATGGCTGGCTTGATAAAAGTCATTACTTCAGTGCTGCCAAGTTTTAAAATGCAGCCTTTACTGGATATACCCGAAACTCTCAGTGTGAGAGTGAGACAATTTGAGTTTTGTAAAGCCGTTTGACCTTGATGGTGTCCTGAAGAGGATTTATTCAAGGAAGGCTCTCGCTAATTAAAATTAAAGTTGTATCAGCACTGGTTGTTGGATGTCTACATTTACCTGCCACACACACACACACACCTCTCTTACACTGGTTTATGGGTGACTGTGTCTAACTATTTCTGTAACTTTTGCTTCCACACATATACATTGTATTGTGTGTGAGACAATAAAACTTGATTTGATTTGGTTTGAGTGAAATTCACCTGCTTGTCTTTGTTAAAAATGTGGTTCTAGGACTAGACGAGCTGCTGACGAGCTACGGTATTTTTAATCTTAACTGGTTTGCTGCGGTAGTTTATTATAACTTGGTTGGTCCTGCAATATGTGAGTTTGTTTGACCAAAAGGAGGAGATTGGCCTACATAAGCTCTGATAGTGTAGTTAGTTCACCCACATGCTCAACCCGTAACACAAAACAGCGTATGGATGCCTTAATAATGCATGGCATTTAGCGTACAGTAAGTACAGTACTCCATATATCCTGTACTGACTGCCATGTAAATGTGTATAAAAGCTATGGTAATTGTTAGTGGCATAGTATGAAAAGTTAGAAAGACCTCTTCTGGTGAGCAGGTGGGGAGGTGGATAGGTCCAACAAACAACGACCTTTAAACCAGGAGACCTTGAGCGTGACCGGTGTTTTGTTTTATTGGGATGGGGGGGTTTGTTGTTACTGCTACTTACATTATGTGTTTTTAATGAAGTGTTTTCTGTAGTTATGTTACTTCCTTATATAATTTAGTTTGTGTATTTATTTTAAGCCCATCCATGATGTTTTTTGCTAAACCTAACATGGTATTGTTGCCTAAAGCTGGTGCAGACATTACCATAGTTTTGCGGTCACGTCTAGAAGGAAACCTGTAAATTGTGAAACCTAATCTGAGATCTGCAAAAACCGAACACTAACCCTAATTATTCAAAGTCAATGCTTAACCTTGACCATTTAAGGTCAGTACCTAACTTTAACAATCTCGCAGGTTTCCCCAGTTTGCTGGTTCCCTTCTAGACACTACCTAGTTTTGTTGTGTGGCAAATGCATTGTTATTACATGCCGCACGTCCTTGTAATGTTGCACCATTTATACGCCTTCCCGTAGACCAGGTTGCCTAAACAAACAATCCAACATTCACACCCACTTCACGCCATGGTGGCCAGCTGTGCGGAGAAAGGAGCCAGGGTTTGAACTTCTCTCTCTGGCTGTTGTGTAAAACATAATTAAAATGTAAATATTACATATTTGTTTCAGCTCAGTGGGATTTCTTTGGTTGGTGCTATGACTTCCAACCTCTCTGTAGCATCAGCTACCTCCTGAAGAAGTGAGATTACAGTCCTGCTACATAACTCAGTCCAGGTTTAAATTCTTGTTAACATGCCACTGAACCATGCCAGAGTAGTCCAGTTTCTTTCAAAATACACACATTATTCATCTCCATATGGTGTGTCAGTTTGGCCCTAGCAGTTGACCACAGGACCAGGGCTCTGTGGCTCGGCCCCCCTCAGTCTGTGCATATGGCCTCCTTGGCTGTACTGGGCTCAGATGATACGCTAGTCACTGATGCCATCCTCCTCACTGCCAGGTAACACCCACCCACAGACACAACATCACTGAGGCCTGTGATAGCATGGAAACTGTGCTTGTTTTCGAGCAGTTTTGGCTCATGCCGTTTCTGTCATGTTTTCGTTTATTTGCCTCAGGCGTCAGTCCCACAGCAGGTTGTGCAGTTGGTGTGAAACAGCGTATGACGAAGACAAAACTGTATGAAGCACGGTGTGGCAGCAACATAAGCATCTGTGTTCTTCTCAGGCCTTTCTGCTTTTGAGTTAAAGAAATAAAATTTACCACCTGTGTTATTTTTAACTTTGACCAAAATTCATCTACTGACATTGAAGTCAGTCTCACATATGAATCATATTTAACCCTACTTAAATGGACTGCATTGTGTAACTCCATGAGTCAGTCAAATACTAAAAATAGGATTTTTCTATCGGCAGTGGGAAAAATAAAGTCTTCTAATATTTATGTTTCATAGAGAGATTTACAGTATATGATACATATCAGTGGTTTCGGGGGGGTTACAAGGCTTTCGGGGGGGGTTACAAGGCTTTCGGGGGGGTTACAAGGCCTTTTGTTGAATACACAGTTAGCTTATATCTCAGCATTTCATAGATTTCTGTGAAGAAAACTAAATTAAATTGTTATTTTCAAAATTTGGATAGTAAAGTTAATATTAAATATTCATAAAATTTGTCACGTACTCAGGGGTCATCAGTTCACTTGAGTCCCTTAAGGAAAATGGTTGGAAACCACTGGTAAGGAGCATCTGGTAAAAAATAGCATCAACATACAAAAAACAACTAGATGTGTTTTTGATGTCATTTTATGGCATGAATACATAATGATGTTGATGGTACCCAAACTCTACAGGGAATCTGCACCTCCAGTCATGCTAATTTGAATATTTACACAGCATGGCAAGAGGAATGGGTCAATACAGCCATGGAGACGTGCTGAAATATGCAATAAGTGTTATATCCAGAGAAGGATCTAAGGTAAAAGTAGCACAGCTATCCATAAAATCAGCACATGCTGCGAGATGAAGCCTCAAGCTGTTCTCCGCGTGTCAGTCATTGTTTCTAATTAGTTCACATTTAGAGGATGTTCTGACATACCTTGGCTGAGCCCATGCTGTGCCTTTTGATTACAAACAGCCAGTGTTGATTGTGATGATAAAAAGAGACTTGACCCGTCAGTGACCTTTTCTCAACCGAGCTCGCTCTCACCTTGCCAGACTTTCTGCGGCTGTTTTGTGGAGGTAATGAGGACGCTTCACCAGAGGCAATTAGTGAGTCTATAATAATGTCTCTGCCACTGCTAAAGCATCCAATGCATCTAATTCAGTTAATTATAAGAAACTTGAATGAGTAATACCCAATTAACTCCTGAGCAGGATCAATAGAGCCATTGAGTTATCAATACAATTAGCTCTTAACCTTTCAGTTTAAAGGGCGGGAAGACTTAGGGAAGGATCAATGAGAGCACATGTGTGAGGTTCATGGTTTTTTTTTAGCTTATTTTGAAAGACTAACATGCTCTAATGCCCTTTTCATTTGGCAACAACCATGACGCTGAGCAGTTTTTACTGTACTTTTGGTGATTTGAACTCACTGTATGCAGTCGCTTGGCACATTCACAGCACCTTCACACTGTGGGTTTAAAGTATTCTCATACAGCGTTTCATATGTCTGTTTTCCTACGAATGTCCGCCACTCCAGTCTTCAAAATAAACGTCCATCTTTACAGGAAACAACTTTGTTAGGTTTAGGCAAGAAAACCACTTGGTTAAGTTTAGGAAAGACATAGTTAAGTTACACCACACTAGAAGAGGCGTAACTTAAGTCCGAAAATTATGTTGACAAAAACTATTTAGTTATGTGTAGAAAAAGATGGTGGTTTGGGTTAAATAACTATGAAAGTGACGAAACTTAAGCATGGAAATTTCTGAATATAACAAATAAATCAACACTAACTTCTGATTTCACACGGGACAAACATTGTTCTCCTGAGCAAAAGTGGGGTGTTTTTTTGACACGCCCGACCTCCTCTCTACATGGCATTCGCTACTGTTTGTACTTCCTTGTTCACAATTAAGTGGAATACATACGCACTGATTTTGTGGGAGATATAGGCATTACAGTACGAGAACAGCCTATTTTAAGCTTTTGTTCCTATCTAAATGCTCTTGTTACCCCAAAACGTATCACTTCCTGTGCCACCAAGAAATAAAAGCTCAATATTAACAACATTATTTTATGTACATAAAAATATGAAAACTTGACTTGATATAAATGAAATTGTTAGGACTCATTCCTGCTGTTAGGACTCATTCCTGCATGTTAGGAGTCATTTCTGGGTTTAGGAGTCATTTCTGGGTTTAGGACCCATTCCTGGGTTTTAGGGGTCAGAGGATTTAGGACTCATTCCCACATTTTAGGACTCATTTCTGGGGTCTAGGACTAATTTTTCTGATTTAGGACTAATTCCTGGGTTTTAGGACTCATTCCTGGGTTTTAGGACTCATTCCTTCATTTTAGGATTCATTTCTGCATTTCATGACTCATTTCTGGGTTTTGGGACTCATATCTGAGTTTTAGAGCTCATTTCTGGGTTTAACAGCTCATGTTTTTTAGGATGTTTTTCTTGGTTTTGGGGCTCATCTCTGGGTATTAGAGGTCATTTTTGGGTTTTAGAGCTCATTTTGGGGTTTTAGAGTTCATTTCTGGGTTTTAGAGCTCATTTTTGGGTTTTAGAGCTCATGGGTTTAGGGTTAATTTCTGGGGGGGAGCACACATTTCTGTGTTTTAAGACCTCAGCAGGCAGCTGTCTGACAAGGGAGGGTCGCTAGACTGATTGGGCTCACCTAGGCCTTCCAGGCTATAAAAGCTGCTCTATGTGCTCATAATGGGAATATATGTAAGACCTTCAAGCCTATACAACCACAATAATGAACTGACAGCCAGTTGCAACTCATTAGATTTGTGACTTGAATGTGACCGGTGTCAATCTCACATGACACTAATCCACCTCTCTGGACACAATCACATGTGGGGCCTTTCCCATTTACCAGTTTGTACATCCTCAGTTCCTTTCCTTGCCTCCTCTCCTCGCATCTTATTCCCACCCACGGGAGATGCAAGCAGTGGAGGTGAGGAAGAAATGCAAGGAGAGAGGAGTCAAGGCAACAGGCATTTAACGTCCTCACCCCAGAGGTGTCACTGTAAAGCAGCATCAATTGAATATTGGGTGGGGCACAGCTGCATCAGCCATCCATTTTCACGGCTCTTTTATACATCACTGATTTATGCAAAGGATACACCGGTGTGTCATTGCTTATCGACTTTAGGATGTCCTTCAAGATGGAGCGCTGAGATCAATTTCCGGGTCACAAGCCGAGGAATAGAGGAGCCGCGGATGCACAAAATCGAAAAATGAGAAGAGTCCACAGTTCAGCCTAGTTGTGCATGTAGAATTTGGCAGAAGTGAATTCTGGTCACGTCCAGTAGCGGCTGCAGTTCAAAGAGATGTAACTGGTTTCGCTTGCTGTGCATGTCTCACTTCGTGCTCCACCTGTTCCTTTGCCCTAACAACACATCACTGCATTGGCACAGGATGCACACACACACAAACATGCACTTACATACACACAAACACAGAGTGATACATGTGCACAAGCAAAAACCTCCGTATGCTCACATATCCTCTATGTACTGTATATACACACACAAACACACTCCCAGTCACACGCACACAAAGTTCCCCTTCCCAACCTCCAACAGCTGCGACAACAGGAGGTTAGACGAGTAAAATAAATTAACAACATCTGCGGACTGCAGATTAATGGGAGAAATCATCTGTAAATTAGGCACGGAGCTTATTCATCTGCTCATCCATGCATTGAGGGGGGGGTAATTGTATTTTGATGCTTTGGCAACATTTTCTTGAAACCTTCATGCCAATAAAGCCCCATTGAGTGAGCTGCAATGTCACACCATGTAACAAGGCAGCCAGCTCATGTTCTGGGATATTTTGAGTGTGATACAGTAATTTTACAGAAGCATTTTTAATGGTTTTAATATCTCATACATTTGTTTTCCCATGAAGTGAATATCTTCTCTCAGAGCTGTTTAAATTGACTGAAATTACATTTCCTTCACTGCATTTTAATAATGCATTTTGTCAATGTGCAAGAAAATCTATTTTTTATCTCATTCAACGAATGCTGAATGCACACAGTGGATGCACAGTGATCCAATTTGCTTGAGGATATGCTGAAATGGACAGCAAGATATTGATATTTAACTTCAGTAGAACATGTTTTACATCTGTTAAGATATTCAGGAGCTGTCAACCTCCGACATCAACTACCCTGAGAATGTACATTCATTTCCATAATTTCCTCAGGCTTTAAATGTCAATAACTGCAAACAGACATATTTTTCAAAAGTATGTTCATCGCCACACTGATAGTTATACTGGTGTGTTGATATGTTGCACATTTTATCACATGGAAGTTTGAGCAAACTTCCTTTTACTCTAGCTTATCAATGATGACCGTAGACTGTTTAAAGATGGATGACATGACAGCTCCCCAAAAGTGGAGCCAAAATATGTCGATCACCCCCTGGTGGCTGGCTGCAGTGTAGGTCATAAATGCTGCCTCCATGTTAGTGGATGGGACATGGGCCGAACTAAAAAGTCAAAGTACACATCAAATTATTTTTCCTAAGGATTGTTTCTGTCACTTTAGTGTTTTTAAGTGTTTATTTTTCTTATAAGTTTGGTTTTAATTTGTAATTTGATGCTATAAAAAGCAGGTGAGATGTTATGATTGGCAGCTGTGAGCCTCTCTCGACTCGCAATTGGTTTGGGTGGGTGACCTTAATACCGCGACTCCACCGTCCGATCACCACTGTGCAGACCTCGACTCCAAGTGACGGCAAAATCTCAAGATGGCAGCTGCCTTAGCTGGGATATTTTGGCTTCACTTCTGTTCAGTGGGAGGAAGTGGA
Organism: Pterois miles; assembly: GCA_947000775.1. Lineage (NCBI taxonomy): Eukaryota > Metazoa > Chordata > Actinopteri > Perciformes > Scorpaenidae > Pterois > Pterois miles. Next base: position 24,887,006 of record CAMQGK010000052.1, read on the forward strand.
GACGCATCATCCAGCTTTATATACAGTCTATGATCCTAACACATAGACATCCAGTCGTGGCTGCAGTTTATGTCACATAATGAATGGGTTAATTCAACAGAGGGTGAAAGTGCTCGGTAACATTGGTTATATTATATACTACGGTATACTGCATATGTAGCTCTGTGATGATAGGCAGGGCACTGTGCTTGGGCTCTTCAGGTTTGAGTGCTCATTCTTCATTCATCCACACACATACAAATTTGCCTACAAGCATCTCAGACCTAAACAACAAAATGACCCATTTATTAGTTCCCTTCGAAACAACCCATACAAGTTGTTGCCGCTCAGCCACCGTTGTGTCAAGGTCTGATAAAGGTACGTCAACTAAAGCTACCTAATGTGTAAAAGAAGTTAGCATTGACTGAAGATACAAATGGCAGTCTCCTGTGTCAAAGTTCAACTTCATCTTATGTGAAGATGTATCATTAGCACAACATTTTAAGGACATTTCCATGAGTCATGATAACACCTTTTGGGCTTTTTACATGTCATTTCACATCACGGGGTTAACGTTGTGATACAGCTTTTCATGTGTCATTCAACGTCACGCCATTACCGTGAAACAGTCACAGTTATACAGTATATAGGGAACAATACATGGTTGGGCTTAAAATTAGTAGGTACATAAGCTGGGTAAAATATGTATGTAAATAAAGTAACTTATGTGTAGAAAACACATCACAAACATAATTTCCAAATAACTCAACAACACTTTGGAGCACCAACACCGGCCTCCTGCTTAGAAATCCTGAATTGTTGGACCCATCCAACCCCCCTCCTGCCCACCATAAGCAGTGTTTCTCACTTTTTATTCTACATCATTACCTCCGAGCGTAGCATGTTTACACACATGCATTTATTTTGCAGTCAGGACAGACTACATGGCGTACAAATGACACGGCAAAATCAGGAATGCAAATTCAATGCAAAATCAACAAATTGCCATGCCATTCGTATGCCATTTTGTGAGACCGGGCTGCAAAGGCACACATTTTGAAGAAGAAGAAGAAGAAGATTTAAGAAGAAGAAGAAGATCTACCTTTATTAGTCCCACAGTGGGGAAATTCAATTTACACTCTGTTTAACTTATACATGGTACATGCACACAAACACACACACACATGCAGTAATGGAGAGATGTCAGAGTGAGGGGGCTGCTCCAGACAAGCGCCCCGAGCAGTCGGGGGTTTGGTGCCTTGCTCAGGGGCACCTCGGCAGTGCCCAAGAGGTAAACTGGCACCTCTCCAGCTACCAGTTCACACTCAGTTTTCGGTCCATGTCGGGACTTGAACCGGTGACCCTCCGGTTCCCAAGCCAACTCCCTACAGACTGAGCTACTGCCGCCCCCAAAAAACGGTAGTTCCCATACCGGGAGTCGAACCCGGGCCGCCTGGGTGAAAACCAGGAATCCTAACCGCTAGACCATTTATCCTCAAGTACTTATGTATAGGACTTACTTGTGCTTGAGATGCTTGTACTTGTACTTATTGAAGCTAATTAGCAGAATTTCAGATGCAGGACCATGTCTCAATCAGGCTTCCTGTAATTCCATAAATACCCTAATACACCCAACCCACTCCTCCCACTCCGCCCTCATATTCAGCACCCCTCCCTCCTCCATACTCTTCTCTTCCTTCCTCCCTCTCCCTCTCCTTCGCTCTTCCTCTCCTCTATGAAGGGTCCTAAGTGGGTTTCATCGTACCCGGTCAAAGTTTCCCCTACAACATTTTTGGCAGACGACCTACAAGCAGTTCAGTCCTTGCACATAAATCATGTTTTTCTGTAATAAATTGTTAACCACATCTTCCTGATAGTGTGGTCATTTAATGGTTTTGAACTACATTTCAGGGGGACATCTGATCAGCTTCTAAAATATGAACAACCCAACAGTACATTGGCTAATTATCAGATTAAAAAAAAAAAAAAAAAAAAAAAAAAGTTGATGACCGTATGCATTTAAAATTTCATCAATGAAATATTTTATGTTCATGACTATGTTTTTTAATATAAATTGTACAATAAATAAAAGGATGTTTAATGTTTTTTTTTATATAGTGCGGTATTGCAACTACCAAAGTTTAATGTTTTTTATCCACAAAACTCTGGAACTAGTGGAAAAGGCTGCACCTGAGCTAATGCTACAGTGTGTAACTCAATGTGTGACTCATAACACACTGTAGCACTTAGACTGTAATTCGCTGAGGCTTTGCCCTCTTTATACTTTAGAGGCACACCCACTGCCATTACACAGACATGACAGCTGAGACTCACAATATAACTGAAGCAAGCTGCCACTCAGGAAAGGAACTGGAACAGCAGGCAGGACTGAGATATGTCATCTCCTTCAATATCACATCTGGAACAAAACTCTTCAAATGGAGTATCGCACTGAGTAATGCAGCTTAAGTAGATATAATATTAGAAATCACCCTAAAATCCATCCATCCCAGAATCACTTCTGAACCCTACAATGCTCTGAGTAGAGCTCTTCCTCTCTGCTTTTTGCCGTTGTGGCTGGTCCCTGTTTCACTGTCTCTAGCTGTCCGGCGAGGCCTCCGTCAGGCATGAAATGAAAGAGTTTGTCCATCTGGGGATGCTGCTGTGAAGTCGGGGCGACATCTCATGTCATGTTTAAAATAAAATGTAGTACCAGAGGCAGTACACAGCATCTGTGGGTGTTGTGTAAGAACAAAAAAATCGATCAATCTTGATAGGTGACTGACAAACTAATAAAGACATATGATGAGACTAAGGGAGACTAATACAGACAAAAAGAAAAAATGTGAATGTCCAAAGTGAACCCAAATAAATAAAACCAATGAATAGATAAAGACAACAAACACAATAAAAGATGAAAAGCAAAAAAAGGCCATAAAATATAATTAGCAAAAGTCAAATATCACAACCCCAAAGGAAGACCAAAGAAGTTCTAATTAAAAGCAGGTTTATTTTACACAACTACGAGAGAGAAAACTAGAGGAGGCAAACTAATCTGATCAAAATCAAGCAACCCTCAGCACACCTAGACACCGCTGGACTCAACCGATTCCTCATGTATGCTCTAAACCATCTCCATCAGAAAATACTGAGCGCAAGACATCTGTCATTCTGCTGAGAGAAATTCACGCATAACTAAAAGACATTTGTGTACAATTTCCATGTTTTAATATAAACTGCATAAACAGTGCAGCTGACTATTAAAGTAACTACCATGTGTGGTATGAGTGACGAATTCAGAGCACTACTGTCTTACATCACAGGGCAGTAATCAGAGGGAGGAAAATAATGGCACTGTCGCTGTTTCACCTTGCACTGAAAAGGAACTCCTCAACAAGACACATTAGATGTCAAGTCTGCCACAGTTTTACCCAGAGGCTCAAGGAAACAGGACGCTGTATCTCCACCCACAGGTACTCATGCAAACCTTTCCAGGGACAGCGACCAATGTTTCACTTCAAAGTTTTTGGTTTCAGAGCATCAGTAAAATAGCAGTAGCTCAGTCTGTAGGGAGTTGGCTTGGGAACCGGAGGGTCACCGGTTCAAGTCCCGCCATGGACCAAGAACTGAGTGTGAACTGGTAGCTGGACAGGTGCCAGTTTACCTCTTGGGCACTGCCGAGGTGCCCCTGAGCAAGGCACCAAACCCCCGACTGCTCGGGGCGCTTGTCAGGAGCAGCCCCCTCACTCTGACATCTCTCCATTGTTGCATGTTTGTGCATGTGTGTGTTCGGGTCTGCATGTACCGTGTATAAGTTAACAACAGAGTGAAAAAATTGAATTTCCCCTCGTGGGACTAATAAAGGACATTCTTCTTCTTCTTCTTCTTAAAATGAACAACAATATGGACCAACTATTAATTCAAACAGATCGTCAAAGACTGAAATCCAAGCTTGCTCTCATTCCCACGGTGTCAAATACCGGCTTTGTCACTGCCATCGGTATTCGATGCCAGCACACGCAGCACCCCTTTACATCAGTATGAAATGCACGGGCCATTGTATTAACTATAATGTAAACCCATCTAAGGCAACAGTAGACGCTCATTGAAAGTGCACTGGGAGTGTGGTGACGTAGTTTAAAGAGCAAAAAGACACACCAGGTGGGTAGGAGAGGAAGTGGATGGGTCCAACAAACATCCAGCAGACAGCTGTTTGTGTCCTGTGTTCACAATGTGTCCTTTTCATTGTACAAACATAGTGGTTTTAAGCCCAACCATGTAGCTTGTTCCTAAACTCAACTATTGTGGTATTGTTGCCTAATCCTAGAGAAAGTTGTAACAAGAAAGAGAAAAGGAATCAGAGCTGTGTTTCCCGTTTCATTAAAAGTTGCTGGGCAAAGCTGCAAAGATCATCTTCCATGAAGAGCCAGTAATTGCTCCTATGTTTAAAGTCAAAAGAGATGACCAAATAGTGGAGAATAAAGTAAGTTATCTTTTAAAACAGACTGCAATCCATTGGAGTCTAATTTTTATTTCCACATGTAAGAAAACTTTGTTTTAATCATTATTGTGGATGGATGTTGTTTTCAAGAGAGAAAGAACACGAAAAGGCATTAATTCCCTTTGGAGTTAGACTACTACTATTACTACTACTACTAATGAGCATCAATCAGAGTTTCACACTAAGTTACATCTGACCTGACAAAAGAGAATAAAGACACAAGGAGGAATGGACCAAGAGCGAAGGAAATGATTCCCTTTCTTTGTATTATAAGTTTTACTTTCCAACAAAAAAACATACTTATCTAGATTCATGACTGCAGATTTTTTTTTAGCTGTGCATTTTGATTGGTCTTGATTCAACATTGTTATGTCACACTATACTAAATCTATATTTTTTTATATAGTGAACACCTGGACATCAATATCATGTAAGGGAAATGATTCAATTATGAGTGTACAAGCTATGTCATTGATTATTGTTGCTAGGGAGGAAAAGTCAAGATCCCAATGGGTGAATAATATATCTGACACACAGGAAATGATTGCTGTAAAGACACTGTGGACTGTCCAGTCATCTTTATAGGATTAGAAAAGGTAGAAGGTGTTTTTAGCGTTAAAGATCTATTAAGAAAGGAAAAAAAAATCCAGGCAAAAATAAGACTCAGTCAAAACTGAGCGTATGGCTGTAACATGTATGGTCAGTCTGTGAATTTGTGGCTAAACTGCTGCACAAATAGTCTGTCTATAATGTTAAATCCAACGGTACATGTCCAGCTACAGGTCTGGTACAGGTGGAATGTGTCTGATTGGTTCCTGGTTTCTGCTGCCATCGAAGAACATGCAGCATATTTCCAAAAAGTGAAAGTCAGTTGTATTGCAACATCAGCACCTAGCAGCAAAGCCGCAGATGCACCATTTTGTACTGAAAGCGAATACCAGACGCCAGTATAATGTCCACCTAAAAAGTGGCGTACAAAAGTAAAACTACATTATTTCGATTCTATTTTCATATTCCCCCGAAACTGCCTTTGTTTGGCAATAAAATCTTTTAAACCTAACAAGCGGTCCAGAAATGGCGGCAGCGGCTGTTGTCAAAAAAAACAGTTTCTTTGCTTCTATACTCTTCTACTTCTGTAATCTACTTCTGAAAACACTTTGAGCGAGAAATAAGCCACGCTGCTGAATCTTGTTTCATTTTAGAACTAGATCACCTAGACTGAAAACTTGGTCCAAGTTTTGTGAGCCGGATGCATCGTGCTGGATGGGCACATTTGCGTAAAGGACTGTTCCGTGCCTTTTCATTTTGAAAAAGTGACGACCGATGTGGAAACTCCAACACACGGCGAACAATCGTGTAATTTCATCACTCAGTTACTCAGTGACAGACAAAAGACTTTAGCTCAGACTTATAGATCACCAGAAAAAAAAATCTCCCTTGTCTTTTAGATTTTCTGTATATTTGTCTGTTGTGGTATTTATTTATATTTTAAGTAGTATTTCTTTATTTAATATTTTTTATGTATTTAGTAGTCAGTATGGTAGCCTATTTCTTTGTCTTTGCATATTAATGTCACCACATTAAATGGACTTGCATTTATACGGCACTTTTCTAGTCTTCTGACCACTCGAAGAACTTTACACCACATGTCAGCACCAATTCACACACATTCATACACTGATGGCAGACGCTGCCATGCAAGGTGCCAGCTTTGATCATCAGGATCTAACCTTATTCACACACGATGGCTATGCCTTGAAAAACTGGGATGAAATGTTTAAAACTGAGTTGAGCTACTACTGTGCCGCACAGTGTGTAGAAGTACATATCATCTCCTACTCAAAGTTGCTGTAAACTCTTCCAACTTCTAATGACTGCCTTTCACACCCACAGTCCAACTTGTGCTCAATAAAAAAAAAACCTGACAAGCAATGCGATGTGTAATGGAACAGTGCAATGACTCAGCCTCTATATTAAACTTTCACCACACAGAATTGAAATCTGCGATGCAAATCTGACATATTAGCAAAGACCCTTGAAAGCCCTTCTGTTACAAAATCCAGCAGCATAAGTCTGCAAATCCATCAGTCTGTTTGTAATACTTGATTGAGGTCTCACTGTCATGGAGTAATGCATATCCAAATGCAGCCATTTGTCCAGTTTTATTGATTCCTCTGCGGCATGTAGAGTCTTTATTAGTTGGCACATCATTTCCCCCCTGGCTTAGCCTGTGAAAATGAGCTACAAGCTTAGCAATGGCCTGTGGCCAGCCACCACCTTCATGAGGAATGGGCAAGTAGCAAAGGGCCAAGCCATTACCATAGCATAAATTGACTTTGCTTGACAAAATATTAAATTGGACACTCTGTTTTTCTTTTTTTTTTTTTTTTTAGCCAAATGAAAACATCGCCAGTAAGCTTTTGAATGGAATAGAGGAATTAATGATCATACGGATAACTTGTTTACTAAGAATAATTTGGGTTCACGTAATGAGCCTTTAATGGCAATATTTTATTTATAACATGCATCCTCCACAGCGGGTCACTTCCCATCAACCGTGGCCATGCAGGGCCAATTATATCTGTAGGTTCATCTGTGACAGGTCACGCTACAAAGGTCAACATCAACAGCATATTCCAACTTGTTCATCCACCCACCTAAGCATGAGTCTAGATTTTAATATGATGTTTTGCTGAGAGTATGACGTTATAAGCCAACGCCATTATGATGGTTTTACAGCATGCCATCACCAGCTTTAATTACTGCTGTAAAGGCCTCCTGAATGAAAAAGGTACGGGCCAAGCTAATTATATGGAGCCTGAGCATATTGATCCAATGGGACGAGCTTTCTAATCATTGGCCTCATGCTGATAAAGTGTACATGGTGGTAGAAGTCAATCTGTCAATTCTATTTCAGGCAATATGCTGTACATGCACCGATGGGTTCTCCACAGGTTTCCTCTGGCAGTAGGAACCTCATTTTAAAGGACGTGTTCGCTATATACTCTGCACAAACTGGAACTGCTCCATGTTCTGAAAAATGTCATCTTGATTTAAATCTGTTCTCTTTCATCGTAATGAAGAGTCGTTTTTCCAACTCCCCCTTGTTCCAATGGCTAATGAGAATACATGGAGGGAGTAGTGGAAAACTTTTGTCCTTCAAGCTGGAAACTGAAAAGATTCAAATTAACTGACGAGAAAATGCATGTACAGAAATGTCCCGCTTCTAACTCTGCGCTGTGCTGACCTTTATTAAATTATGTCTGCTGTTGTTCGCTCTCTGTCAGCTCTGTTCATTTGTCTCGCCGAGCTTTTCACTGTCGTGCACTTTCAAATCAACGTTATTTGAATGAATTGTTTGCTGCTAATAAGCCAGCACAAGATTTTGATGAAAAGGAGGAACCTGAGCAACTCCATATTCCCTATGAGCTCAGACCTAATTGCTTTTTAATTGATAGCTTTCAGCTTGAATGCAGCTTGTTTCATTGTTTATTTTTTATTCTGAAACAGCCTGGCATGGTGGGTTTGGGGACCCAGTAGGTCATTACTGCGATATTGAACAGCAAACACAGAGGAGATCATATGATAGTTGATTTCATTTACCATTACTGTCCATGTAAAATGTACTGATAGAATACAGTGTTAAAGTTCAAGTAACAACAGGGTTCAAGTAACAACAACGTAAACCCATCCGTGTTAATATTGAACGCTCAGAGAAAGTGGTCAGGGTGTGAGATGATGTAGTTTAAAGAGCAAAAAACACACATAGGGCAGGAGGGTTCAACAAATACAGGGTTTCATCCAGGCGGCTGTTAATGTCTCGTGTGAAACCAACAATGTGTCTTTGTGTTCACAAAGTTAAGTTTCACTTTCACTTTACAAACAGCTGTTCATGTCCCATGATCATAACATGAAGTTTCATTTTCACTTAACAAATCTAGTAATCTAAGCCCAACCATGATGTTTTTTCTAAAACTAAGTGCTTTTGTTGCCTAAACTTAAGCATGTGTTTCTGTTTGAATTCACGTTAACCACCTGTTTAATGAGATCACAGTGGAGCGCCATAGTTTACTACTCAGTGCGTCAGAACGTGATGCCAAGAGGTCTAACAAAGCGGGATGAGTTGGTCATTTCAGACCCAGCCACACCTACCTGTCCTCTGATTACTCCGTCCTGCCAGTTCCACCACCTGGTCTGCTCCTCCCCCAGCCCTCCTGCTTCCCATTCCACTGATTACCCCACAGCAGCATCCATGCCAGTCCACACCCTGGAGTCATGTTGCCAGATTGTGTTTTGTAAAAGCTAAGCATTCCAGCATTCTTAGTTACCTGATCCTGATTCGGATTCTGTTTACCAAACCTTGTTTGACTTCCCAAGGTTCAATTCCTGTTGACTCTCTGCCTTGTGTAAAAATAAGACGAGAGGCCATGTGATTTACCAAATCAGTGGAAACATAATCAAAGTCATGTTTATTTAAGTGCACATTACCTCGAAGTTAAAGTTAGTTTGTGTCTCTGGTTTTTCACCCCTGACTGCTTGGAGTAAACCTTTTGGGTTTTGAACTTTACTTGGGTGTGTGTGTGGAGTCATGCTGTGATTAAAGCGAGACCATTATTTGCGTTCCTGTGGAAAAGCATAAGCTTTTACTAACCTTTAAAGATGCTTTGTGCTTTTTGCCTCTCCAATCGTCATCCTCTTACAGTACAAGCTTGACTGTAAGTGTAACCAAGCCAGCCTATCAAATGAAGTCTACCAGTGCATTCTGCATCTGTCTCCATCGGTGACTCGTAGCAAATAAATTAAGGGGGAACATCAAAAAAATAGTAAAATTCAAAATTTCTCTGTGCATTTTCTATTTTGTATGTGTGTTTCACTAGCCAGGAAACTGTTACAACTTCCTTGTTGTTGTTACACGGGTAAAGAAATGAGCATCAGTGCCATGTGTGAAGTCTTGCACTTGTCTTAGACTAATACCTTGTTAAATTCAGACTTCTTTTGTTGTTTGATTGGTGTTTCCTGTATATGCATTCAACATCTGCGCAAATATCTCCAAACGCAATTTGGGTCCACCATGGCAAAAAAAAAAAAAAAGGAACTGTAGTTCTCTGAGTGCGAGAAATGCAGAAGAAGAGGGAATGAGACGGCAACTGGATGAGAAATGTGACGAGATTATTGTAGTTTATAAAAAGTGCAGCTCAATAAATACAATGAAAATTAATGAAAATGTTCTTGCTTGTGGCATATTGGGGATGGCCCCTTTGTAGAAATGTTAGTGGTAAATATCGGATCTAATTCAAGGTTTATGAATGTAATGTTACACTGGTCCTCAAACCTAAATTCTATGCATTGATTAGTTTGGTGTTAGAAGATAGATCAGTATTGTTTATAGATCATTTCTGTCCATCCTAACTCATTAATCACTAAATTAGCCCTGGAAAGACACCAAGGCCTATTATGGTCTTGAACAGGCCTTCATTTGCTTTGCGTGTTGACTGCCTTTGGACTTGATCTTGACTCGGACTCGACTGAGCCTGGCCTGTGCCCTGTGCTTTGAGTTATGACGACAGCCTCCAATGTTGCTACCCTGCTTTCTGTTTGTGTGATGCGGCTACAGGGAGTTAGCACAGATCAGACTTCTTTTCATTTCATTTCATTGTCACTGGCTCTCAATGGGAGCCTGGTCTCGGGAGCCCAGTCTCAGGAGCCCGGTACAACTGTGCAATTAGAATATTTGTTTGTCTTCTTTTGCTGTGGTTACTTCAATGCTTTAATCCCACAACTTTCTTTAATCTGTCTAGTCATGCTGCTCAAACTGTATCCTCTTAGTAATGCCTTCTTTCCTTCACATTGTGCTTGTCTGTTTGTATCCGTTTGACATACATGATTAGATATGTCTTAGCATGCTCTAGTGCGTGCCGCGTGAGCATATTGGAAATCATATGTCCATGTGCGTGTCTGGGAGGCCCCTGCCCCTTGTCTCAGCATGCCGCTGGTATACTGGCTCCAGTGTCTGGTGGCAGCTGTCTCTCTGTGTGTCCCAGTTTCAGGTGACAAGGTATCTCCTCATGTCATATCGTTGTTCTGCCTCAGCGCTCGGACACCAGTCATCTGGCTCAGCTGCTAACCATGAGATCGGGAGGTAGTGCTCCCCAAAGAAGAAGGTGCTCCAAAGATTAAAAAAGAAAAAAGCAAGAATGCTTTTCCTCACGCCAAGCCCGGGAGATGTTGACTGTGCATATATTTGTTGATGCATGTGCATGTGCATGTGCATGCCTGAGTGTGTGTGCTCTCTCCTGTATCCCTCCAGCATTTTAGGTCTCCAAAGCTCACAGTGGGATAAGCCAGAAAAGAAAGGCATTCACTTTTATTTCTATATTATCTTAACCCAAGGGCAATGCTGATATAATGAATACATCATTCTGTTATCTGGAGTGAGCAGTACTTGCTGATACTTTTTGCCAAGTGGACCTAAGTGATTTTCAGTAAGTTTCACATTTAAAATCATGTGCAGTCCTCTCTTCAGTACGTTTAAGTAGTTTATCAGTGGCCCTCTGAATTTCCTCCGAGGAGTAAAACTATGTCAAGGTGATCTCGCTTGATATCCTCAGAAGTGTGTGTGTGACCATGTGTGACAGAGAGTGTGGTAATGAGAAAGTGAGAGACTTTCAAAATCTTTTGAATGCAAAATCGTATCAAGGCCCATTCACAGGGGCTTAGCTTATTCCCATGCACAGACAAAGTTGTGCATTAGGTCCTCTCCACCAAATTCCTGTTAAAGTGGATTTGGAGAGAAGGGCACCGGAGATCAAAAAGAGGCATTGAATTTGCATCTGCAGGTGATGTCCTTGGCATACATTAAAGCATAATCCCTCCTCACACCACCCCTATCCATATTCACTTACCACCAATTTTGCTCAATAGCCCACACTGTCTTTACATGGCCACTTTCCTTTTGAAATTGTTTATTTGTCTGCATTTCTTAACTTTTCTGCAAAACATAAAGCCGCAAGAAAAAGTATATGAACCCTTTGGGACTACTTGGATTTATGCATTGGTTATAAAATGTGTTCTGATATTCATCTAAGTCACAACAATAGATAAGCGCAGTCTGCTTAAACTACCGCATAAAAATTATATGTTTTCATGTTTTTATTGAACACAACATGTAAACATTCACAGTGCAGGGTGGAAAAGGTATGTGAACCTTTTCACATACCTTTTCTAGGCTAATGACTTCTCCAAGAGCTAATTGGAGCCAGGAGTCAGCCAACCAGGAGTCCAATCAATGTGATGAGATTGGAGGTGTTGGTTAAAGCTGCCCTGCTCTATAAAAAACACACAACAGTTTTGAGTTAGCTGCTCTCAAGAACCATTGCCTGATGTGAACCGTGCCTCGCACAAAAGAGCTCTCAGAAGACCTACGATTAACACTTGTTGACTTATATGAAAAGGGTTACAAAAGTATCTCTAAAAGCCTTGATGTTCATGTGTTCACGGTAAGACAGACTGTCTACAAATGGAGAAAGTTCAGCACTGTTGCCTCCCTCGGCGTGGTCATCCTGTAAAGATGGCCGCTAGAGCACAGCGCTGAATGCTCAATGAGGTGAAGAAGAAACCTAGAATGTCAGCTAAAGACTAACAGAAATCTTTGGCACGTGCTAACAGTTTTGTCGTTATTCTACAATAAGTAAAACATTAAACAAGAATGGAGCTCATGGGAGGACACCATGGAGGAAGACACTGCTGTCCAAAAAAAACATTGCTGCACATTTGAAGTTTGCAAAAGAGCACCTGGATGTTCCACAGCACTACTGGCTAAATATTCTGTGGACAGATGAAACCAAAATTGAGCTGAAACAGTTTTGTAAAGAGGAATGGTCCAAAATTCCCCCTGACCGTTGTTCAGGTCTGATCTGCAACTACAGGAAATGTCTGGTTGAGGTTAGGGTCAACCAGTTATTAAATCCAAAGGCTCACATACTTTTTCCACCCTGCATTGTGAATAATTACATGTTATATTCAACAAAAACATGAAAACATATTTTTTTTGTGCGGTATTAGTTTAACCAGACTGTGTTTGTCTATTGTTTTGACTTAGATGAAGATCGGAACTGAATTTATGATCAGTTTATGCAAAAATCCAAGTAATCCCAAAGGGTTCACATACTTTGTCTTGTATGTGGCCTGGTTAGAAACAATAAGACTCAGAGCAACATTCACTTTGTGGGTTTTTATTGCCCCGACTGTTAAAGGAGAACAGTGTTAACTTTATTTTGGGTTTCATTAAGATAGTTACAGTGATAACAACAACCTTTAGCTGTCAACAATGTACTGTAGTAGTAATCATCCAAGACACATATAGTGCACGAGCTATCACAGAATGGCAGACTTCAGCTAAGTAGCTCCTCTCATAGATCTCCCTAATCACGACTTTTTGTCTAATATCTAGAAAGCAGTTGTGGCTTATCTTTCTCACTGCAGTATGCAGCCTGCAGACTCCTAACTGCCACCTGTTTCCCCTGTAAGAGAAGCAGAAACATGCAAAAACGAACACATTTCAGTCAAATAGTTAGCGTACACATAGACTTTATCTTGGGACACAGAATGTCTACTTCCATATAAATTAGTTTGACAAAGGTATTCAAAGCAAAATAGTGGTATCTTTGGGGAGGAAGCTAAGCCTGTGATAAACCAGTCCTCTGGGAGGGACTGGACTAGACACTGGGACTCCAGGCAGTTCATAAACATCTGAGAACGCTGGGACGCGCCTCTCCTGTCACTCTTCCTCCTTACGTCAATGCACAAGGGTGCCGGTTTAATCTCACCGAACAGATGTTCAGAGGAAGACAATCAAATTTAACTTTCCTGGTGGCGTCGATGAACAATCCATTCTGACAGTTTTATTCCACATCGAGAAAAGCAGTTGCATGCTCGTACTCTTGATGCAGAGAGCACATAAATGTGGAGGCCGATGTTTCGACAGAGCTCTCTGAAGAAGACTCAGTTGGTTTTCATTATTTGATCAATCATGGCCTGTCTGGATTTTTTTTTCGCACTTGCAGGCTCATATGCTTCACAGACGTGTACCTGTGAAGTCTAGAGTGCCTATTGACGTCATGGGGCGGCAGTAGCTCAGTCTGTAGGGAGTTGGCTTGGGAACCGGAGGGTCACCGGTTCAAGTCCCGACATGGACCAAAAACTGAGTGTGAACTGGTAGCTGGAGAGGTGCCAGTTTACCTCTTGGGCACTGCCGAGGTGCCCCTGAGCAAGGCACCAAACCCCCAACTGCTCGGGGCGCTTGTCAGGAGCAGCCCCCTCACTCTGACACCTCTCCATTAATGCATGTATGTGTGTTTCAGGTCTGCATGTACCATGTATAAGTTAAACAGAGTGTAAATTGAATTTCCCCATTGTGGGACTAATAAAGGTTGATCTTCTTCTTCTTCTTCATGCAGTTGATGTCAAAAGCCTCAAACAGTTGTAAAACTGGCAGGCATAAAACACTGAATTCCCACTCCTGCCAGCATATAACTGCATTAATACTAACTGCTGAGATACATGAGATGTGTATAAAAAAACAAAACAGAACTGCACAACCAGAAGAAATATAACACCTAGAGTAAAATAATGTTCCTATTCTTTTCAATAACTACCACTGGCACTGAGGGGGCCTCTGTTTAGGTTACACTTGGAGGTCATGGAGGTCATAAGGCTTTGCAGTGATCTTGTTATAAATGATGACAATTGGATTTGAAGAGGCAAAACTTTGGCGCAATGGGTAGGGAAACATAGAAAAACATAGAATTAAGGTTTATGTCACACAACAATCCTGATTTAAGTGCTACTATCCTAACCGGTGCATCTTTCCTGTGTTTTTATCCCTTAAACCATATTATGGCCATATTCTGATTGGTTGTGTGGGTTGAAAGTGAACTCATATTGATACAGACAGGCGCATACATGTTTATTCTTATATTTTACTACTGGTTATTTAATTTTATTTATTGAACCATATTTTCACCAGGATAATCCCTCTTAGATTATTAATAACTTTTACAAAAAATGTTCATAAAATACCACGTAAAAACACAAATAACAAAAGTTAGAACCAACATTTCACATTAAAGAGATAACAGACTTAAAACAACAGCAAGTTACACATAATCTCAGTGTTCAAATAATCCTTAACACTTTTTAAATTACTGCACATCTGTAAAATAATATAGCTGAACATGTTTCTGTAGTAGGGCTGCAGTGGTTAGCGCTGTTGCCTCACAGCAAGAGGGTCGCAGGTTCGATTCTGGCTTGGAACTCTTCTGTGTGGAGTTTGCATGTTCTCCCCGTGTAAGCGTGGGTTTTCTCCGGGTACTCTGGCTTCCTCCCACAGTCCAAAGAAGAAGAAGAAGAAGATAGTCCTTTATTAGTCCCACGAGGGGAAATTCAATTTTTTTACTCTGTTGTTAACTTATACACGGTACATGCAGACCCGAACACACACATGCACAAACATGCAACAATGGAGAGATCTCAGAGTGATGGGGCTGCTCCTGACAAGTGCCCCGAGCAGTTGGGGGTTTGGTGCCTTGCTCAGGGGCACCTCGGCAGTGCCCAAGAGGTAACTGGCACCTCTCCAGCTACCAGTTCACACTCAGTTCTTGGTCCATGTCGGGACTTGAACCGGTGACCCTCCGGTTCCCAAGCCAACTCCCTACAGACTGAGCTACTGCCGCCCCCAAAGACATGCTGTTTAGGTTAATTGATGACTCTAAATTGCCCGTAGGTGTGGATGTGAGTGTGAATGGTTGTCTGTCTATATGTTGTCTGTCTTTATGTGCCCTGCGATGGACTGGCGACCTGTCCAGGATTAACCCCGCCTGCTGGGATTGGCTCCAGCCCCCCTGCGACCCCCAACGGGATAAGCGGTTGACGATGGATGGATGGATGGATGTCTCTGTAGTAGCTCACACCAAGATGAGGGTCCAAAAGCTTTAAAAGCTTTTTGATCAAAAACGGGGCAGGTTCTAGGAACGGCATACCTAATTTGTCCACATGAACAGAGGTCGCAACTTCTGATTTTGGCGCCAGAAGAGAGTCAACACAGAGAAGAGGGCAGTTTGTTTATTAAGGCCTCATACAGAAAAATGTACCAATGATCCATTCTGTAAAATATGACAAGGTATCAGAAGTTACTGCAGGACCTGTGGAGATCCTCAGATTCCACAATTCATGGATGGAAAAATAATAATATAAAAAGCAGCTAACTACTTTTACACTGTATGTACACAGTGCGTTTAATTATCTAGTGAGGCATGATATTGCACATAAATTGGCAATGTATATTCCCTTCACAACCATTACAGTGTGTCAAGGTCTCTGCGGTTTTCATATCCATGGGAACATCTTGAAGTCTTGACCCATGTTCTTTGCAGACTTGATGTGAGAGCAAGCTCTTCACATACATAATATTACATACCAAAGCCTACAAAAGGCTGCAAGGGCCCAGTCCAAGTCAGGAGGGTGCTTCATTTGGCTACAAAGACAGCAGCAGCCTCCACACAAGAGAGCATCAACGTACTGAACACCATGATTATGATTGCTTGAAGAATTAGAAACTAGGGCTGTGAATAGTTAATCACGATTAATCGTAAATGAATCACATTTTTTTATCTGTTTGAAATGTATCTTAAAGGGAAATTTGTGAAGTATTTAATACTGTTATCGCCATGGGAGTGGACAAATATGCTTGCTTTATGCAAATCTATGTATATATTCATTATTGGAAATAAAATTAATAACACAAAACAATGATACATATTGTCCATAAACTCTGCATATAGCATGAAAAATATGCTTATATCATATCAGCTGTCAGTGTGCTGACTTGACTATGACTTGCCCCAAACTACATGTGATTATCATAAAGAGGACATGTCTGTAAAGGGAATACTCGTGGGAACCCAGAGAACCCATTTACATTCACATATGTTGAGCTCAGAAGTCAAGGGACCCCTTTGAAAATGGTCATGTTAGTTTTTCCACTTTGGGCATTATTTAGCCTCGTTTCCGACAAACTATGGCATGTCACTGACATTCATGACATGACATTCACTCTAGCTTAAAAACTGAATCTGCAGCAACTAAAATATCACAAGTTGTTCATGCATTAAAGAAAATAGTGACATTAGAGCGAATTTGCTTAATGTGTTAGTATCACGTCCGCTTTGACAGCCCTATTAGAAACATTTCTCTCCACTTGACATCCACCTCTCTCCTATTGTGCCTGTATCCCACATGAATGCAAAAAGTAATCAAACCCTTGCAAATTTGCAATGCGCATTTCCAAAACACCCATCAACCCCCTAGTGTTTACTGTCAGCATGCATTATGATTGGATGAAGAAAACAAACAATCTAAATTTTGTTCAAGGCTTTGTCTCTCTTTATTGTTTCTCCGTTTCTCCTCATCCTGTTCCACTGATGCTACTTGAAGCCTTTTTTCCCCCCCTTAATCAAAAGGCCTCTCTCAGGATCTTCTGAACGGCAGATGCAATTCAAATCTCCAAGGTAAAAGTTGTGTGCATTTCCATGTCAAAGGAAGAGTTCCTGCGCAGACAGTCTTTCCTCTCAAGACCAGCTTCAATCAAAGCTGTGTTAACTAGAGCACCGACTCAGATCGCGCTATATAGAATACTTTGATGGCTTGGGCACATATGCTGTGACGCCTTTTGCTGGGATTCTGCTTCTCAGTTACTGCACATTACAATAACTCATCTGCAGATTGATTTTTGAGTCCTAGGATACAGTGGTTTTGTCATCAGGTAATTGATTGTGATTGGAAATGCTTACTTTCACAGAAGCTTTTTCATTACTGTATGTTCCACATTGGTATTCTGTATCCACGTCTAGGTAAGGTATTAAGGATGCAGAGAGCAAACATGAGACAGGATTTATGAGAATTTACCACATTTTGCATCACTTGTTTACTCAACTCTCTGATTATGCAACCTGTAGGAGCTTTCACCAACCCAGTGTCAGTGTTTTTGGCCTTGAGCAACAAATCAGCAGAGAAAAGAAGTGCCTACACAGTTCATTGACATTCTGCATACATAGCTGTTGTTGACATTATTACTTTGTGCTTCATACTGATTGCAGCAAAGAAAACAACACAGAAGACACCATGTTGAGAAATTTGTGCAGAAAAAAGATCATTCAGCAATTGAAAAAAATAGTGGCCGGCAGGATGTCTGAAAATAGAAACATTTTACTAAAAACCATAAATGTGAACCTAATGGTGCAACATGTTTTCGTGCAACAGTTCATGTATCTTGAAAATGTTATTCCTCCTTTTTCATGCGTTTTTCTACAAATGTCCTGTAACGTGTCAATTTCTGCAAAAATAAACTTCCATCTTTGCAGGAAGAAACTTTAGGCTTATGCAACAAAACTACCTAGGTTAAGAAAGGTTTGACTTGGCTGGGCTTAGGCAACAAAACTACTTAGTGAGGTTTAGGAAATGATCGACTTGGTTAGGATTAGGCAACAAAACTACTTAGGTTTAAGAAAAGTTTGACTTGGTTAGGCTTTGGCAAAAAACTACTTAGTGAGATTTAGGAAATGATCAGACAACAACACAAGTTAGGTTTAGGAAGAGATCAACTTGGTTATGTTTAGGCAACAAAACTTATTACTTACTTATTTAGGTTTAGGAAATGATAGACTTGGTTAGGTTTAGCTAACGAAACTGCTTATTTAGGTTTAGGGAAAGGTCGTGGTATGGCTTCTGGAAGTGGCGTTGCTTAATTACAAAAATTATATGACAAATACATCAGCATTGACTTCTGGTTTCACATGGGACACACCAGTCACCTGGGAGGAAGTCTGCCATTTTCAATGTTGTATCAATCCATGTCAAAGATGTTGAGATATTTCTGACGATAAGTGAAACTCTGCCCTGTTGGTGGCCCTAGAGTAAAGTCAAGATCACCAAAGTCTTAAGAATCCATCCATCCAGTTGTGCATTTAGTCAGCTCATGCTTTGTATAAGCTGTGAATGTTTCCTCAATGAAAGGACACGTTAACCAAACTTTCTCATTTTGTAGTGAATCACAGCTGAAGATTATAACTTTACAGGATTATCTTGTGTTGAAGCAAAGAAAGAGTTTTTTTGGCACACCTTAAAGTTTTACTTTAAAAGCAAACAGTAATCTCTTACCTAAATTAGATTTTTTTCTCCATCGCATTATGTTCTATTTTTAAGGCGGTCATTCTTTAAACTTGTACTTTTTCTTGCTCAGTGGTGTCCTGCCTCTAGGTCTATGGCTTGTTTGTGTATTAATGCATTTATGTACTACCTCTGTCTCTTTTATTTATAGTGGCTGCTGCAAGCCAAGTTTCCTTTGAGGGAACAATAAAGTAAAGTGAAGTGATGTAATGTGACATGAAGTCTTTTGCTCACGGACAAATACAGATTTTAAAGCTCAATGCGAGACTAAATCACATCTGAGGATGGATAGCTTTGTGGTGTATATCTGATGCTTGAATGACCAAGTGCATGTGTTATTCCTACCCATGCTTTCAATGACCTAGATTTTCACTTTGTTCGGTAGTATGGATTCACAGTAAATGAGGAGTGGGAGTAATCAAATGGTTCAACCTTTCCTATTAAATGATAAGAAGGCCATCTGCTGACAGGTTTGCATGTTAAGAGACCTGCCACTGACAAACACAAGACACATTTCTCTCTTCTGCATTGTTCTTCATCAAAGGCAGCCCAGGGGTGAAGGTTATGTGGGAGAAGGCCTAATGATGTGTGGACCAAATCAATCTATTTCCCCTCCTCAGTGGCTTTTCTCAACACGATAAATGAAAGGGGCTTGCATTTCCCATCTGTACTCTGCATGTATTGTGTTAAAGGTGCAGTGTGTAAGATCTGGACTGAGTTTTCTTTTAAAACATTCAATAAATGATCGAACGTTCAATAAAAAGTGAAAAGGTTACAGAGTTGACATTGTGTCAAAGACTTATAATGGTGTAAATATTAACCATGCTATCGGTGTGGCGCACCAAGGCCCATGTAGGATGGCATTTTTTGAGCCACTTTTATATCATCTGGTGCTGTCATCCATTCATTGTATGCTTAATGATACGGGTGCAGTCTGTGGTGCTCATCAGGACTAGTATGCAGAATGGGACATGCATTGTGAGCCTCTAAATGGCGATATAGCATTGTCTAGTTTGCAATTGTCTGAGTTGAGTGGCTGTGTGTGTCCATCCGTATGCATAAGAGTGTGTTCATTTTGGGGGTCAGGCAGGGCCCAAGAAAAAAATATTTACGCCAGGGCGATCACAATGATGTTAGACTGCTGATTAGTCCTGACGCTTTATGCTCATAACTGCGACCCAGATATAAACCTGTTTGTCCTCCATTTACAATGCTTTCCCTACGCTGCTACATTTCATCAGCACAAGCCTTACTTGCATATAAGCCATGTTTTTTGTCATTTCACTGCAATGCAAGTAATCTAAACCATTATCAGTTCATTCTAGATTATCCCCTTACAAAGTACAACAGTAAAATGAACATATTTTTAACTACAATGTGATGTACACCATACGCTGTACATAAAGATGGACGACTTGACAGCTCCCAAAAAGTGAAGCCAAAACATCTTGATCGCCCCCTGGTGGCTGTCATGAAGAAAACATTTTATTATTTCTGTCATTTTAGGTAGTTCTTGTCACACTGGTGTATGTTCAGTGTTAATTTTTTCTGATAAGTTTGGTTTTAATTAGTTATTTGATGCTATAAAAAGGAGGGGAGACGTCATGATTGGCAGCTGTGAGTCTCTCTCGCTGATAAGCCAAGGTCGTGCTCAGCTCGCGATTGATTCTTGTGCGTGACCTTGATACTGCAGCTCCGCTGCCTACTTCACTACTGTACAGACTCTGGCTCCAAATGACGTCAAAATCTCAAGATGGCAGCACACAGATCTGGGATAGTTTGACTCCACTTCAGTAAAGAGGGAGGAAATGGAGACATGTCGTCCATTTTTATATATAGTCTATGATTTACACAGACTCTGACCTTGTTTAAAAATGTCACCATCCTAAGACCCAGCTGTCCTATCAACAGCACAGCTCCTGCTGAGCTGACAGGATTGCCTTTACCAGGCTGACTAACTTTAAATTTTAAAAGGAAAATGTAAGTTTCATTAGAAGTATACACGAGGGAAACTACATTTTTTTCCTTTTTTTTTCAATCATTGTAGATACAGTTCTTAACATATAGACAGTAGGTCATTTGTTTGATTTAAACAGCTGCTTGTGGAGATTATATCACTAAATATGCCAAGATAAATGTCATTCATGCTTATCTTAGAGACGGTGTTGATTGTTGCACTTGTGTTTATATAACAGAAATCTGTTCGGTCAGATGACCGACTGACAGATACTTCTTGAAACTTAAGAAAATGTGTCCACTGTAAACCCTATCAGTATTAGTGTATTATATTCAGTAATATAAAAAATTTATGGTATACGTGCATAGCCAAAAACTTACTCCAGTATATTTCATTGGGGTGGGGGCAAAAAAGGATATATCAAGTATCAAAATTTTAATACTTTAACTATTAATATTGCAAATGTAATGTTGACTCAAATACAAGTTTGTTAGGTGCTTGGCACAACATTTGTGTTGGTCAGTCTGTCTGCTTGACTGGCAATAAAAAGTGCGATAAACAGCTTGAAAGCTGCGTCTTACTATATAAAACAGATAAAATTTGCTGTTGAAAAAGGTAATAATTCGCAATATATCTTCTCGCAAAATGTTTGACATTGCAATGAGATCATATCGTGACTAAAGTACTGTGATAATATCTTAAGGCCTCTGGTGATTCCTGCCCCTAACATTTAACAATATTTATGGTGCTTTAAAGGATAAGGTTGGCTCTATTATACTCTATTTTTATGTCCAAGACCTCCCGTGAAAAGACCAGAACCAACAATGACTTCATCCTATTAACAAGTGATGTCTCTGTAAGCATGATATCGCTTATTCTTCTGTGCTGTAGAACTCCAATGTTTCCAAAAACTATTAGAGGCCCGTTAATGAGCCACATTGTTACACAAGGTGACATGTTATTTCATTACCATGAAAAATGGGCACTGTAGTTTAATATGAGTCAATCCCACATACACCGCCCTGCTGCTGTAAATACCCTCCAGAGCACCACATGTATTAATTAGCCAGTGAAGGTCGTGGCCAACAAATGTACTATTTACTTCTGTGGAATTATTTTGCATTTCTTTTCATGAAACTATTTGTGAGCTTGTACATTGTAAAAAGTATCTATGGCCGGTAGCCTATAATATAATGGTTATTCTGCAATATGTGGTGCTAGTTTGTAGATGTTTGTTGGTCTTTAGTACAGGTTCAGAAGTTAATGTGACCCAGCCTATTCTTATTCCCAGAGTGCAAAATAGTGATGCTTTGTCCAGGCCGTCAACATCAGATACCGATGGACAAGGTGCCCTTTAGTGCCAGTATGAGATGCACTGAGCTGTCCATTAAGTACAATGTAAACCCATCTGTGTCAATATTAAACACTCAGACAAAGTGCGCCAGGAGTGTGGTGAAGTTTTAAGAGAGAAAAGACAGGGGAGCTGGGAGGGGAGGTGGAGGCTTTCATCCAGGAAATCACTGTTCGTGTCCTGTGCATCACATTACAATGAGCTGTTTATTTGTGTCACCTGTTCACAACATTCAACATCAGTTTCATTGCACACACGTAATAGTTTTCAACCCGCATGTTGTTGTTTCCTAAACATAACTATAGTGGTTTTGTTGCCCAAATCTAAGCGCTTACTGTGACCAAAAAGTGACACCAAGGGTGTCAGTATATGATGAGTTAGTTTGAGAACACGTCGGGTGAAGAGCCTTGATAATTTTCGAAACTGCATTCAAGCAAAGGACTTATGTATTAAACACCTTTGCCCCAGTTTCTGCCTCTGCAGGCAGCAAATGTGGCTTGACTCTGGGCCGAAGGACACATCCTTGGTTTTAAGGTCAGCAGCCCTGTTAGTCTGTCTGCCTTAATCACCTTTCGCATTAGCATGTTGGCAGTGCTGGGGATCGATCGCCTGCCCACGCTCTCTGTGGGTTCTGGCCTTTGTTCAGTCAAACTTGTCTGATTCAAACCAACAATAATTTATTTGTGTTACAAGTGGAGGAGACGCATAAGAACCTAATCAGTGTTTGAGAGGAGATGGTTGGTAACGGATCAATCCGTTATTCTCCCATCACAGGCTTGCCTACGGGGGAGGCAGTGCACCAGCCAGAGACAGATATAACTATAGCAATCCACCTTTGTTGTGAACATGAATACCTTAATTGCAATCTCCAACAAATCCTTGCAGACTTTCTAATAGCATGATGCTTGTGTAAAATCCAGCCATATTGTCTATGCTGATAGTTTTTGGACTGAAGCATGAGCAGATCAGTTGTCATAAAGTGACCCAAAGCTAATATGGGTGGCGGTGAACACAATATGCTTGTTTTATTGTCCCATTCTGTAGATGTGTTCTTCTTAATGATATAGCAGTTTTATCATTTATAGCACATTATTTTGCGGCCCCTGACAAAGGAGGTTCCCAGACCTCACTCTGTAGAGTCACTGATATTAAACATCCCCCAGTTCATTGTCTATGGGGCAGCTCCATACTTTGTACCCTATGACAACACAAATTTAAGTTTTACGCTCTAGTTTTTGGATTTGAGGGAGAGTTGTTCATGTCTGCTAATATTTTTTTGGACTATCTTAGACCACAGCACTAATTTGTATGTATTAGTGAAGTTTGAAAATGGTATATATAAGGTCCTGGTATATTAAAAACATGGAACTTAATTTGAGATTTTATTGAGAATTCATTTACCAAGTGCTCTTTTATATCTGCACAGATTCCTTGGCTTTCATTTTGACAGTCATAGTGTCTTTGAGTCACCATCTGCTGTGCCTCAGCTCTGTTACTCAGCCTACGTACGTATATCCACCTGTCAAACCTGAACAGCATTTTGACAGGCTGCCTATTCTAATATGGCTTAATTCCTAGAAAACTGCTTTTAAGGTACAACAGAGAAATGGGTCAAACAGTTGAAGGAGTTACAAAGTTGTAAATGTTGTTATATGCATGCTGTGTGTGGACCTATTCTGGGTGTGTGGAGGCACCATACAGCATCCCCTTCTCTCCTGATTTTACATGTCTCAGTTCACCATGACGCAGGTTACACTCATCACACAGCATTCAAGATTTTATCTGAATGTTTTACATAATTACGTGTCCTTGTGTTGTGTTTTGCTTTGCACATCATGTACTCAGACAAGGAATTTTGGCAGACAGCCACAAGGCTTCCTGCAGAAATCAGTTTTTCATTCTGTGCAAAATGATGATCAATTCTCATTTCCTGAACGTCTTTGTGTGTGTGTGTGTGTGTGTGTGTGTGTGTGTGTGTGTGTGTGTGTGTGTGTGTGTGTGTGTTTGCAGGGCTCTAGATTAACATTTTACATTAGTGCCACCAACAAGTGCAGCATTAGCAGCATACAAATTAATTCTTATGCACAGCACATTTGCCATTTACATGCATCACATGCAGACTAACCAGAATATACAGCAGTGTGTGTTTTTATTTTTTTTTATTTATTTTTTTTTTTTTGAACAATTGACATTTTTAAATGTGCTTCAACAAGACAGTTGGGGTGAGCGCCAATCACATCAGTCTCTCTCCTCCTCTTTAACCATTACACAGTTTGATGAGCCAAGAGGAAAGTCTGTGTGATAATAATGGAGGATAATAATCTTGATGACACACCACAGTTTATTTGGATTTACAGAGGAAATGTGGTTAAGAGCAGTCACGGCCACAGGCGCAGTGTGCGTTGGATCAGGGGGCTCACTAAACCCCCCCAGTGGCCATAGCCAATATTTTTTATAATAACGCAGAAGTTTTTATTTATTATAATGATAAATGATACTGACGTTGCTGTGTCTTCTCATTGACAGTATAAGAAATCAATAAGATAAGAAAATAGCTTTGTGGTCTTTTTATTTACTTATGATAACATCGGATGCTCTCCGTCCGCATAATCTGCCAAATATGCACTTTCTGTCACATCATGTAAACAAACCACGTACCTATCTCAGACTGGAGACATAACAACTTTAAAGATGGATGATACTTGCTATCTGAAAACATTTGTTTTATAATGTGATATTTACTGTAAATAGGATACAATACAGCCAACGGCAAGAAGGAAACTTTCAGGCCATCTCTCTCCAGCCAGCTGCCTCTTATTCAGGGTTTTGTAGTGAAATGAAGAGGTCTCACATAGATAACTCCTCAGTTCAGCTTCACGAATCAGCCGTTCCTCGTCCATTGCGGTGCTTTCACAGCGAGTGACAGAAATAAATAGAGACAGAGCGTCGCGGTACAGTACCGTTCACTGCCAGTTAGGATATTCCCAAACAATGCAGTCAAACTGACTTTGGTACTTGTGACATTCAGTTAGGTCATGGTGTAATATGTAGTCCGCAGACAGCATCCCAATATACTAAACTGCTCTGTCTTGTACACATTACATTCCCTCTAGATTTTTTTGGTGAACCCACAACCTTAAAGGTCAAACTGTGCCTGTGATAGCGGCCCATCAATAGAGGGGCACAAGTGAATGGGTGTAAAAGAAAGGGTGCAGAAGACAACAATGGGAATCCGTAGTGATTGGCTAAGTCATTGTAGCAGTAGGCCTTTAAGCATTTACATTCAACATTTATGCAAGAATTTAAGTATTACATTTTTTTTGTAATACTGTTGAAGCCAAGCTGCTGGTAACATTTTTCTGGCCCTTCAACAGGCCCAGCTGAGACACAATCTGAGTGAAATCTAACTGGTCAATGGTATGGTCGCATGCATTCAAATAAGTTTAATTTTTTTGAGCATGTGCCTGGTAGTGTATGTATTTGTATGTGAGTAAGATTAACTAGCATGCTTAGATGTCACAAGTGATGGGAGTATGGGAAGCATGAAAGCATCAATGTTCGCTGTAGAGAACCAGTAGATGGAAGCCTTGAGAACGCTCAGAGCTGTACGTTAGCTTGTCAGCATGTAACAGGTCAAACGTAGGCTACATCCACGCTAATACTCTGTCCACATGAGTTTTTTAGGGCCGTTTAAGAATTAATCATCCATGCATACGACTATTCCTGAAAATGCATATCACATGATCACTGACGTACCCTGGGCATGCACGTCCTGGTGTAAAACAGGAAGCAGTGCTGGACACGGGAATTGATGCAAAGTGCCCTAATAATGTGTTACCTCCTGCGCATAAGTTATGGTAGGCAGTAGCAGCATTTTAAAATACATAATTTAGCATAGACAGCAAGGTCAGTAGCACTTGTATTCTCATTATCCATGTTGAAATTAACCTCTGGTGGTCGAGGCTGATGTGATTCATTTTCTACCGGAAAAAGGTTCATGTGATGGAGGTGTGACGAATCAGGGAAGGACACATCATGAGAGATAAAACCCAACCAAGAAGCGAACATGGGTGTCTTCGTCAAAGTTCTCTGTTTCTGTCCGCCCAGACTAAAATGCAATCCTGGAGTTTTAAAGCTAAATACCAAACCATGGCCTCATATTTAAGTTAATTGTTAGGTGGCAACGTATTTAACTTACATCACCTAAGTTACGTCACAAAAATACTGATGTTAAACCAAAATATGATCTTTTCCTAAAACTAACCAAGTAGATTTGTTTCAACTTTAATTCACAACATCAACCACATGTTTAAAACTGTGACCTGTCGCTGGTATTCCCCACACACATTTGTTGTTTTAGGCGTCATTGGCAAACAACCCATTCTATGAGGACGTGTTGGCAAATACACTTACGTATACACACAGGCTCACACACGAGCCCATATGCATCAGCCTTAAACAAATTGCCATTTTCAAGTGTCAGTGCAACTGTTTTCAAGTGGTGACTTGAGATGAATTACATTTGCAAGCTACTCTTCTCGTCTCTTTAAGTTTTTGATGTCTGAGGGGTGCTTAAAATGTCAAAAGCACTCAAAAATAGAAAGTGTTCACCCCTCCAAAGTTGAGTTAGAAGAAGTGGATCTGAAAGACGGAGAAAGTTATTAAACTCTTTAAAGCGTTGCTTCAATATTTCCTCTTGTAGAAAGGCAAGTGTGTATTATAGGATTATCCTGCGTGCACTATGACATGACATGAGTACAATAAAAATGTATTTATTTCTTTATTTCAAAGAACAAAGATAAATGCTTGACGTGTCAAGTGTTTGTCTTCTGAATGTGACATTTATGTGTGTATCTATGCAATATTTCAAGCAGATGTCAATACATTTTGCTTTTTCAGATTCATCTATGGAAACCCTTCACCTTATATAATACATTGTTTGATTGAATATGTTCCCTATATGGTCTATCGGTGCTGGCTTCAATCACATAGGTCCACTAAGCCACAGAAACTCCCATCATTCTGTGCTTCAGGCGATCTATTCAAATGATCAATATCACAATTTAACATCACTCAAAGGTGGTCTATATTATATCCAGAGCATCAATATAGGAGCAAACAACTATTTGCAATGTAAAGATTTAGAGGAGTGATGCCTACCTGAGCAGAGAATGAAGTCTCTCTCCGTCTGTGTGTTTTAATCTGAGTTTCTCTGTTCTTTGTTGACATAGCCGGGCCGGCCACATGTGTTTTTAGAGCAGTTAGCAGTTAGTGTATGTGAGCGGGCCCCACTGGCTAGCTCATGGCTGCCGCTCAGCCTAGTCTCACAGCAAAGCATGTAATAGACCCGCCTGACACTGTGCTAAGCTCAGAGCTAGTGACGTAGTAAAAAAAGTCATTGTGGGTGGAGAAGTGGATGGGTCCAACAGTTACACAGCTTTCAACAGATGTGCAACAGTTGCGTTAATGAAGTTTGTCAAAAGTTTTGCAGTGACTGTTTTTTACGTGTTTTCCATGCGTAGATTACGTACCTATTTTAAAACCCAACCATGATATTTTCCCTTAACTTAACTAAGTGCATTTCTTGACTGAACCGAAGTGATTGGTTTTGTTTCCCCTTCCTGGTACTGCACGTTAATACAGGCATGTAATATTTACGTCTTCGTGAGGCAAAACGTGACAGTGACATGCTATCCTCTGGTGGACAAGTGAGTCTATTACACACTTTGGCATGATATCAGGTTGGCCGAGCTCTCATACAGTGATTACAGCTGATAGCACCATCCCGACCAACGGCGTCATTGTGGAACACACTCAAGAAAAAATCCTGTTAACTAATGTTGGTGTAATTGCAGGCATTTGTGTCACATTTCATGGGGCAACTCCCCCCCCTCTCTGTTTTCCATGCATGCTCAGTTGATTTGTAGTGGGCAGGTAATTAGTCAAGCAGGTGGGAAGTCGTTAAGCAACAGACGTTCTGTTTTAACCAGGAGAAACCTGAGCAACAGAGAAGTTACAGTTCTATTGAAGATGTATATACATTGTAGTTATACATCATGCTATGTGGTATCTATTTTTTTTCATCATCTCATGCAGTATAATTCACCTAGCACTGGAACCAGTCATTGATTTGTAATGCTTTCTCTACTGGAGATGGGATTTCAGTGAAATTCATATGACAATAGCTATGCTTTCCAAGAATAATTTTCTATAAATCCCTTCTCTGTTTTTAATTCAGTATTAATGGATTTGTTTTGGCCACTTGGGGGCAGCAGAACAAGCTGTAAACAAAACCTTAAAGTTCTTATGGTGAAAAACCGAGTTAACAGTTGTCTGTTTATACATTACGTGACATAGAGCAGCATTATAATTCATTCAGAGTTGAATTTAAGCTCAATATCTAGTCTCCTTTTAGCTCTGTTTTCGTCTCCACCATTTCCTGAAAAACATATCTGGCTCTTCAGCTGCTTAATGTTTCACTATGTTCATCAGCTTTGTCGCTAATTTTGTCTGTCAGCAGAAAATATTGATTAGTCCAGCTTAAACAATATTATGTTTTGTAATGTAGCCTCAGTCTTGGACGTATACCTGCCAACTGCTAGACATCCAGCAGTCAAATGCCCCAATGTGTGCTGCTGTTCCCCGTTCATGCATCATGCAATCATATATCCTGAATTATGCATCCAGGATGCAGTGGAGGCATCCAAGAACCAGAGGGTAGCCCCACAGCACCAGTGAGGGATTACATATCCTACCTGGCCTGGGAATACCTCAACTTCCTGGAAGAACTGGAGGATGTGTCTGGGGAGAGGGATATCTGAGCTACCTTGCTTAGCCTGACACTGCTCAAACACCCAACACAGTCTCATAGCAGTTTGTGAAATAGTCACAAAATTTGATTCATGTAGGTACTAATTTCCCCTTTTTTTGTAACGCTCAGCATGACAAGGTTTTTTTTTTTTTAAATCGATGAATGTCCAGCAATTTGTGATGAATGTATCAATCTCCGCTCCAGTCAAAACTTCGAGGTAAGGTTTAGGAAAAGATTGCGGTTTATGTTAGAATAACATAGGAAGTGGTGAAACTTAAGTACGGAAGTTACGTGTCACAAACTACATAGTGAGCTTTCAGAAAAGATCGTGATTTGGCTTAAAATAACTCTGAAAGTGTCGTAACTTAAGTACAGAAGATACATGACAAACAATTAACAATGACTTCTGGTTTCACACAAACATTGGTCTCCTGGGTGAGAGTCTGTGTTTTTTGATCTACCCATCCAACCTCCTCTCAATGCGGCGTTCGCTGCTCTTTTTCCCAATTTCCAATTACATGAATTGATTCCATGCTGCCTTTCACAAAAAAATGGGAAATTTGTGTCATAAATCAATACATTACATTTTGTGACTATTTAGGAGCAGAATCAAGTATATATATATATATATATATATATATATATATATATATATATATATATATATATATATATATATATATATATATGTGTGTGTTCAGTGTTTTTCTTACGCAGCCCAACACATTCATGCAGTACACAACTGATAAACAACTGTGATGCTTGGTGGTCATATACGCCACCTGGCAGCTCAAGCTCGGCAATGTGTTCTAGGAAATTTTTGAATACTACTTTGTGGATTTTAAAAACTGAATTATAGCACAGTATCTGTTGAAGTTGACTCCATACAGATACTCCTCTCTGGGCCAACTTTTGTCTTTACTTATGACTGTGACTGGTTAAACATTCACAGCACCAGCACTCAATATGTCTCAGAACTGCACATACTGTAGAGTCTCCAGCTCACAGCCGTGATCCAACACTGAATGTGAATCAGTTTACCTCGCTGACATTTTCTCCCTGTGTAACGTGCCGCGGGCAGTGAGGGAGATAACACTAACTCACATTGATCCTCCATTTCAGCTCTTTTGTTAGCTGATTGCTGGGGAGGCTTGTGACCATGGGCTGTTTGAGGCCCAATGTCAGGTCTAACTTAAGGCAAGGCAACCAGAATGTATAATGTAGAGGGATTTTGATGTATCCCTGAGTGCAGTTAATCTCTGATATGGTGCCGGACTTGAAGGACGCTGAAGGCAAATTGCCTCTGAGGTGATATGAATCAACGTTTTACACAGAACATTGCATGAGTATTGTCAGATGCCATCTGATGTCTCTTGAATTATACGGATGTAGCCAACAATTTGATCTTGCATTGGACCACAACAAAAAGAACTGCACATAAAACCATG
Organism: Pterois miles; assembly: GCA_947000775.1. Classification (NCBI taxonomy): domain Eukaryota; kingdom Metazoa; phylum Chordata; class Actinopteri; order Perciformes; family Scorpaenidae; genus Pterois; species Pterois miles. Next base: position 24,917,273 of record CAMQGK010000052.1, read on the forward strand.
CATAAAGGTCACACATGGCATGTTTTTAGTAAAACATGATAGCATCCAAACTGGCACAATCAGTAAGCTCATAAATCTGTCTGTGCAGATGGTACAACATTCTCTGTTGCTGCTTAAAGAAAGCTTTTACTCCTTGTAAAACTGTCTCTGGGTGAAACGTCTTTGTGCATGGGTGCTTTGACACAAACTAAAAAGATACGAGGAATGGAGGTTTTGATTTATTGGACGGAGCCATATGATAACGTCTTTCTGTGTTTTTCTGCTTAATTGCATTACTTCCTCAGGTGCCTGGAGCGCTGTGCACAGGTGCAACAATAACCATCTTAAAAGTTAATGGTCTCTGAAATGGCTGATGAACGCAGCAAGTCTTGAAGACAGAGTAAAATACGTGGTTAATGGTTTAGGTGACTAAATTTGTCCCACTTGGACGTCTTCCTACGGTATGTTCTATATAGTGTAAGAGAAGCAGCAGAAGGTGATGAGGGTGTTTGATTCAAATCCTTTACAGTAAACTCCTTCTAGAAATGGTATATCAGCTTTATATAACCTGAAAACTTACAGGTTAGGCTAATATTTTAGATAATTAATTTTGTAACCTCAATTCCAATTTGATCTTTAAAGCCAATCTAATCAGTATTTTTCTACTGCCAAAGTTAACGTGATACTAACGTGTGAGCACAGATTTAACACATTAATGCACCTTGCAGTTTTCAAGTTTTGGCGGTTATAGAGTGAAGATACTGGCTTCATATGAAACTAGAAGACCTGAGGAATCCACTGGTACCAATCACGTCATACTAGCTTGTCATGAAGGAGGATAAATAATACTCCAAACCTTGCATGGCTATTTTCAAAAGGGTCTCTTGATCTCTGACTTCAAAATATGTGAATGAAAATGGGTTCTATGGGTACCCACAAGTCTCCAGTATTTGTCTTTGTTTTGTGTAGTTAATTGATTTCCAATAATAAATATATACATATATATGCATAGCATATTTGCATATTTGCCCACTCCCACACTGATAAGAGTGTTAAATACTTGACAAATCTCCCTTTGAGGTACATTTTGGACAGATAAGAAATGTGTGATTCATTGCAATTAACTATACACAATCACACGATTAATCGTGATCAACTATTTCAATCGATTGACAGCCCCAATTACAGAGCGTGTTGTGTGTTTTCATTCGCTGTGTTGGTTTTGTTCCTCTCTTAACGCTGTCATTAACGCTCTCTTAAAGCTCTGCTAAGCCCACTGTACATAATTGACCCAGCATCAGCAGGCTCACGGTAGAGACTAGCTGGAGAACATGGAGCTAGCTAGAGCATTACGCAGCTAAAAAGCAAAATATTCCCTCAGGAGTTGGTGGAGACCAAAATTAAAGCTAAAAGGAGAGTGAATATTGGACTTACTATTGACAGGTGGCCAGAAATGCAACTCCAAGTAGATGCTAAAGTTGCTCCATGTCTGCTAGATATGTATATAGATAACTCTATACTAACACATTCACTATATAAGCTTTATAAAATGATATAATGTCAATGCGTTTACAGCTTGTTGCAGCACCCACATGTCCAAAAAAATAATTTCATGTAGGTTCAATTAGTTTGTCGCATTCAAAAGAATGCTAACTTTTGGTAGGTGATTGAAAAATGGGTAAAAAAATAACCACTTAATTGTGAATTTAGTCCTGTTCACAAATTATCATGTCTCTCTGCCTCAGCAATCAAATAGGACACAAGAGATTTAGCTAGTGGGGAATTTAATCTTTCAGAGGATGCTCTCTAACCATCGCTTAACTCGCTTTGGGGGTCAGATGAGAGGATAGAACCTGTGAATTAAATTTTGGCATAACTTGTTTTTCCAGACAGGACAGTTGAATGTCACGTTGCTCACAGTGTTGTTTCCACTTCATCTCCACAGAGCTTTCAGACAAGCACTATGCTGACCAAACAGGTGAAACTCTGTTACCTCAAAGCAAATCAGTTTTCCATTAAGCTGAATAGAATTCATGAATAAAAGCTTGCCAAATCCTCAAACTGTTTATTATAATCATCTTTTTTTAGTCCATGTCCTTCTCACACAGACACAGTATAATGGTAATCACTGTAGCGTTTATTGAACGGTATCTTGCGGTTGTTAAATAATGTGTAAATGAGTTGGAATGGGCCACCATGGTGCATTTAAGTGTTTATCTGGCTGTGCGGTGAATAAGCAAGTGTTTCCAAATCAGGGTTTTATTTTGCTTTAATTCTTTTAAACATCTCATGGACCTGAAAAAAAAACACTAATGCAGATGTTTATCATGAAGTATTTCCTTCCACTACCTGCAAACTTACAAAAAACTAGTATACTTCAAGTTTATGAAGTAAAATTAAGTATAATTCCCAAGTATATTTTATGTACTAAGTATACTAATATAGTATACTAGTATCAGTATTATACTTAATTACTTCTTGGGACTAAATTGGCCCACTTTTTAGTTTATAAATGTATACTTTTAAGTGTACTTTAAGCGTAAGAATAGTAAACTTTGAGTGTACAACTCATTTACATAAACTGTATTATGAAGTGAGCTAACTACAAGTGAACTAGGTATATACTTGCAGCCCACTTTTTAGTTTATGAAAGTATACTTAAAACTATACTCTCAGTAAACTACTCGTTTAATAGTTTTACTGCAAGTAAAACTGTTCTTTAGCTTATAATACTTTATGCATTACATAAAGAGACTTCTGCTATTTGACTTGATAATTTGTGTTTAAAAAGAAGGAAAAGTTTTCTCACATGCCTCCATGGTGAGCAGAGAATACAAAAACAGAAAAGTCTTGAAGATTTGAAGTGAATTGATATCAAAACATACATTTACAAACTCTCCCACCTTCTAATAGGCTATTTTATCATAAAGCAAGCATAAGCCAAGTATACTTAGACTTTCCTGTATACTTGTCAGTATAAGCCAAGTATACTTAAGTATAATTTTGTTAAGTATTTCTGATTAGTAGGGCTGCACGGTGGTGCAGTGGTTAGCACTCTCGCCGGAGGTCGCAGGTTCGATTCCGGCTTGGGGCTCTTCTGTGTGGAGTTTGCATGTTCTCCCCGTGTAAGCGAGGGTTTTCTCTGGGTACTCCGGCTTCCTCCCACAGTCCAAAGAAATGCTGTTTAGGTTAATTGATGACTCTAAATTGCCCGTAGGTGTGAATGTGAGCGTGAATGGTTGTCTGTCTCTATGTGCCCTGCGATGGACTGGCGACCTGTCCAGGGTGAACCCTGCCTTCACCCAATGCCAGCTGGGATCGGCTCCAGCCCCCCCCCCCCCCCCCCCCCCCACCGCGACCCCTAACGGGAAAAGCGGTTGACGATGGATGGATGGATGGATGGATTTCTGATTAGTACATAAAAAGTAAACTGTTATTTTAAGTTCAAAAGAAGTATACTAAAAGCCTTCTTCATTTTGCTAAGGGAAGACTTTGTTGAATACATGCTAATTTCAGCCATATACAAATAAAATGTGTGTTTAATGTATAGTGAGATCAACGTGGTTATGGTAACTGTGCACATTTGATGTCTGCTTGCTTTTCGAGATATTACACCAATCGTATCCATAGCAACAAAGCCGTAAAGACTGCCTATCCCTTTCGGCCCTTTTATGCAGCATCACACAGCTGTGCCCTTTTAAATTCACATTGTCATGCTGAGCAGTCGACTTCAGAACATCTAAGACCACAGTCTGTCAACATTTGGTTTCAGCGATATATTCCCTCCTTCACGCAATCTCTCACTTATAACATGAGTTTACTCAGTACGTTTCCTGTCCTAACATATTCACTTCATCTGTCCATTTATGTGCATTCAAACCCACATTATATGTTGTAGACCCCCACAGCACACACACAAACAACACTGTCACATTTCTTGGTCTCGATGTTAGTCAGTTACAATGGCTGAAGAGACTCTCCTCCGGTCTCTGTTAAATCCACTTAACATGTCAGAAGCAGTGCTCGTCGCAATCTGTCTTTCAAGATGCATCGTGACAGCGTCTCCTGTCTGCTCCGGACAACGTTCCCTGTGATATGATACTGAAGGAGGTGGAGAGGTGCCAGAGTAAAGGATGGTGAGACAACAGATACAGAGAGGCAGAGATGGAGTTTGTGTGCGAGCTCTCAGTTCTCCGTCTGTTAAAAACAAACGTGAAGGGGAAAAAAATGTTGAGCATCACAGGGCTGTTTGTCACATCAGCAATACACGTCGAGCCACAAAGAAGAGTGGCAAAAAGGGAGATTTTTCTTTCCCTCGAGAAGACGAAGTTTATGATCTTTGTGCTTGACTGCAGTTTAATTTGAGGAAATTGGTGAAGGATTGGACTCTCCAGATTATCAAGCCAAACTGAGGTTTATACTGTGTGATGTGACAGAGCAACCCGAAATCATGCCAAAACGTGTAACAGACCCACCTGTCCATCAGAGGACAGCACGTCAGTGTTGAGATGTAAATATTGCATGCCTATGTTAACATGCAGCACCATCAGGGGACAACAAAGCCACAGATTTAGGATTAGGCATGAAAACCACTGAGTTAGGTTAAAGGAAAATGTCATGGTCAGGTTTAAAATAAGTATGTACACTAAGTAAAATGCATACGGAAATAATATGTTACATGTCCACAGGCTTTGGCCTTTCCACGCTTCCCATTCATTGTCTGTAAGCAGCCATGCAATGCATTCTGGTAGTGTGGCAGTGCAATTCGAGAGATGGACCGTCACATCGGCTGCTCCTCGTTTGCTTAAAGTTGTGGTCTAGGCTACTTGATGCAAATCAGGGGCATCTAGCGCAACTTTAAATAAATTGTTGTACATTTAAAATATAGACAGATTCAACAACTGTGTAGCTTATTTTTCTCCTCAGATGTTTTCAGAGACACATTTCGGTGAGGGACGTTTCCAAACAATGTTGGTTGATGGTTTGAAAGCTGAGAGCAGCAGCAAGTCCTCTGTTTACTGGACGCATCCTCCTCTTCCCCACTACCTGCTATAAGTGGTCTTTCTCAATTTACAGTATGTACTACGGCACTAGCTCTGAAGTTAGACTTCCTTGACTACACAACACGTGACACAGCCGTCACTAGAAAACACTGCACCTTCATGCAGGAGTTTTATATTCACGTCTCAGCGACGCAAAACGTGACACTGACACACTTTCTTCCGGTGGACAGGTGGGTCTGTAGCACGCTTTGCTGTGTGACTGAGCTGGGAGGATGTTAAAGGATTATTGCTATTTATTATAACTTTGGTCTCATTTTCCCTCTGACCTCCTTCATTCCAAGTCCCACACAGCACATGAGGAAAAATCTAATGAGGTAAAAGAGAGAAAATCCACACTGAATTTTCAATAGATTAAAATTGAATTTAAAAGGCTGATGCCCAACAATTTTCTCTGACTCCTCTCTTGTGGTGTGTAGAAACCCAACATACCCAAATAAATGTCAAGGCCATTTTAATGCACTGGGACGCCTCTCCACTGACTTTGATCCACAGGGGCGCAGAGTGCTCTTTGCTCATAACTATAAATGTGGCAAAGCACACGGATGCATAGTTTTACTGTTGGAGCATTAATAATTTATGAACATTACACTGTCTTGTTTTGCCTAATGTACCACACTGCCAATTATTATGTTAAACTCTCTCCCTGTACAGGTATTTGTTTACATTCACTTCTCAGTCACTTATTGCAAACCTCATGAAAAGGTCAAAAGTCTAGTACAGTGACATGGGTGATAAATACAGGATTACAGCCTACATAAGATTAAATGGGAACAGATTTGTAAATGAGGGATTATAGGGTACAGAGGAACACAGAGTGGGAAAGAAAGGTTGAAGAGGGAGATCATAAATGAGTGTTTGTTAGCAGAAAGGACATAACAAGAGGAAAATTGAAGGGAATAAGGTCCCATGGTGGTCCACTGGAAGGGAAGGACTCTCGATATGACTACCAGTGTGGTGCACATATTCACACACATATTTCATTGGATTTGAATGGTTTGTGTTTGTGTATTTCTTGGAGACTGCAAGTGGTTGTAATAGTGGGTTAAGTAGCCTAACACTGTTAGTTTGATGTACACTCCCATTAGCTTTTTAAGCTTTCAGGACCAAGAAGCAGATTTTCAGGTAAAAAAATGTTATCAAGAACATTCATAGTATTGTAGATACAATGATTTGGCTTACATAACCTAAAGTGTCAGTTTCTCTCATTTAATTTGATGCTTTGTGTTCATGTTAACTTCAAACCGACATGCTAAAACAATTAGCTATGTACAGTGACGGCTGCTTGGGTGAGGCTGCTTGTAACAGTTCATTAAAAAGTCAGTTCATGGCCCATAAAACCCAGTGTCAGCTGTCAATATTTGCAATGACTGTGACTGATTGAAACCTTAGGCCTATGTAACACAAGAACATTCAGGAATATACGTAATCCTACACTCACACACATGCAAAGTTTTTTACGCAAAATTTAAGGTTTAAAATTAAAAGCAATGTGTTTTTTCACTTTAATTTGAATGTCTGAGCTGAGCTTTTGTTGGACGTTATCTATACGACAAGTCCTCATTTCACTATAAGCACCAAAATAAGGTGACAGCAGGATGGAGGGAGAACACCAGGAGATTACCTTAAAGTATACTTAGACTACTGTTGGCTGTGCTGTATGTCATTTTCAGTAAATATCGCTGTATAAAACCTGTGTTTTCTCTTTAAAATAATCACAAATGTCTGAAGATAGCAAGTGCTACTCACCCATCTTTTAATTGGTTACATCTCTAATCTGATCTTGAATGCACAACTGATGGTTCGTGGTTAGTGCACATGGCGTAATAAAGAGTGCATTTATAAAGCTATAATTTCTTTTCTTGTCTCGTTGGTCTCTTATTTTGTTGATAAGAAGACACAGTTAGGTTGATGTTAGTCACATCTTTATCTGCAACCGCTAATCCCACCGCTGCTAAGCAACTTCAACATTAACATTACTGTCCGAGTCTAGAAGCCACTGAGAAATATAAAGGCATAATGACAGAGGAGAAAGATGAGGTTGTTGAGAATGTCAACATTTTCCTCAGACATAAAATTACAAAACAACATTACACTAAAATAAAATACTAAAATAAAAAACATAATAAAAATTACAATATACTGTACAATTTTCACTTATTATGCACACATAAATGAACTTCTGTTTGCTCCACCATTTCACACAATGTCAACAAACAAGTCACAAGTCGTGAACTCTGAGCTTCCAGAAACTTTCCACTTATGAGGTCGTGCAACATGAGGGGGGCGTTTATGTGGGCCAACTCGTAAATACGGTAAACACGACCCCAGTTGAAGGCACCATCAGTCACGGTTCCTAACGTCACAGCTTGCACTGCTGTCACGGACTGGGTCTCCACAGACATAAACAGAGGAAGGAAATAACTCTGGATTCAGCTATTAGCGTAATTTACAACTTTTAGGACCTAATGATTTAAATAACGGCTATTTATGTGTTTATACTGGGGAGTTGATTCACCTAAGAAAAAAATATTCGCTGAGTTAGAGTTGTCTCTTTCTCCATGTAAGTCTATGGGCAAAAGTCTCGTGACATCACGTTACGGAAACGGAAGTTGCAGTACCACCGTTGGCCACTAAGAAGACCATGTTTGGATAAGCAGCCGGCGCACTTCCGGTGGGCGTGGCCTTAACTTGCGCTAGTTATTTCCGTGTTTTCAAACCATGATATTTGCCGACCATATTTACCGACAGGTCCTCTAAATGCTGCGTTTCCTCTCTAAAACCGGGTGCAACACGTTGTGAACGGACTGCCCTGCCTGCAATGCTCTGGTAGGTGTTAATTTCAGCTTTTAATTTCAACAGAGATGCTGTGTGTGTGTTTCAATACTCTCAGGAGATCTCGCTCCGGAGCGACCCCTGCGTCCATGTGACGGGCAGTGTGGTTATTGCGCAATAATCAGACAGATTATAAATCGTTTGTCTTTGTAGACGATGTCTGCGTTTTGTTTTGTGATTGATACAGTTGGTTTTGTGTTCATTTCTGCCTTGCATTGTTTAGCCTTTGTGTACTGCAAAAATACAATCAAAAGTCGAACAGCAGACACAAAGGAAAGAAAAGTAGGCTATATTGAGATCGAGGTGGGATGGACCAAAGAAATGTGTTAACCAAGAGACGAGGGGAGCTGAATCCCTTTGGTCTGCGTCCTCAGCGAGTGATGAAAGTCATATCAGTTTTACAGCCATGATGACATGTCCCCAGTGTCCACTGTCAAATCGATCAATACGCATGTGGTTATGTGTGAATGTAACCCATTTACAGTCTGTGACCGCCCTTGGATTGGAGTATATACAGTAAGCCTATTTGTGATTATATTTCTCCTGTTTGAGTGTGTTGGTATTTTTACACATAGAGGAAGAGGTGCCCTCATAAAAATATTAAAAATCCTTTAAATCAAAATACTCCTCATAAAGAGACATTTTTAAGGTGGGGGATTGGCTTTAGGCTGTAAAGTTATACATTTTCTTTACTGCCTTATCTTTGCCTCACATTTTTTTAAGAATATTAAAGTACTATACAAGTACTATTGATAACATTCTAGGATGCTAATTATGAAAAATTTTCTTAACTGATAACCTACCCTTGTTAACCGATTATTAACCATTAACTGACAAGATTCGTGCCTCGCATGCAAAGGTGCACCAGCTGCAGTACATGAGCACATGAAACAACTGATGGTGCCTTCAAATGTCGTGTTTACTGTGTAGTTGGGCCTATATGAACGCCCCCCTCATGTTGTATTCACGACCTCGTAAGCGTAAAGATTCTGACAGCTCCGAGTTCACGACTTGTGACGTGTGTCACCCACTTGCTAGCTTGCTAAACTGTTAACCTCTGTGGCTTCTAGACTTGGACAGTAACGTGAATATTGCCGTTGCTTAGCAGTGGTGTTCCTACGGACTCCAGCGCCAAACATATCATGTACACGACTGCCCATCTCGTAAACACGGTAAACATGACCCCATTTGAAGGCATCATGAGTCCCCAGTTCTCCTTCTGGAGAGCTACTGTAGCAGCCACGATGCTGCGTTCACTGTCTCGCCACCTGAACAGTGAACTGGAGACAGTGAACGCAGCACCATGGCTGCTACAGTAACTCTCCTGGTGGTGAACTGTTGACTCAGTTGTCTGTCGTGCTCATATACTGCAGCTCGCGCATCGTAGCTTTGTCACAGATCTTGTCGGTTAACGGTTAATAATCAGTTAACGAGGGCCGTTTTTTTTTTTTTATATAGTCGTCTACATAAAAATGTTATCAGTGAGACCTTTAATTACACATTCCCAACCGTAGCCTTCGTCCCTAGTGGAAGTTATGCCGTGGTGTTCGGGGTTAGAGAATGAAGGCAGTTGATAAAAGTGAAATGTTTGTCTGTTTTAAAAGCCTGTGGCCAGCTTTGGCATGTGCCTTTGTGTATCTCTATATCTGCTCGTCCAGTGTATCCCTTTGTGTGTGTATTTTATATGAACCCTTTTCTCTTTTTCTTTTTTTTTCCTTCTAGGACGTGTGAATGGACTTGTCATGTTCCAGGCAGCCTCCAGTGAGCAAGCCAAGGCAAGGCCTCCTTGTCTCCTTGCTTTTTTTCCCACTGTCTTGTGAAAGTGGTGACATGAGCTGTCAGTCCACTGCTGCACACCCTCCTTCAGAAAAGCTCACAAACACCTCAAGGATCAGAGGGATGTACACACTACACATGGATGCACATTTGTATCTGCAGGCATCCACACGTGATGCGATGCATGAAGACACATGGACGGGGGAACGTATGTGTTAGATACAAACTGGACATAGGTCAAAATTAGAAGGTATGTTGAAGGTAGGTAGCTGACTGACAGCTGGCACCATTCGATTTGTGGGACACTCACTCAGGCTTGTTTTGATCTGGTGAGCATCTGTGGCATATTCACTCACTTGGTGTAATGTGAAGCAGGGTGGAAAAGAGCGAGAGAGCTCAGCTGACTTTTCCTGCATACAAGTGACAATCATCCAACCAAGCAGCCGTTTTCTGTGGAAACCCACACTCAGGTATATAATCTTTTAAAAAGATATTGTGTTGTAGCGTGTCAAAAAATGATATGTTTCAAAGCCTGTGGTGTACCCTTCCTGTCTTGCCCAGGCCACATCCAAAGGGAGGAATCAACTGGATTCATCTTGATTACTCGCCACTGTTATCGAGGCCATCGTCAAATGGGGTAATCTAACTTCACGTTTATTTTTTATGAGGGCTGTCAATCAATTAACATATTTAAACGCAAATTAATCACATTTTTTATCTGTTCAAAATGTACCTTAAAGGGAGATTTGTCAATTATTTAATACTCTTTATCAGCATGGGAATGTACAAATGTTTGCAAATTATGCAAATTTATCTATGTATATTAATATTGGAAATATATTAACAACACAAACAATGACAAATTTTGTCTAGAAGCCCTCACAGATACTGCATTTAGCATAAAAATATGCACAAATCATAACATGGCAAACTGCAGCCCATTGGGCAACAGCAGCTGTCACATATCTTGAGGTCAGAGGTCAAGGGATCCCTTTAAAAATGGCCATAACAGTTTTTCCTTCGTCAAAATTTAGGTTTGGAGCGTTATTTAATCTCCTTCATGGCACAGTTGGATGGATTCCTTAGATGTTCTAGTTTCATATGTTGCCAGTATCCTCACTCTAGCTTTAAAACTAAATCTGGTACAACCTCCGAAAAATTGATTGCATTAACGAAAATAGTGGCATTAAAATGATTTAGGGTTAACACGTTATTATCTCGTTAACTTTGACAGCCCTATTCTTTATTCTTCTTAAATGGACGCCTGGTCAGCAGAGTCACATCTTAATGGAACCTCCTTGATTCTGCGAGCGACTAATGCATGTAGCTTTAATTTCGCTCAGCTGGTCTGATCCATCATTGAGTCCTTGTCTCACCAGTAATGAGTTCAACAAAGCTCACAAGAAGTCTGATGTCCCAACCTGATATTTATTAGCATGGCAGTTTTTAGTATTCTAACCATTTAAAATACTTAAAGTATGTGCGTTAACTGTAATCAAATTGAATCAAATATTTTCCCTAATTCCCATCACACCGATGCTTTGTCAGACCCCTCTGCGTCACTTTTCAGTCGCAGTAAACGTGAATAATGTTGTGAATTGAAAAAAACACTTGCTGAGGTTTAGGCAACAAAACCACTTAGCTAGGTTTAGGAAAAACATGGTTGAGCTTAAAATTACTACAATTGTACAGTAAAAATGAGACTTGATGTTGTGAACACAGAACACAAACGAACAGCTGATTGTTTACTGTGTTTACTGTTGCAGCAGATGGGTTTTCATTGTAGTTAATGGGATGCTTGGTGCGTTTTTTTGGTACTAAAAGGTGCCATGTGCGCTGGTATCAAACACCGATGGCATGACAAAGCATCTGTATTTGATGCCCTGGGAATAAGAACAGGCTGTCATACCTTTAGAGAAAGTCCACCTCTGAGTTACAGTCTGTGATTCACATTGACATATTTTTGTTCTGTGGAGAGAAATTTGGTGTCACAAACAAATGAATTACGCTGTTATCAACAATTGCATTGCACAGTAGGGACACAGTACAACACAACGAAGCACTCAACACTTCACCATTTTCATGTGTACTATATATTTGACAACATCACGCTAAATTATTTCTCTAAGAGAATTGCACTCACTATGTGTCTTTAGTGCATGGCACCATGTTCGACCCCTTTTTATTTGATGGCAAGGATTTCACGGTCAAATAATTTCCATCTGGCGTCTCTGAACGGTGAGGTCACATGATAAAAAGCCTCGTAAAGTTCTTTCTGCTATAGTGAGCAATCCAGGCGAAAAAAAAGGCCAATTTGCATGTATCTAACCTTTGATGTAGCAACTCCCCGGAGAGGCTGTGGTGACTAAATGGCCTGTTACAACAACTTGTGCTCTCCTTTTCACCTCTTACATCATTTCTCTGCTGTTTCCAGGAATACGAATGAGGCGTTCACCTATCAAGCATCTTGTTCCGTCGAGGCAGACTGTGTTTACCACGGGGTGCTGAGTTTCCTCCAAAGGTACACACACTGTCAAAATTTAAACAGAGCAGGCTTTTCTCCGCCTCTGAGTTTCTAAAATTACATAAGGAAAAATGAAGAAATGCAAAATCATGAAAACATGTTTTAAAAGATCTCTCTAACAATGTGCACTGCACATTCAGACTTTATGGATAACTTGAACCACATAGTGTACCAGCAGTTTGTTACTTCTGATAATGTGTATGTTTGTGTGCTGAGAAGGTTTTGTTCCTTTCAGGCTGATGGACCCTGAGGGAGACTGAGCTCAGAAGACTCCACAGAGCCAGAGAGGTATCAAAACCAGACACAGATGCAGAACTGCGGCATATAGTTTTACCACTTGGGACAAAACTCAAAAGTTACAGGCCCTATTTATGACTCGTGGAAAAAGAAGCTCACCTTCGGCTCGTGGCTCAAAACACAGTCTTATGTGGGTCCAGTGTAGCCCGTGAATCTATCTTGACCCATTACCAGCAATTATCTTTAAATCAATGCTGCCCGTATAGGCTCAGAGCCAGCTGCTGGCATCGGCAGTTTCCAGTTGGCAAATGCAAGGGATACGGGGTACTATAGGGATGCACCCTCCATTTTTTCATTAGTTTACGCTCATGTGCCTTTCTGTCAGTTCAGACCACCTCTTTTGTGGCTTATTGGCAAAGGCACACAAAAACATTCAGTTTTATTGAAATTTCACTGTTTGACTTCAAAGAATATAGATTTCGATGCACATTAATATTCAGCTTGTATTGCCCCTAAGGTAGATTCTTTACTGGGTTTGATTAACGGCGCCGTCTTCTTCCAATGATGCCATTTTACAACCCTGAGAATTTGAGACGGGTACCGTACTCTTACCGATATTACTTATTGATCCAGTACTTAAATGGCACTCTTAATGGTTCTTGTTGTTTTATAAGAGAAGAAAGAGCCTGTGTGGCTCCAACAAACACAAGGCCTTCATTTCAGGAGGCCAAATTTTCATTTGTTGAATTGTCATTATTTAATTATTGTGTATTGTATTGTGGAGTAATGACGCTAACATAAAACCCCTTTATACTACTATATCCTACAAAAGATAATACAACTAAATATACAGACTGATAGACTGTTACCTAAAGCCCTTGCACTCCACTGTTGTAAAGCGGTGAGGGCCTTTCTCTCAATCATCAGTCATCCTCCCACTAACTGCTACTGTGAAGGTGCTTGGGTCTCGTCTTTGGCTCAGACCAGCGGTAGCAGAGGGAGGAGTGGGTTGGTTCATTGTAGATCTAACTTACACAAAAAAAGTTGAGTGTCCAGAGGGTACTCTGAGCGCTCTGAAACTAGAACTGTGAATTTCTGAACGACACTTCAGATGATGCTCTGATAATGGAAATTATGAACGCGTCCATATTTAGGCTATAGCTAAACAATCAGCATAATGTACTTAACTCCATTAGGGCTTTAGGCTGCTGGCATACATACCTGAGGTCGATGGGGCAATTGGGAAAATTGTGCATTTTTGCATCTGTATCTGATGTACTTTCGCCAGATGTTTTTACAGTTTCTGCGCTTACAAGCAAAAGATTTGTTGCACTTTTGGTAGCGAGTATCGTCTGCATCGACTCGACTGAAGTGAAACCATACTAAGGACCGTTTTGTTCTCTCCACTAATTGTCGCCAAGAGCAGGGTCTCTGTTCTCTGTGTATCTCCCCTGAACTGGAAAATGCATCACAGACAAACATTTCAATGTTATTACAAATTAGAAATAAAGTTTGTGAGATCAGAGGCGCAAGATAACGTTTATGTAGCCTTATACCGATTGCAGAACCGTTAACGTTGGAGCATATGGAGACTCTGATCTTGAAAAAATTACAGGGCTCATTTAGTACCGGGCTTTGGTACCCATCCCTAGTCAGGATACAAAGCTACCTGAAGCTGAGGCTCTGTTTTGAAGAGGATCTCTGTTTCAAAATCTAGTTTAAAGACCTGTATTATTTTTGTATTATACTCACCTGTTGCATTGAACTAAATTAATATGTGGTTGATCACAAATCATCAAATCACAAACCAAGTAGTACTCCAGCAGATAGAAACCACATTGCACAGAGAGGGCTTTATTTTCACAAGATGGTAGCAGTTATTTGCTTTGCGCCTGCAGATTCTAATTTTGCACATGCACTGCATTTAAAATATATTTTTACACATGCCTGTATTATTAGCAGCAGGTCAGTGCGCTCTTTACTCTTTGTGACCCGTCAGGTATCGGACATGGTGCCTGACTCTGGCACAGAACATCTGCCCTGTTTGTCCCACTGTCTTGAATGCACTTAAAGGACCTCACTGTCACAAATACGCAGTAGTGTCCTACTGTGGACAGTCTCTCTACAGCCACAGGGAAGACGCAGGCCTGTTGTCAGCACAGTGGATCTTTATAGCTCCAGATAAAGGCAGGACATTGGCAGTACTCCAACAACCAGAAAGCAGGAGATAGAGGAGTTGTAGAAGGTGTAGTTGGTCCTCCTTTTATATAGAGAGAAGGGGGGGTTGCATTTGTACTATCTTAAAGTAGGTCACGTACACAGTGCTGCATTTGTCATAAGTGACAGCTCTATTAATCATGGAAGGGGCAGTGTTAATGCCCAGTGGCTTTGCTCTGCAGGTGGGTTGTCCCGCTGGATGCCAGGGCTCCAACCTCGGTGTTCTACCCATGTTCCCTCTCCTCTCATCTCGGCTCTTTGCCGCTATGAAACAGCTCACCTTGCGTGCCCTCTGTGAGCATCCAACTCTCACCTCTCTCCAGCTCCAATACCCTCTCTCCCGCCCCTTAGAACTTTTCTCTAAATTTGAAGCCCTGCACTGTCTTTCCCATTTAAAAAGCTGACACTTGCCTCTCTCAAAGTCTCTGGTTTCCTTGCCTGTTTCCTCCTATCAATTTGTCTCTCTTCCCTCTTCCACTGTCTATTCGCCCTCCTTCTTTACAGTCTTCTTCTCTTCCTCTTTTCCCCAGACGATGGATCTGGTTTTTAAGAGACTCCGCAGGACTTGCATCAGCAATCAGCCAGTTAGCACTCCAAGTACTGACATGTTTGGGTTCCCGGGTGTCTTCACCAATTTCCAGTTATACACCTGTATCCTCATTCCATCTCCTCCTTTCTGTGTAGAGAGTGGTTAGTACAGGGCCTAAGGGAGAAGGATGGTGAAGGGGAGATGCCAGTTTAACTGTCTGTTTGGTTATCTGGCAGCTTGTCTGTATACTAATGTATGCAGGAACATGGGATATGCTAACATATGACTCAGGACGAGTTTTGGCACTTCTTAGTTACTTAATCCCTCACACCTGTCAGCTGATATGCAGCATATGTGCAATGTAGAACGATAATGAAAAGGCTAGGTTATAAGAAAACAGTACAGACTGATACATCCATCAACAGAATATCACAAAAATCACAAGAAACAGTAAAGATACAGTTTGAACCTGTACATTTAACTTATTATGAAATCTGAAAATCATTGTTTAACCCACAATGTATTTATGTAATTCATAGTAGACACAGATGAGGCTTACCAAAGCAATAGTTACTGTAGATCAGTGGTTCCCAACTTTTTTCCTTAGGGGACCCCTTTTCTATCATCGCATGAACCAACAACCCCTGAAAAAGTTGCATATTTCATATTATATTTTATGCATAACAGTAACCATGCAGAACAAGTGATAAACTGTACAGTTAATCCACATAATGAACGCAATGACTGGAGGGTGTTTGTATAAAATGAGCGATTCGGATGAGCTCTCCTGTTATTTTTTTAGTACAATTCTCTGTCTGTATTATGTATTTATTTAACCTTTAACAATCATACATACTTAATAGGCTTTTTTTTGACAAATTCACTGCTTTCTTCTCCGTGACGCATGGCCATTGCTCTCTTAGCTTTTTGGTTGTTTTAACTGTGTACCTTTCTAATACAGGATGAGAACTTCTCTGTGTCCTTATCCTTTGAGATTTTTTTGACGTATATATCTTGAGTAATAATCCAAACTTTAAAAATAATGAATTCTTTTAGTTTTCATCACTGAAATGAATGAAATACTGACATATAGGCCACCTGTATGTTTTTGAAAAAGGTTGTCTTACACCCCTTAAAATCGAGGCCTAGCAGCTCCCCCATGAAGCTTTGGAGACCCCTATTGAGGATCGGACCCCCAGGTTGGGAACCACTGCTGTAGATTAACACAAGGTCCTAGTGAAGCAGAAGTTAGATAACTTTTAGCTTCTGTACTATGAGTGTTCCCCAGTGAAATGGAACATTTGAGCAGTGTATATAAATCAGACCCTTTGCTTTTGATTGAACCGCTAAAAAGTGGTCAGGCTTAAAGTGCAGCATGATACAGAGCCTCCACACACACCCCCATCCTCTTGTGAATGCTCCATACCATACTCCGGCACGGTTCATCAATCATCGTTCACGTGTACTTAGGTTCTCATCAGGTGCGAAAGCCAGCTGTACCAAAACACGGAAGTGGACTGCTGTTAAATGCGAGTAACGTTAGCAGTCAGTGAGTAGTTTTGAAAGGGCAGGCTGGTCTCCAGAATCTGTATATGCACCTAGCGTGCACCGACCTCATCCTCTCCTCTTAATCGTATGTGTGAAATATATATAAGTACAGTCATTTTATTGAATTCACTAATCATAGTAGTGCTTCGTTTGGCATTTTGCACGGTTGCTAGTTGGAGTTTGATGGATGGATGGTAGACTGATTTGGTTTGGTACATGTTAGCTTGGTGCAGGGACTGGAGGTCGGGAGAAGAAGGCTTTTCAGTAACCTTGAAGTTACAGTATGTCCCTTACAGCATACGTTGTTTGCTCTCAGCAGGCTTGCCAAAGTTACCGATTGATAAGCCTACAATCAGGAATCACCTTCTTCAGTGATGGAGGGCATGTGAACCCTGCAGCTTTCCTGTGAGGTCAGGACTTCTGGAGTGATGTTATCCAACCAGGGATGCCATAGAGAATTTGGAGTTTAAATGCACGTTTGACGGCGCTGTTCAGAGTAACAAATAATAAGTAATGTAACTTTTCGAACACTGACAATGGCTCTAATAAGACAATCAAACCAGTGCATGAAGACTGTGGAGATGTTAACCTCAACAATTTATTCTGTGCACTAACACTTTGGTCTATCTCTTCTAACACTGCCTTGTGTGTGTGGTGTGTGTGTGTGTGTGTGTATGTGTGTGTGTAAGGATGGGCGTGCCCATCACCGCTGCTGATAGTGTTACATATTTCAGTCAGATCCCGCGGTCATATATCTGGGTGCATTTGAGACCCGAGATAAGGAGGGATTTATGAAGGCAGCCCTCTGCTAAGTCAAGGTGAACACCAGAGATATGATGCGTCTGTGTGTATATGTAGCAGTGTGTGCGTACGATTCAGTGTTTGTGTGTGAGAGACCACAAATGCGTGATAGAATTGTACTGTCATGTGCGTACGCCGTACCCACGCATGTCTGAAGGAGTGTGTGTTTCTGCGTGTGTGTGCTCGCCACTGATGTAGTCGTCCCAACTCGCCGCCTGTAAGAATGTGATGTCTTATGATGCTTGAAGTCCATCTTTTCAATATCGCAATATCATTTTATTCCTTTCATTCACTCTTTTTTCTCCCCACCAACCTAATCCTTTTCATGACCACATGGCCTGAAATCTTTCCCAAAATGCATTTGGCAGGAAGATGGACTAGTGACCTTTTTTAAGTGTCTCCCTGCTTTTCACCCAATGTAGTGTATGCAATAAATCTCATCATTTCATTCAGCTTCCCAACTATACAGATAGATAAACTATTTTAAAATAATTTCTCTCTCGCCTGATGGTAGAAATTACATAATATTTTGTCTGTTTGTCATATGACTGAAAAGAGATTTAGGTTAAAGAAGCACTAAGGAGCACTCATAATTCAAGTCACAGATTCAGGGACATTGTACTACAAAAGGTATTTTCAGATTCGGTACGATTGATCTGTACTATGCCTGAGTTCTGTTGTCCCCCCTGCTGCTCAGCTTTCCCATTAGTCCAGTTGTTTCCATACCCGAGTACACGTTCATCTCTGTGACATTTGTTTATGTTGAGATCAGCTGTTCATGTGGGAGAGCATTGTAATTGAACTTAATTCAAACTTGACAGAAACAAAATAAAACTCACTAAACCCTCAGCGTTAGTCTTTCTAATAATTACCAACTCTGTTTTGGTTGAAATAAACCCTTCTCTCTCTCTCTCTCTCTCTCTCTCTCCTCTCTCTCTCTCCCTCTCTCTCTCCTCTCTCTCTCTCTGCCTGCTAGGGTCACTCGTTCAGATCATTAAATTAGCCTCAGTGTCTTTAAACAGGGCTGTCAAAGTTAACGTGATAATAAGGCATTAACATAAATTCATGTTGAAGCCACTAATTTCTTTCTTTCATTTTTTTAAAGGTACCAACCAGGTCATATTACCTTGTCATGAAGGAGGCTAAACAATGCTCCAAACTTACACTGTATTTTGGCCAGGAAAAACTGTCATGGCCATTTTCAAAGGCGTCCCTCGACCTCTGACCTCAAGATATGTGAATGAAAATGAAATGGGTTCTACAGTCAAGTCAGCACACTGACACACTGACAGCTGTTTGAACATTTGTTTTAATGCTAAATACAGTACCATTAAGGGTTTATGGACAATAATTGTCATTTGTGTTATTTGATTTCCAGTAATAAATCTATACATGCATTTGCATAAAGCAGCATGTTGGCCCACTCTCATGTTGATAAGAGTTTTAAATACTTGACAAATCTCCCTTTAAGGTACATTTTGAACAGAAAAATTGTACGGTTAGTTATGGATAATCATACAATTAAGAGGAGAGGATTAGATTGGCGTGCAGATACAGATTAAACACTGGCATCATTGAAAAAAGCCTGACCTTTCAAAACTACTCGCTGACTGCTAACGTTACTTGAGTTTAATAGCAGGCTTTCACACCTGATGAAAATCGTACCGTACACATTAAAGATGATCGATGATCCGTATGAGTATGTTAAGGAGCATTCATAATAATCAAGTGAACTGAACGCACCCTAGCACCCTAATTTACTACTACTTAAGATTTGACTGGATTTCTTAATCCTGTGGTCAAAGCTAAAGTGCAGCCTCATGTTTGTGCAGTAGGAATGTCAGTACAATATGCTCCACAACCTAAACTGTTCTGGGGAATGGAAAAGGCATCAAACGTTCACTTGTGTAGCACAACTGGAGCAAGCTGTGTGTCCCTGGAAAGCCCTTTGTAATTGTTAGTACTGTCTATTTGCTTGCTGAGGTAACATTAATGAAGCGCTGCTGTTCCATCTGGCATTTCTTATTAGTAGGTGGAGGATCATTAGACAGTGCATTACTGCTGACTTTTTTTCTTTTTATATGGGTCAGTTGCCAACTTCAATTAATTTGCCTTCAAACAAACACCTTCTCTCACCATGCTCTCCAACAATCATGCACAGATTATCATGACCATTGGCACAAATTCACAAAGGGCTCTTATACTCAGAGAACAGGAGCACGGTGCCAAGTAACCTACGCACATAGTGTATTAGCTTATGTTGCAATTATGTTGATTGTTTCGGTTAATGATAACCACATCCTATATAGTTTGCTCTAATGATACCCTGTACATCGTGTACATTTATCTTATCAGCACTGAAATATGCTCTACCTAAATCACAGGCTTCCTCTGGCCTCCTGTAAGTCATCAGTCCTCCTCCAGCTCTTCTCGTCTCCAGCTCCCTTTTCTTCTGTGCTCTGCTGACCCACTAGGAGGGTGATTTTTCATGTTGAATCGTGGTTAACCATCCATGTTGTGTTTACAGCTTGCTGCACTGTCTTCAAGCAGCCAAAAATATCAATTAATGCAAGTGTAAAGGTTCTCTATACGATATCCAGAGCAAACAACTATTTGCTATGTGAAGATATAGAGGAGTAATGTCTACGT
This sequence comes from Pterois miles, assembly GCA_947000775.1. Lineage (NCBI taxonomy): Eukaryota > Metazoa > Chordata > Actinopteri > Perciformes > Scorpaenidae > Pterois > Pterois miles. Next base: position 24,937,428 of record CAMQGK010000052.1, read on the forward strand.
GAAGTTGCTGTCCGTCTGTGTAATTTCCGAATTAGCACCATTAGCTATGGCTCAGCCGTGTCCATGTTGAGAGCCATGCGGAGGTAATAGAAATACTCACAATCTTGCATTTAGGACCTTTGAGGACCAGATACACCAACCCAACGTTAAAGAACTAGTGATAACGAAGGCCACCAGTTGCATCGCCTCACGTCACTTTTGACTTGGCCAAAACGTTGCACTCGAACACACTGCAAAGACAACTGAGCACCAACTACCATGTAGTTCTACGCCTGCATGAGAGGAAATAACTCTCCACACCAGCAGGCGGTTATAGTCTATATTTGCCATTCAAAAAGGGAAACAGGAAGACAAAGGACTGTGGCTCTACGTACGTACAAGCTGTTGTTGTGTTCTGTATGTGAAATAAAGCGCCGTCTGCCGACTCTCACTCTCCACTTAGCTTCATTCGAGCCATGTCGTTGTGAAAATATCTGCGTATTGGAATAACCACTAATAGCCTTCTGTGTGTGTCGTCTTGACTTTACTCGGCTTGCTTCCCTCACATCTGTTTCTCTACTCTTTCACTGAGTCACTTAAGATGAACAGCCAATCAGAGTGATTTCTCAATATGCTGAATTGGCTGAAAAATATCACTGGCTGAATAGAGCCAATGGTGCAGGATACAGCAAAAATTAGGCCAACATACGCTCACCGACGGCCCCAACCTGTCCGGCGGCCATCCGTCGGCTTGGTGCGTCAGGGCCTTAAAGGACAAGGGCCCCCTTGTCTCTAGGGCCCTGCATGGGCACTTTGCCAATCCAGTCGGCTGTGCATACAGCAATCCAGACTTTGTTGTGTTTGTACTTGGCTTCATAGTTTGTCTATGTGAAGCGGTTTCATAGTTTAACAATGTGAGGAGGGGTAGGATTTAATGTTCAAAGTTGGAAAAGTGACTTTTTTTGAATGGGTGATAGCAGAAAAGGACGGCTTGGAGAACAGGATTGAGACATCTCTGCTGAGGAGAGTGGTGTTAGGTGATGTGTGTCTCTCCTTATTGGGTGTCTCTCGCCCTGCCAACCCATCCGCTGGCACACTCCTAACCGAAGAGGATCGCACTGCACCGCACGCAGCGACTGCTGCCCCCTCGCATTTTGTTCTGTCATCGAAGAGTCTTTCTCGTTTCGGACTTTCCTTTCAGGTCTCTCAGATCCCCTTGTCTTCCCTGTCACGTTACTTCCTTCTCTGTCTCTTTGAACTTTTCCTCCCCTCAGAACAAACTCTAAAGCCTTTATCTACTTTTAACACTCAGTCATCATCACAAGACACTCTATACACAGGAAGATAAAAGGGTGTTATTGAGGGGGATCGCAAATGCGTTACTCGCTTCTTCTTTTACATTGTTTTCGGTACATCTGCCAATTGCCTAAGATGTGCTTACAAATTATTTTTTCCCAATAAAAAAGCCACATGAATTCATTAATGTGTGTACATTAAACAGCTTGCACAGTTGTCAATTATTAAAAAACTCAAGGCCACGTGATAATGTTGTGAGCACTGGACAGACAGAACGCTATCCTTCATATGTCACTGTACTTTGTGATTATGTTCAATTATACTTAGTGTCATTCAAGTGACACTCATGGGAAGTAAGGCAAGTCTCCACCAGGAAACAACTCCTTCAAAACCATTATGTTCTCATTGTCACACTTGTGTCTTCTTATACATCAGACCGGTACTTCACAGAAGTCAAGGCTGTGCCCCCTTTAGGGGGAAAGAAAGCCCAGATCCCATAAACTTCAATGGCCGTATGTGTAATTGTAATTTTGACAAATTAATATATCTATGTCTATATATATTTGATTGAATCACGTTAGGCTGAGTGTTGTCAGTAAGTAATTGTGTTAATAGATAACTGTTTGATCTATAGGCTGAAATTTAGTTGAAGACGATACTCTGATGCTGCTGTAACATTAATGTATGACTGTATTACTGTAGCAACCTCCCACTCAAGCTGTTAGCTAGCCATGCTTGTCACTGTCACCAGCATCATTTAGCCATTTAGCACACTGACAGTGAATATTTATCAAATCTTAGTGTGAATGCCTCGGTTAACCCGATACACATAAGCTTTTCATCATTTTCCATTTTCTTGCCTTTAACAGTAAGTTTCTTTCCCCCAGGATGTTGGTCTGGTCTATAGCTTTAATTATATCTTTTTTAAGGCTTTTCGGGGGAAGAAATTGGAGATCAGCGTGTTTGTATTTATTGTTGGTGCAACCAACTACACAGCAACACTTCAGCTTAGCCTTATTACTATTACCGGTTTGTTTAAAGTAAAAGTGTGGAGGCACGTTTTAAAAAGGGGGCGTGGTCATGAGAGCCAACTTTGGATGACATATCACCGATCTCGCCTATCAGGCGTGTGTTACAACAGCTAAGACAACAGCTAATTTCATGCTAGGTCTGACACCTTGAGGACCTTATTTTGAGAGAAAAAAACATGATTATATTAAACACAGATTACAAAGTGACTGATTGAAAGAATTAAATAGACTGTAGCACTTCATGACAATAATGGCTGCAGATCTCTAATTAACAGCACTTCCTGTGTTACACTGTGGGCGTTCTGACATTGAGGTGTGTGTACAGTATATTTGCGTATCATATAATAGTTTTTGACCCTTCTGTACTATCCTGGAAAATATTCAAACAATTGGTGATTCCAGTGACAAAAGACCATTTTCCTACATGGGGATAAGGAAAGAACATTGCAACCATGGGAGTACAACGTAATTGGGAAACATTCTCACACACGCTGAGCTTCCTCACCAAGTTGGTCAATGCTTTCTGTGCTAAATGGGAAAAAGGTGCCCCTGTGCATTCTTTAAACTATTTATGTCTGGCTGTGGTGACACTAATGACTCGTGTTAACAATGTCCATGCTTCCAGCCCATATTGACTGTAGGCTCATTAAAACACGGTGTAGCTCTCTTTCTTCCCAGCGCTCTAGTTCAGTGATTCTCAAAGTGGGGTCCGGGGACCCCCAGGGGTCCATGGCACGTTGTCAGGGGGTCCGCGAAGTAATTAGCTATAAATTATAAAACTGTGCTCTCGTCATTAACAAGTGCAAATCTACAGATGGGGACCATTTTCGGCAATAAAACAAACATGTTGTGTCTATTACTCCCAAACCCCCAATAAAAATGCTGATATGATTGTGACACATGGCAATGAGTTCATTATTTTTAAGTTGAAAGTCAGCTTTAGACTGGTGAGTTTAAAGATCTGGATTTATTAGGACTATGCTAGTCACCAGTCTGATATCAGTTACTTGAAATGAAGGCTAGAAATGCTGTCAAGTTGAATCCAAATACAATTTGAATAAAATCACCCTCTCTTTAAAGGTATATAAGTGGTATTATTGCATGACTTATTGGAATACTTGCTTCTGATTGGTCAATCACAGCATTCTGTGGTCTGTTATTTCCTTATAGCGGACTGTTGCTATGGCCGCAGTATTGATGTCGGACCCTGGCAGACCGTTTTTGTGTGAAATTATTTATTTCTTAAGGAAGTAGCCGTATAATAATTAAGATGATGTACAGCTAGCGGGTCATTATTGTGAAATAAACCCCTTCAGGGCGATTTAAGACCCCTCTGCTCCATGTTGGGGTCCCGCATCGCCCTGTCAGGGTTTATTTCATGACAATGACCGTCTCACTATACATTATCCCTTACTTAGCATACAATAACATTGCAAAACTCCCCACTGTGGGACTAATAAGGGTTTATCTTATCTCATTTTTACATGATTAAAATTGAAATGTGTTTGTGTTTTTCACTGTGAAACATGTCTGAAGTGTCTAGGTTGAAAAGTTTTAGAAAACACAATGACAATCTAAGAGTACAAATGACGATTTAGAGGGGGAAATAGAAAAGGCTCTCCCCTTTAAGAGGTCCTTGGCCCTAAAAAGTCTGAGAACCCCTTCTCCCGTTCATTTACCGTTGTTCAGTCTTTCCAGATATGTACATACACAGACACACGACCACTGAAACATCAGCACAATATTATGAGCGCATATAATCTATAATCAACACCTTTACATTGTTGTACTTATTTTCAGCTCCCAGAACTGACTGCAGAAAGTGTAAACATGTTTTCTTGTGTTTATGAAAACACAGCGTAGACATGTTTTCTTGACCTTTATGAACAAGTTTCATCAGTACTGGAAATGCCGATACCAAGAGCATTTTTCTTGCGACAATTTCCTTTAAAAAAAAAACAAAATCCAGCATCCACCTGCAATAAGCAATTACATTGACTACTGTATATCCAGTAAAGTACTATTATAGCAGTACATTCTTTCACCTGACATTGGTACAATTCATCACTGAATCATTTCACATGTCACAGCCTCTTTGATACTGTACTTTAAAATAATACGCTTCATCTGAGGTTTGCTAATTTGAATTTGTAAAATCCTCTTCATTTTTTTGTCTTACTTTTTAGGAAAATGTCTATTAGCTTTAATGACATTTAAGTCATTTCATTATTGTTAGTTTTAGTTAACATAATTAAAGACATCGGGACTTTTTATCCATCATGTTGCCGTCTTTGAAACAGTCCTGTCTCCTCAAAACTTTTCCATACAACTAAAGTGCGTTGTGAATTATGTTGTTGAGGGAAACATTTTGCCGTGGATTAAAAACGTAGCACACAGAAAAATGTTTGTAATGACGTCCATGTAGGGAGGAGGTCGGGGTGGTGGATGGGTCAAACAAACACAGGACTTCCACCAAGAAGACATCTACTTAAATTTACGTCTGTAGCTTAATAACGTAACTCATTATTTTTTTAATTCTAAACCTAGCAAAGTAGTTTTATTATTTGTTTAAATCTTAATCACATGTTTAAAACCTGCAACCTCAATCTGGGAGAAATGCTTCAAAATGTAAATGAGAATGCATTGTAGTTGTATGAGAATGTAATTTTGCAGGAAACAGGGTTGCTTTGAAAAGATGTGTTCGGATAAAATCGATATTTTGATAATCAGGATTGATTAAGGATCTATAGTATGTGACCTCGTAGGATTGCTGCCCGTGTATTAGTCCATTGCAAACTTTGATTTGTTTTGTGGTGCAGGTCCGGTAGGCGGGCATGTCGAAACTGTTTCACGTCATTTATACGTGCTGCTTTCAAAGACTGAATCTATAGAGAGGCTGAGTACTGTGGACTGAGTTTTATTAACAATAACAAGGTTATATCAAAGATTCACCAGGAGAGCTGTTAAGATTTCACACACCATCGTAGCTCTCTGATGTTTGATGCTTATGAAGTTGCCGTCTGAGAGTAAAATGGTTTTATACGGTGTCACTTGACAGAAAAATGGCAGTAGTAAAGGTCAGAGAGATACCTGAAACTAAAGCTATTCCCTTTAACAGGCAGGTGTGGTTAACTTGCCCTGACTCACACCTTGACCTTAACCTCTGTTACCTTTTACTCCTTCAGATTCACTGATAAATGAATCCACCTAGCTGGAGACAATTTGAGCATATTGTATAAATATATGTAAACCCAGCCCATCATGTAAAAAAACCACTCACAAGGCCCATCTGCTACAGCCATGGACAAATTAAACTTAAAAATGATGGATCCTTCCTGAAGCAACTGATCGTGGTAAACGCCAGCAGCCTGTGACAGCCTCGCTGTATTCAGTCTGGCAGTGGAACATTTCATCTAATCAAGCAACCTTGAAAGTACCACTACTCCTCACTGACCTGCATAGGTAATGATTACTAATCACCATTGCCTTTTCCATGTAGTTAACTTTGGTCTAGTCAGCTGCTTCCAGCACCTGACAGTAATGTAATCCAACAAAAGCCTTCCCCACCAACTTAAAGGACCAATGTGCAACTTTTAGGGGGATTGATTGGCAGAAATGGAATATAATATTGATAAGTATGTTTTCTTTAGTGTATAATCACTTGAAAATAAGAATAATTGTATTATCATAGGGAGCGGGTCCTCTTCACAGAGCCGAACCAAACGTTGGCTCTACCTCACTGCTAGATGTGGCAGTTTTGCACAAATGCTTGAACTATGATGAGCAGTGTTTGAAATATTTGCATATTTTTGTTTCTTGGTGTGCGTTTTCGTCAAGTCAATGACATGAGATCTCTAGTGTGATGTAATGTTGAACAAACTGGTTGCAATTAGAATGACTAAGTCAAACACTGCCACCGCTGCTGTCCCCTTGAGCAAGGCACAGGATCCTCAACCTGAACTCATGGAAGGTGTATGAATGGTACAACATTTTAAGGAAATTCTGCTTGTCATGATAACTCATTTTAGGCTTTACAAGTGCCACGGGTTTAAACACTGTGAAGCGTCTTTTCGTACGTCATTTAACGCCATGTTGTTACTGTGGGTTTAGGTTTAGGGAAAACTTCATGGTTGGACTTAAAATAACTACATAATCTGAGTAAAATATGCATGTAAATATGGAAGTACGGAAAACACACGTTACTAACACTTTGGGACGCGATCGCTGGTCTCAAACACCAGTCTCCTGGTTGAAAGTGCTGTATTTCTTGGACCCATTTACCTTCCGACCCACCCACCTTAAGCAGCCTCTCTTACTTTTTATTCTACATCGCTAGCTTTTCACACAGATGCACTTGCATTGCAGTTAGCGCAGACATGGAGTGCACATGTCAAGCCAAAAGCAACAAAGACATTGTTATTGCTCGTGAAATGACTGACAAATTACCGTGTCATTTGCCATTTGGTGAGACCGGGTTTGAATCCTCAACGTCATTGAGTGCTGTAACACAGATAACCCTATAGTGTGACATATCTAATTAAATACTTGTATGCATGTGTGTGTATGTCAGTGCATATTGAATGTTTGATCTTAGTTCTATCCTCTTAAGGTCAGCGGTTTCTGTTTAAACTGGCTCACCTGTCATCATGCGGACAGTGCTGTAATGACACATTGAGATTATGTGTGCAGATTATTAGCAAGCAAACACAGTGAGACGATTATTAGCAAGCAAAAGAAATGATTTCTATTTTTTCTCTACTTGTCTTCTCTGTCACACACTTTCTTTCTTTTTTTTTTTTTTAATCTCTCTGCCGATCTCTGTTGGTGCTTCTATCCAGTTAGATACTGTTTGAATGATCACATTCCCTGGCATGAGAGTGCTATGTAATTAACCTATGAGATTCCTGCTGTTGCAACGTGCCTCCTGCCTGCCTCCATCGCCTCCTCTGGTGGATTATTACTGCCATCTTCTGGCACAAACCTGAGCACCCCTATAGTGAGAGAAAGATGCGACAGTGGAAGCGTTTGACATTTTCACCCCACAGCCTCATCCTGGATTAGAAAAGCACACTGTTAAAACAACCAAAACGCTGAATTTGTCAAAAAAAAAAAAAAAATGAAGCCTATTAAGTATAAATTAAAATAAAAGGAAAACTTATCTCTGATGCAGTATTCACAGGAAATGATTTGCTCAAATTCACCCAAATTGCTTGTTTTACACAAACGTCCAGCAGTTATTGTGTTCACTATTTGGTTAAATTGTGCAGTTTCTCTTTTGTTCTGTACTGTTATTGTTATGCATTAAATATAACATGAAATATCTAGAAAATGTCACGTAACCAGGGGTCATCAATTTATTCAATGATAGAAAAAAGGAGAAAGATTGGGAACCGATGCTATAGAGCAAGCGAGCACCCAGTGCCTAATGTCGTATGGTAACCGAACTTTCTGTCTTTAGGTTGCTGTTAAGGTGCTGCTCCACCCTCAGCACCATCCTGTTTCTGTTTCCTGCACTTTTCTCTCTTTGCTTGTGAGGCTGCTTGAAGGACAACTCCTCATTTTGTATGTCCGGATTAGACTTTCTGCTTCAAAACAAGCTGAAAGTCACAGTGGGCAGGACGACAGAGTAAAACAGGGCGCTTTAAGGGAGGTTTGTGTCATTGCATCAGTGGCTTTAGGAAGGCTATTTTACTGCAGCTGGCAGAGGTGGAAGGAGTAAAGGAGTACTCCTTTACTTAAGTAAAAGTAGAAATACCATAGTGTAAAAACACACCAATACAAGTAAAAGTGCTGAATTCAAAATGCTACTTAAGTAAAAGTACAGAAGTATTATCAGCAAAATAAAGTATCAAATGTAAAAGTACTCATTATGCAGAATGTTTATAACAGTGTTATATTATTATAGACTATTATAACATTGTATGATGCGTATTTTCCTGTAACGGTTTGTATGAAATGTATTCTTCCTTTTTCATTTGTTTTCCCACGAATGTCCAGTAACACGTGTCAATTTCTGCTGGTTACATAAATACAGTCGCTTCAAAATAATCCTCTGTCTTCACAGGAAACAACGTTCTTAGGTTTAGGCAAGAAAACTACTTAGTTAAGTTTAGGAGAAGATCAACTTGGTTAGGTTTAGGCAACGAAACTACTTAGGCTTAGGGAAGGATTGGCTAGGTTCGGATTAGGCAACTAAACTGCTTAGTTAGGCTTAGGTAATGATTGACTTGTTTAGGTTTAGGCAACAGAAATACTTTGTTAGGTTTAGGAAAAGATATAAATAGCTCCGGAAGTGGTGTTTTTTAAGTACATAAGTTACGTAACAAATAAAAGTTGACTCCTGATTTCACAAAGAACATGAACACCAGTCTCCCGGGCAAACGTTTGGTATTTTTTGACCCACTCTTTCACCTCGATCTCCTCCCTACGCTGTGTTCATCACTTTTTATATTTCCTAGTTCATGATTAAATTAATTCACATTAATTGATTTTATGGGACATGGATGAATTAATTACTATATGTAGGTATAGCTACAAAAGGTGTACGAGACCAGCTTGACTGGGTAGAGTAGTATAGTACTGGGTCATGTCAGTCATACAGTTTATTGGTTTTATGGGAAAAAAGCTATTAGTAAGTGTCAAATAGTGCAGTAAAAAACACAATATTTTCCTCAGAGATTTAATCGAAGTACAAAGTAGCATAACATTTAAATACCCAAGTAAAGTATATCAAAATTGTACAATACTTGAGTAAATGTACATTTCACCACTGGTAGCTGGCAATACTATGGATTCATATCAGTCATTCTGTTGAAGCCCCTCAAGTCTCTGGGGCCTTGTTGTCCATAAAATGCCACATATCTACTTCTGTCTTTGGCTATTGTTATTTCACTGATGCATGACAGGGACTCTCTCTTTTTCTCCCACCTCTGTTCAGCAGAGTATTATCCCAGCAGGGGATCAACTAGCAGTATTCAGTTAAACAATAATCATCTGTGTGAAAAGGTTTATTTTGTGTCTTGGTAGATGCTACTTTTTCCTCTTCCTGGTAGACAGGTGTATTAGTATCAATTTCTCTCTCATTACGTGTGTATTCGGTGCGTACGAAGGCTAATTATACATTGAAGCGGCATTGAAGGAGTTTTATCTTGGAAGCGTGATGTAAAAACACTGTAATTATAGATAATATGGGTGTAATTAGGTACTTCTTAATGAACAGACCTTAAATGAGATGTTGCTCGGATGAGAGCAGGAGCTAGACTTTTTTGAACTTACTTCCAATGCTGTTGTCCTGACTTAGAGAGGTCGGTGTCTCCTATATGAGCTTGCAACAGCAATCTTTGATGTGAAAATGGGGAGCATCTGTGTTGTTCGCTCATCAATGCAACCTCACAGCGCAGGCTAATCGATCCGGCGGCTGCTGTGTCTGTGCTTTGCCACATTTAACACCTGGGATGAGCTTCATGATGAACAGAATGGCAGCTAAATCCTAAAAATTACCAACCTTATGGGGCACTGTTGTGGCTGATATGTGCGAGGCTTTTGTGGTACATGTTGCTGCATGGCTATATCCAGTTTGAGAGACCAAAGAGCGAATCTACAGCTTATAAAGGCTCCGTGAAAGGACTGAACCTGGATCAAACTCTTTTAAGAAAGCAGCAGGTTAAAAAAGCCACCCTCCTCTCTATTTCTTTGCCCCCGGCTGGGATCAGACTCAGTGTGGTTGACTGCCATGTTCCTCAGCAGTGACTTCGCTCACTCTTAATTCATTTATTCCCCTGCTCCACCTCATCTTCCACTGCGCACCTCTGCCTTCTCCTTCTTCAAAGCGAGGGGAAGTGATTTAGCCACCCTCCCCGCTGTGGTTTGATGTTCTCACTCTCCTCCGCTGCCGATCCATCGGTCACGAAACCGCGCTTTGATCCGTACACGATTGTCCGTGACATTCATTGTCTTGGCCTATCACATTCATCGCCGTCGTCGTGTCCACTCCTGCACAGTTCAAAGGCTTCAGCCCTTGAAATTTAAGCTGTCCTTTTCTCTGTCCAACCAACTAGTATTATAGGCACATTTTCTCTCCTCCACCCCTGTATTTGTTGTGTCATGGACTCCATTAATTCTCTCAGAACGAAGGCTGTGAAGCAACAGGAAGGTAATGTTACAGGTTAAAGTGTCAAATGAAGCCATTTGTTTGAACACAAATGATAAAATACACAACAGTTACCTTTTTTTTTGTTTTTTCTTTTGCAAAAACTGTTCCAAATGCCAAATTTAGCTACACAAAACAACATTATTATAGGATGATAAATGAAGAAAAATTAACACTGCCTGGTCAGTGCCCCTCTTGCGTTTATTTGAATGGACCAGGGATGGCATGTCAATGTACGCTTGCTACACGCATAGTGCCCTTTCAAAATGAACTTCCATTTTCAGAGGAAGTCATGTTTAGGCAACACAACCACGTAATTAGGATTAGGAAACAGTCATGGTTGACATTAACATCACTGACTTGCAACTGACGTGACACATGGGGCTAACGATATTAATGATTCACATTGACTAATGATTCACATTAATGATGGGGTTGACGATACTAACGGCTCACATTAATGATGGGGTTGACGATACTAACGGCTCACATTAATGATGGGGTTGACGATACTAACGACTCACATGACTAATGACTGATGTAACTCAGGCTCACAACACTAACAACTCATGGGACTCAGAGCTGATGATATTAGCGACTCACGTGACAAACGCCTGATGTAACTCACTGGGCTGACAATACTAATGACTCACGTGACTCTCAGGACTGATGATGCCAACAACTCATGTGACTTACAACTCACGTAATTCACGGGACTGACGATTCTGTCCACTCAAGTGACTCGATACTCAATACTAACAACTCACATGACTTGCAGGGCTGACGATACTAACTACTCACATGACTAGCAACTGAAGTTACTCACGGAGCTGGCAATACTAACGAGTCACATGACTCACAGGACTGATGATACCAACAACTCTTGACTTATGACTCCCGTGAATCGCAGGACTGACAATTCTATCGACTCACATGAGTCATGACTCACGAGGCTGAAGATACTTCCGACTCACAGTTCTGGTGATACTAACAACTCACATGACAAGCAAATCACATGACTCATGGGTCTGATGATGCTAACGACTCAGAGGGCTGACGAGACTAACGACTCACCTGACTCACAAGCTTGATGATATTAATACTCGTGATTTGCAGGACTGACAATACTGACGAGTCACGTGACTAATGACTGACGTGACAAAATAAATAAATGTTACTTTTATTTCACACAGAACGTGAACGCCGATGTCATGGTTGAAAGTCTTGTGTTTGTTTAACCCACCCACATCCCTTCCACCTGTCCTGAGCTGACTCTCACACTATTAATAATACGTCACTTGTTCAGACCATCGAATAATGCCACCGGTGGGTTTCAACTGGTCTTTTTCACTTGATGCGGTAGTCCATACCTTTGAGGCTGATGGGCCTTCAGATTCCAGTCACATTCTGCCTTTGTTGTCTCTGCTTGTTGCTCAGGTCAGCTTTTAACTTGTACCGTAGCTTCATGGGAATTCACAAGAGGGATGGACATGGATTGACATTTGTGTATCTTAAAGGATATGCTCTGCTTAAATGTTGTTGTTTTGCTCCCTGCAGACTCGGAGAGAGACAGAGACGTGTGACCAGACTTCAGTCCATCCACTAACCCCTTTTGAAAGCCCTCCCTTGGCAGACTTGGAAATGCTTTTAGTGGAACACATTATTCAGACTTTGGTGCCCCCTGTCTGCTGTTGCCAGCGTCGCCCGGTTCGTCCCCCGCCCTGTGGCGCTCTGTTTGTCTGCTCAGGCCGACCGAACACCTGCTCCTCAAACCCCACGAATATGTTTACAAATTGACGGCGCCAAGTGGGCGTGACTGGGCCGAGAAAACTGATTTAGACCCGCTGAGCAGTTCCGATCCATCAGCAGACTCACAGAGCCTTCTCACAAGCCTGTTTTTGTGAGACGTTACTTTCACCTGAGCAGCAGAAAGACTCGCGGTAAGCAATGAAATGAAAGAGTAAAAGTCAAGCTCATGCCCAGTAACCACTCAGCCTGTAAAAGGCTGAAATATCGCCGCGTTCTTTCGATATTCTGTCAGCCAACTGTTCTCGGTTGCAGTGCCTTCAACCTTCAAAGGGGAAAGCCTTGCTGTGTGCTGTTTCTTTACAGATGACAGGGGCCTGAATGTCATTTGATGCAGGCCTGGCAGTTTGCTGAAGGGAACAGGAGGGAGAGGGCGGGAGAGTCGGGAGAATTAGAATGTATTTCAGGTCTGAGGCAAGTGGTGCATTGCTGCAACTCCTATCTCAGGGAAGGAGGGTGGTTAAGTGGGGGGGGGGGGGTGCAGCGAACTGTTGCTAGGAAACACTTGTGGCATCTCTACTCCCTGTCGTTGAAATGCCAGAACTAACTGACAGAGAAGCCGGAGTGAAATGTCAGTCCTATCCTCCCAGGAGTTTGAAGAATGCGGTGCGTGTTTCTATTTAAGTAGCCATGTTTATCAAAGGGTTCTCAAAGAGTCAACACTCTGCCGGAGCAGAGGGTGTTTAGGATGCAAGGGGGCTGGCTGGAGCTTCTACTGCTTTTTTCCCGCCTTCTGTTTGTCTGTCTGTCTCTTTGTTTTTTTTTTATCCCCCTCTCATTCTGTCTTTCAAGTTTTTCCACCTATTTCTCACTGCCTCATTCCCTTCCTTCAGCACACACTCTCAGTTGAGCACTATTACTTCAGCTCTCATTATTTTTCCCCTATTCTCTGTTTTATATTTGTCTCTAATTGCTTCTCTTCTTTTCAAATCCCAAGCCATATGGTTTGTCAGTGTAGTCTTCTGCCCAGATATTTGATTATCAAAGCAGGCTGGCTGCAAAAGGCTCAACTCCACCGGCCACTGCTGAGCCTATTCCCCCACATTTTGTACATTATAATTCAGAGCAAGCAACCAGCTCTGAATTAGAATAAAAGCATTTCAATTCCACAGTGACCTCAGCTGCACCACAATACACCAGTAAAGCAAGATGCAGAGAAAATTGAATAAGCGAACAAAAACAGCATAACCCTACATTTCAGGATTTTCATTCCATGTAGCTAACAACACTTTATGCTTGCTGTTAAAGAGGACTTATTGTGCTTATTTTTAGGTGCATAGTTGTATTTAGGGTTTCTAATACAACATGTTTACATGCTTTAATGTTCAAAAAACACTTTACTTTTCTCATACTGGCTGTTCTGCACCACCTCTTTTTACCGTCTGTCTGAAACGCTCTGTTTGAGCTCAGGCCCCGCCCTACGAAAAAACCCAATCTGCTCTGATTAGTCAACTGGCCAATGTTGGACAATTGGACAACCGAAACAAACTCTTGCGACTCCACTCTAACTAGCTTTGTTTGAATGTGTGCCAAACTAGCTGCTAGGCAGGTATTATGCAATTTTGTTACTTGGTGACATCACCACGTCACAGAAGAAAAGGTGGGACTACAGCTGAGGCATTTTAATGCAGTTCAGGAGCAGCATTTCTGTGGGGGAGAGTAAATCCCTTGGTGTGGACTTTGGGCTTTGTAGCTTTGCAGACCTTTTACATGCACATAAACTACTTAACTAAAGGAAAGCGGGAAAAGCACAAAAGCATAATAGGTTCCCTTTAATTAAAAAGTAGAGGTGTTTGAGTTGCACATAATTACTAACTTCTATAATACATGAATCATCTTTATGCACATGCCAACTGAGACTAGTTTGTTGCCAGCTATTTTGTAAGTAATCATGCAGCATCCCTGAAATAATAATACATTTTTAGACGGGCTCTCGCATTGTTTTACCCAATCAGAAGGACTGCCTTCACGCAGTTCCCCCAAGCTTTGAACTGGATTAACATCCACGTAACCTTGAAGAAATCTGATTTGCCGTCTTCGGCTTTCACCGCATACGTGCTGCACAAAGTAGACTCTTAAATACCCAACACCCACACACTTTTCCGCATTCATTCATGTACCTACTTTGCACTCCTCCTCTGGGAGGGGATCAAATTCATACCATTGATTGACTTTCGTTGCATTGTGTGAGGCCTTAAAGCTAATTATCTCATAATAGATGCCAGGCTTGTGCATAGAGAATAATGATTTTTTTTGTCTCGTTAAGGGAGAGAAGCTGGGGTTTGACAGCGTGAGGGCACACAGCAGTGACAGTCCTATGCCTGCTGACTGCACTGCACATACTAATGGGTTTATATGGAAGGGTGCCATTAAAGGAGGTCTTTATTGTATACACTGTACAGTTGATGTACACTAAAGTCAAAATATCAGCATTGTGAGAAACATACTGCCTGTTTGGACTGACACAGTTCATGGTAATATAATTCTTTATTGTGGCTTTGTAGCGCTTGACATTGTATCAACTGCCTGACATGCATGTGAACATAATCCAGGCAGTAATTACATTTCCCACCACAATGTAATTGGAAAAACAAAGAAATATATAAACATACTTTCTGGGAGACAGGGTTGTATTATATGAGAAAGTGTAATGAAAGTCCCCCTGAGCATTATGATGCAATGTATAATTCCCTATTAATATTCTAAACATCACATTATTGCATTACCTAGTGATTCTAATGAATAATTCCCACTGAACTTATTAGCCTCCGTCCGTCTATGGAGACGGTGGATTGCGCCCTGTAGAGGTGATAGAGGTGTTAGAGCAGTGTCTGCGATGGCTGAGCAGACCAATTCTCGAGTGGCAGTATCTGGTGCAGACATCACAGATGAATCTTGCTTGCATCCATTTCCAGGCGTCTCTGACTCTTTTGTCTCCGTTTCTGGCAGCGTCGAGCTTTTTTGCATAGCCAGCCTCCAGGTTGTGCGGCCCTTTGCCACATCTTCCCAGATGTTCACATTAATGTTGGCTGACTTAAGGTCCCTTTTACAGGAGGCTTTGTACCTGAGGAAGGGTCAGCCTTGTTGGCGTGTGCCTAGCTGTCCAAAAGTTTATCAATAAAAGTGCAATTTGCTGAAGGAATAAAAGTCAATACATGCTCTGCATCATCATTTGCTGGCTAGCAAAGCTAGTCGATAATATGTTATATGTGGCTGTGATAGAATATGGTTATTCATTTTATAATGTGCAAAACATTGCAAAGTAAAGAAAAAAGTAGGTAAAAGTAAAATGTTAGCGATTAAAATAGTTAATTGAGATTAATCAAACATTTTTTATTTGTTCAAAATGTACCTTAAAGGGAGATTTGTCAAGTAGTTAATACTCATCAACATGGGAGTGGGCAAATATGCTGCTTTAAGCAAATGTATGTGTATATTTATTATTGTAAATCAATTAACAGCACAAAGCAATAACAAATAATGTCCAGAAACCCTCACAGGTACTGCATGTAGCATAAAAATATGCTCAGATTGTAATATGGCAAACTCAAACCCAACAGGTATTTAGCCTCCCTCACAACAAGGTAGTATGACATGGTTGGTACCAATGGTACCAATGGATTGACTCCAACTGAAAAACTGAGCCCGCTACAACCTCAAAAGATCGAATAGCAGCTGTGCAGGTTAGTTAAAAATTGCAAGTTGTGTTGCTGTGCATTAAAGAACTTAGGGGCGTTAAAGCAAATTTGAACAAACTAATGGGTTATTATCAAGTTAACTTTGATTAAAAAGAGAAAAAGAGATTAAAATCTATTTGTCAATGCTGCTGCTCAGCTGGTTTGTTCAAGTCTCACTTCCAGCTACTTTTTCTCAGAGGCCAATAACTAACTGTGTAACTTTTGGTATAGCAACAAAAATTCAATAAGTGAGCCTTTTTTCCAGCGAGTAAATGGGTGTGTTTTCTAACGGCCAATGTCAATATTGACAGTGGGGGAACATCCTGTGGCCCTGGGACTGCAGCTTCCACAGTGGGCTCGTTCTCCAACAGTCCCTGCTTTGTGAGTCCACCCACTTCGCTGGCCGCCACATTGCAACCTCTCCGTAAGTCCATTTTCTCTCACTAGAAAATCTGAGCACTATTCAGTCAGAAATGGGTGTTTTTTTTTGCTTCTGTTTAGCATTTGAGATTTTAGACAGATTTACTACTGTATGAACTGAGTCAGTGTGCAAGAATATGTCACAGATTTGAATCTTGGGGAGAAATTTGCATGTATAAATAACCCTAGTATGCATATTCCCCTGCTGCTTTATATGAGAATGACACCTATGAGATACTTACCTGCCTAGATGGAATAAGTCTTCTGTTTCTTATTGTTATTCTGCAGATTTTTGAGCTCTGATCTGATGATGAGAACGCTGATGAGGGTCTGTCTCATGTCAGCTCTGCTAGTATGCTGTGAGTAGCCTAATATACATGCAAAATGTACATTATGCAAGATTTAACATGCATCATAACATATTATACAGTATGCCTAGAGTATTTATGTAAAGTAATCATATTAAGTTGACTGCACAAACATGCATGTGTAGGCACACATACACACACCACAATGTGCCATTTCAGTGTTCACTAATAAAATCCCTATTACAGAAACAATAAATGGTGTATACTGTAAATATCTGTCGGCCCCCGGAGATTACCATGAACCGAGCCCTATTAGGAGACTGCAAACTCCTGTAAACATGAACCTTGGGGGGGTTTTCGGGCCTGTTGCTGGAGTGACTGTGCTTTGGCGCAAGTGGATGAGTCATTTAAAGCATGATTGAATGCTTAATGCAACATCACATAATTGCATCTAATTGCAAAGCTTAAGGCGCACTCTGACTCTGAGCGACGTGAAAATGAGACGGCCATCTTGTTACATAGATGAAATGATTCACGCTGCACACGGTGGGCGCAAATCTCACTCTGCAGCTGCAGGAACCCAGAAATCTGTTTGTCAAGTGGAGTAAATGGATACACACCAGCCAATCAGAACTGAGAATTATGTCTGTCTCTGTTTACATTCATTTGTTCAGATGAACTGTTGATACTGAATATCCTCGTTTTTGTTACTTGGGTTAACTGTGTTTGTGTGTATTTATCTCACCCACAGTCAGCATATTGCCATCAAAGTAAACGTATAAGACAATGCAGCTGCCACATATAGCAGGTTATTTCCCACTTTGGGGACGTTTGTAAGCGTCCGTCGGCCTAGTTTTTTCGGTGTGTCCCGCACTGTCGGCTCTAGTCTGCCCATGGTGGAGTTCTTTCAGACGATTCAGCATGTTGAATCAGTGGCTTAGCTTGTCAGTGAGAGAAATCACTCTGTCTGGTGGTTCATCTTAAACTAATCAGTACACAAGAAGAGAAATGGAGGCAAGGAGTGCAAGCCAATAAGTTAAAGAGAAAAAAAAACACATTAGGCTCTTCTCATTTTTCATCTCCATCTCATCTGATCATTCATATTCATGGATATATTCACAACAACGTGGCCATCTGAAGCTAAGTGATGAGTGAGGTGGTGTGAAAATGGTCGACAAACAGCACTTTATTTCATGTACGTATCATAACAACGACTTGTACATACGTACATCCACAGTCCTCGGTCTTCCTGTTTCCCTATTTGAATGACGAATACACACTACCATGACCTGCCGGTGTGGAGAGTTATTTCCTCTCACGCAGGCGCTGGAGGTACGTGGTAGTTGGCCGTTGCCTGTAGTCTTCACGGTGTGTTCGAGTGCAAGTTTTTCGCCAAGCCAAAGGCACTGTGAGGCGACACAACAGTTGGCCTAGATCACCGCTGGTTCTTTGATGTCGGGTTGGTGTGTCCCCAGCTTTACACGCTTTGCACACAGGAGGTTTCAGCACTAGATGCTGCCAGCTCCTACACACTGTACCTTTAAAGAAAATGTTTAAAAATAACAATAACACTAACAATATTTTCTATGTGTGCTTAATGATGTGCATGCCATAAATAAGGAAAGAGCAAAATATGGCTCTGGCTTGCCAAAACTAACACACTAATTAAATATGAGACAGAATAGTAGTGTGTGTTGCCAGGCAAGCGCACTAACTGTACAAAATTAGCAAATGTGGACTTGGCTATGTCTGACACAGTTAACATATTACGGAAACAGACACCTGGACAGACTATTTAGAGGGTTTCAGGACCATAGAGGGAGACCTTGGAAGGAGTTGGGTTTAAAGGTTTCATCACCTCGGTTAGAGAAAAGGGGTCTCAACTCAGTGTATGTTTCTCAAAATGTCAACAACCACACCAAACACCAGCCAAATCCATCACATCACCACACCAGGACACCCAAAATATCGACACAGGGATAAAATATGTAGCACCCTAGCAGCCCCATAATGTAGCAACCACCTAGTAATGCACTAACAACCATTTAGTTAAACCCTCCGCGCTAATATTGATCAGGCACACTTACAGTACATTTATGTCACAAAATTCCAACCTTTTCTAATTTTAGCTTATGAAAATAGCTTTTCTG
Organism: Pterois miles; assembly: GCA_947000775.1. Lineage (NCBI taxonomy): Eukaryota > Metazoa > Chordata > Actinopteri > Perciformes > Scorpaenidae > Pterois > Pterois miles. The sequence continues at coordinate 24,956,244 of CAMQGK010000052.1, forward strand.
TGCCACAGTCAGCCATCCGGCCCGACTGTCTCCGTGTCATTAAGGCCTTCTAGTGATAAGCAGCTTCTTTCAATCACTGAGCCCAGCATGTGTTCCTGTGCCGGGGCTGCGTGATTGAAATATTTCTGTGCCTCTGAGGTTAATAGAGTTAATGAAGATCAAAGACTCATGTCTGGGCAGCATAATTAGTATTCTGCCGGAGTGAAAACGCACTATGAATAACTGAACTATGACTCAGTCTGTCTATATGGACAAGTAACACAGTTCTCAACAAGTGTGCCCAGGCGGTGAGCTAAGACGAAATAACCACCTCTAACAAAAGTGTTTCACCGAGATAATCAAAAGGAAGCTCTGTGAAGTCGTTGTTAAAGTCAGTTGTTAAAGCCTAGAAGTTGCGCTTTTTCTTTATTATATCATCAGATTTTTTTATGGCATTTTAAAGCAAATCAGCAGTCATGTGTGACTGAAATATTTTTATTACATTTTGGAAAATAATAATTTGGTTTTCTTTTATCATCATTTCTTGTGATTGGTTTTTGGGCCCTAAAGTGAATCCTCTTAACTCTAACCCACCTCGGAACCCTCACTATCTAAATTTACTTGTGATGACTATAAAAAGGTAAGAAAGGTATTTAAGTGTTGCCTGATACAACAGTCCAATAAATCCAACCTTAGTGAAGGTTATAAAGTTCAGATTTTGTTGAAAAGAGGTGTTGAATCAACTGTATTATCATTTTGGAGGCTGCAGTTAATTGTATCATGTTATACCGGCAGGTGTTGCTATTATTTTGTACACCAGTTTTACATCAATGAAGGTAGGCTAAATAACAGAAGCACCTCTCTAAATGATGCAACATACAGTAGTTCAACAGTGCTGCAAACTATACTGCTGTGTATATTAGTAGTAAATCATATCAGTGTCCCTCAAGACCCAGACACACCAAGCCAACATCGAAGAACTAACAGCGACGATGGCCGACTCTTACATTGCCTTACGTTGCCTTTGTCATGGCCAACAAGTTGCACTCAAACACACCACAAAGACTACAGCCAACAGCCGGTTAACACGTAGGCTCTGTGCCTGCATGAGTTGAAACAACCCCCTACCATCAGGTCGTAGTAGTCAGTATTTATCATTCAAAAATGGAAACCGGAAGACTGAGGACGGCGGATATAAAAGCCGTTGTTGTGATACGTACACCGACGGCATGGGACAGACTGCGAAAAACAAGTTTCAGTTTTTCTGAGGGAGGGCCCACAGATCCTTGCATTGTTTTCGAAATCCTTGCTAATTTTGAGGTCTCAAGGTTGGCAAGTATGGCAGAACTGACAGACGCTAACCGACAGTCCCAAACTGTCCGGCGGTGACGCGTTGGCTTGGTGTGTCAGGGCCTTGAGACCTTTAACTCAGATTCTCTGTAATAAATGTTTAGCAAACACAAACAAAATCTTTAATCCGAGAAAGTTGTTTAAAGCCACGGTCTCATTTTAAATCCTCCCTCCTTAACTCCCTCGTTTCATCTCTCCTTCAGATGTCCTGTTAAGTTGTGCTTCAGAGCGTGAAAAGAAGAAAGGTGAAGAACCCCAAAGCCCTGTCAAGAACGCTGACAGTAACATCAAGGTGAAGAGAAATCACACAACAGCAAATGATGGGAGACCTAAGGCTGTGGCTGCGAGGAAGAAGGTCAAGAAGACGGGAGGTAAGAGAGTTGCCACGGGACCGAGGAGCGATGTCAGCTGCACCAGACTGGGAGGAATCTGCCAGCCCAACCGATACATCTGCCCAGGCCGATACCTGAAAGACAAGTGTTCAGGGACCAAGACGCGTCAGTGTTGTACACCAGGTATAGTGACGCACCGTTACACATGAATGCAACATGCATGCATATATTACAGACTATTAGTCTAGTAGGTGAGAAACGGACACTTCTGTCACAGGTAGTCACATAAGCACACTGCATTCATTTTTTTGCCCCTGCTTTAACATTTCTTTTATTAATACTCGCTCACGCGCTCTGAAACTCATTATCCCCAATGGGTTGAGCCACAATGGCTGTTCACTGCATCAAGCAAAGCCCAACTTTGGGCCCTACACATTGTGATATGCGGCGAGAGCAGCTCGAACCGTGTTGTGTTGCGAGCAGCTCTCTTCCGTCAGGAAATGACTTTTGTTGTATCTGTATTGTTGTCCGGGTGGAAACAGTAGGGATTACACTGTACATGCTGTACAAGGAAAAAAAGGTGTGAAAATTTGCCATGAATTGACAAAAAAAGTCTGATCCTGGAGGAAACCGAGAGAGGGCAATGTCTCCGGGAAGACCTGGAGGGACCCCCTTGTCGCTCCACCGTGTCTCTATAGTAGCACAGAACAGACAAACCAAACACATTTTTACATTACCTGAAGGCCACTGCAGTCCTCTGACATGCTTGTGAAACTGAGAAAAAACCGTGGTACCACTAGCCACCCTCTGATTTCCATTGCTCCTGAAGTACTGTTTTATGGGAAGGATGGAGGCGAACAGCGTTACCACAATTTAGCACTCGGTCGCTCATGTTACCGCTGTCTTGGAGAGGGAAGAGTGAGTGAAGGGGTACTCAGTTAGTTGCAATCTGCAACCACATCACTAGATGTCACCAAATCTTACACACCGTACCTTTTAAAGGTTGTCAGTAAAATGTGTTATAGTGGATATGAGGCTGGGAAAGGACCTACAGATCCCCTGCTTTGATTTCAAAATCCACCCTAATTTTAAGGTTTTGTGGTTGGCAAGCGTGGCAAAAATTAGCCCGATGGACGCTCATTGACGACCCCAAACTGTCTGACGGCCGAGCGTTGTCTCGGTGCGTCAGGGCCTTTAGATCTTTTGCTCAGATTGTGTGTAATAAATGTTTAGCAAACACAAACATTCAGTGTAATCCAAGAAAGTTGTTTAAAGCCACATTCTCATTTTTAATCCTCTCTCCTTAACTCCCTTCTTTCATCTCCCCTTAAGATGTCCTTTTAAGAAGAAGAAAGGTGAAGAATCCCAAAGCCCTGTGAGGCTCTGTCAATATCTGACACTACTGATATAAGAGACATCAATAAATGACATTTGAATAGTGTCCTTTCTTTCTGTAATTGGCCTTATTTCCACATGAATAGAATGTGAGGTGACTCAGAGGACATTGAAATATTTTTATTCAAATGTAATTTTTATGCTTGGCCTTTTGAAATGAAATGCAGCAACCTTTAAACAAGGAAGAAAAGTATTGGACTAACATTTTCATATCTGTCACCGTAGCTGGAGCCTGGAGCATCCTTTGTGCCGGTCACCACAACGACAGAGTGAGGGCGTGCGATGCACACGGCTGTGGAGCTTTCAGCTCCGACAGGTGATTCCTCCTGATCTCCAACACGAGAGCTTCCAAGGGCAGATGAGTTGTAAAGCAGCACATCTGGTGTTGCGTATTAGTCTCTTAAATTGTTCATGATGTTGCTTCTGACATGTCTTGCTGTGTGATCAACGTGGTTATGAGGTAGACATGACAACAGCTCCACATCATGGAGAAAATGGATTAATTATGTAATGTATGTAATTTCTCCCTCACAACCACAACTATGTTTGTACTAAAGAGACAAGAGAGACCAAAGTTATATAGATGATCATCCAGCTTTCTCTGGATGGATGGCTGGGTAGACGTGAACCACATCCGTAGAGACGCATTAGAATGTATTTCCTTGAAATATGACTAATTGAAACAGGCCTTTTACGATATCTGTGTAATTCCAATCATTTCTGTCGCTCCTCTCACAGAGATAATGACCTACATAAAGCAGTGGATCTGGTGTGTGATGACTATGGTATTGTCAATGCTCCATTCTCAGGCTCTCTGGCGGGTCCAGTGAGTCGGAAAGAGCCTGCTGGGAATCAGTATAATGGGGTCAAACTTCTCAATGATGGTAAGGAGGACAAGATGTCAATAAAGTACTTGAAAGTGAGTGCAGCAAAGGAAAGAAACTTCTGGATATTATGAATCACCATTTCAAATTATAAAAAAGTTAAAGGAAAAGTCAGGGAATCACCAAGGACATTTGGAGTCATCCTCTGGGAACCAAGGATATCTGTACCACATTTCATGGCAATCCATACGATAGTTAGATATTTCAGTGGGGACCCAAACTGACTACCTAGCACGGCAGCTGGATTCTTGCATTATCACAATATCATGTGAGAATCCATCTTGTCATGGTTCCAGTAATGTGTTTGTGTCTTGCAAGCCAGTGCACAGACCAATCAGCATCCTGTGAGGAGATACTGGCGTGGCTGAGATGTGTGAGATGACTCAGAGAGGCACCTGTATGTAGTATATGTATGTAGTATTTTTTTGAAAGTTCCTGCCCTTATCCAAACAGTTGCCAATGACGTCTTCTCAGATGTGTTCGCGTAACAAACCATCTGGCAGGTCAGGTTACCAAAATCAAGTGGGCAGGTACTCACCGGTACGCAGTACTGGCACTTCTTCATTTTACTCCTTTGCGTAACGTGACTTTCTTGCATACCAGAACTTCTCACAAGCTGTCAGTAATCTTTTCAGCCCTCTCTTTATCTGGTTCTCTGGGAGATTACTTAGATTAAGTCGTATGAAAATAAAAACAATGTGGAGAGAATCTGGATGAGATGAGGAGGGTGAGAACGAGGGTGCTGTAATTTATCAATTCAATGTTCATGTCAAATGTATTTGTAAAATAATTACTGAAATGCTTGTCATAATGTTTTTTTTAATTTGTGAACAAATATCATAATTGAAAAAATTACTATAGCTATATATTATATCTTCCAGAAGAATTAAATGTTCAGAAGGAGGCTGTGATAAATAATAAAATAATCATTTAACTAATAATAATAATGGTCCGAAATGATGAAAAATTGTGTAGTTTTAAGCCAAACACACAAACTCAATGTCCCCTAGTATCTTTTATTATGGCTGCAGCATCCTGACTGGGACACTGCTCCTAAAACCTGAATGATACCCTACTATAGGCTACAAATAACAAAGGAAAGCACTTTAACTATTAACATTATGGGGAAATAAACACACCACCTTAACCCTATAATGTTCCAATTTGAGTATTATAGGCCTACTATAGAAGATGCATAGCCTAAGTATAATAATATAGCAATAAAATCACAACTGATTATGACTGACATGGTATAACATGCTTAAAAGAATAATAAATTAATAGGAATAAGTCACAGAAAATCGCGGATACAGGCCAGCAAGAGTACTGGCACTTATTTTCATCCCACTTCAAGCACTGGCTAGTGCCACGTCGCTAGCATAGCTAAAAATTGCTGACACATCAGCTGTCGTCCGCTCAGTACATCTAGAAGTCATAATGATATGTGCTACAGCAGAATGAAAAAGTAGGTTTTATTTAGCCGCTGTAACCGTGTATTGTTACCTCAGCAAGTAAATTCCTATAATCTATAGTGTATGGGGCCACGGCGAGGGTAGAGGTGGTGTTGGGTTATTATGATGGAGGTGTTAGGTGGGGATGAAAAGAAGGGTTGATTTAGAGGGATTAGTCAAGGTGCAAGGGAAGGGGACTGAGACTCCATTGAACTTTGGGTTGCCTCTAACACTAGGACCCAGTGCATGTGAAACCCCATCAAAGGCTGATTGTTAGTAATGACCCCCACTAGGGGCCATTATTATTACAGAGCAAAGCAGCACATCAGCACTGTGTGTGTTTGTGTCGACGGAGGCTGTCAGAAGAGTACGCACATGCCTTTGCAATGTACAGTATGTTTGTGTCTGTGTATTATGTGAGTGAGTGTATTTTAAGAGCATCCTCAGTTGATAAGGCGCCGGAGTGATGAGTAAACATCATTAGTCTCTCATTCTGCCTCTACCCCTAATTGAACTGTATTATCAGAACACATGTACCGTCAGCTCCTTTCATCTCGGGGTAAAACACAGACATGATTAGACATCACAGAGACACATTACCTCGCCATGATACCCACATTAATGCTGAGACACCGATCATTAGGAGCTTGTAGGATTTAATGATGGCGTTGCAGTGCAGACTAGCCTACTTTTAGGTTGTTTGTGTCTTGGCATCTTGCTTGTTTTTGTTTGCAGAATAGGGAAAGGGGGGATGGTAAGACCTATCTATGTATTTCATATTTGTTGGGTGGCCTGACAACATTTTTACCAACGGCAGGTGTGTTATCAGCCTCGTTGCACTGCTGTTCATGAAATAGGTGTGAAATTTTAGGTTTTTTATTGTGATGGTCAGCACAAAATCAATTTGTATGTAATCCATGTATTTCTGAACCAGGAAGTATAAAGAGCGGCGAACACCGCCAAGGAAGGGGGTCGGGGGGGGATAGGTGGGTCAAAACCAAGAGACCGCCATTCATGTCCCGTGTGAAACCAGAAGTCAACATTGATTTATTTGTCACGTAACTTCCATACTTAAGTTGCGTCCCTTCCAGAGGTGTTTTAAGCCAAACCACCATCTTTTCATCAACCTGTTTCAGTAATTTTGCTGCCAAAACCTAACCAAGTTGATCTTTTACTACATCTAACTTAGCGGTTTTAATGCATAAACCTAACCAAGTCAGTCTTTTCCTAAACCTAATTAAGTTTTTTTTTTTTTTTTTTTTTCATGTAACATCTTACTTAAGTTATGCCACTTCCAGTGATATTTTAATCCAAAATGCAGTCTTGTCCTCAAACTATTTAAGTAGTTTTGTTGCCAAAACCTAACCAAGTCAATCTTGTCCTAAACCTAAGGAGTTTGGTTGCCAAAACTTAACCAAGTCAATCTTGTCCTAACCCTAAGGAGTTTGGTTGCCTAAACCTAACCAAGTCAATCTTGTCCTAACCCTAAGGAGTTTGGTTGCCTAAACCTAACCAAGTCAGTCTTTTCCTAAACCTAATTAAGGTTTTTTTTTTTTTTTCATGTAACATCCTTACTTAAGTTATGCCACTCCCGGTGTTATTTTAACCTATCCTAAACCTAAGTAGGTTTATTTTGAAAAGACTGGAGTGGAAATTGGCACATGTTGTGTTGTGTTCTACACAAATCAAATAAATTAAATTTTGTGACTAGTTCATGAACAGTGACTGCGACGACTGGTGCTATACATTTATATAAATTGCATAAAGTGCTTTGAGATGGATTTATAACTATTAAGAGGCCCAAGGTGAGGGCATGCTAACATTGTCTAAAAGTGCATTATTATCAACATTTTTAATTACTGATCAGCGTTTGACTGCTATTTTACATATCAGTTCCTCCATGGTGTAGATACAGCTTTCTGCAGAGATGTTCTTTCAACTCATTTCTCACAAATGTACCCCATGAAAGTGAAGAAATGCGAGCAATCTGACTTCACAGGTAGAAATTAGCAAAAAATATTCTTAGTTGTGTCAGTGAGTTGAATTGAGTTCCTCGTGGCATCAGCATCACCTCGTTCTGTTACAAAAATATCACTGAGATCCTAAAATTATTGAAGAAAAAGAGTATGCACATAAAAAATGTTTCATCCAAGCAAGAGACACGTGGCGTTAATATCCAAGAAACTATATGTTTTTTGTTTCTACTCAAATTAATCTTGACCCTTGCCTTTTAATTTGACCTCTAATAGTCAGCTTTCACAATACCTGTTTTGAAACCCTTAACGTTTGACCCAGTGACCCTGATGATGCCTATAAAGATAACTATGACATTTAAGCTTTCTGTGCCCTGAAAAATCAGCATTTTTATCCAACAGTTCTCATGTTTATATCACATTTAAAATGTGATTTATGATGCGACAGTCCCAATTCTTCATCCTCTGTAGAATATAGCCATACAAAATGTTGATCTCTCAGTAACAGCACTTAACTAAATTATGTTTTTTCCCCTCATGACAGCAATTTAAAGGTGCAGTGAGTAGGAGTTGACGGCATCTAGCAGTGAGGTTGCAGATTGCAACCAACTGAAGCTTCTTCTATGTACCAAGCTTGTAGGAGAACTACGGTGGCCACCGCAAAAACGCGTATGGCCCTGTCTAGGGCTGGTGTTTGGTTTGTCCATTGTGGGCTACTGTAGAAACATGGCGGCTGGCTCCGAGAAGAGGACCTGCTCATTAGCCCCCAGGAAGAGCACTGGTCATTAATGCAAACTAAATCAACTCACCAGTACAAACTCTCTAATAACCCTTATTTGAATCATTAGATCCTAGAAGTTGTAAAATGCAATGATAGCCAAAGCCAGAGTTATTTCCCTTCCTGCATTCATGTGAATGAGACCCAGACCACGATGGCAGCGCAGGCCGTGACGACGGGGTGACGTTGGGACCCCGTGACCGAGTCATGTGACTAGGCGGACACTAGTGCGCATTTTTGTATTGTTATTACTAGAGCTGTCCTCAACCAAATTCAAATTCAGTGAATAGCTGATTTAAAGCAGCATTAAAAGCATAAAACACAACTAATCAACTAAAGAAATCGACCAAAACAACTAACAAAAAACAACCCTAATCATTATTCACATTTTCCCACTGAATGTCATGTTATCATGTCATTTTTTTCTTTCCATCCTTCAGCACAGACTCATATAACCCCTCAGAGGTAATCTCTTTATAGGCCTATTTCATTGACGTAATAAAATCTTACTTTCATTTCTGCTTTTGATTAAAATGGTTCCTATTTCCAGTCACCCGGCTGGTTATAAAATGTAGGATGTGACAAGTAAGTCGCATAATGTCACAGCTTGTCATAAAAAATTAATTGTTCAGTTTTTCAATACTGTGACAATTCTGACATTGTCTCCGTAATGCAGCCGTTATTAATCTGCTGTAATTATATAGCGAGGGCTGTGCCTCTGCAGACAGAACTGCCACATATACAGCATTGATGTAATGAGTATAATGCACCAAAAGATGGAGCTGTTTTGCAACAAAAATGCCAGTCAAAGCTCAAGCTTGGTCATTAGTCTTTTTAAAACCTGTATATATGTATATATATAACTTACAAAATAACTACAGTTCAGTCTAAAACAATGTATCGCAACATAACACTGTGATATTTATAGGGAGGAAACAATGACAACTTTCTACATACAAAGCAAAATTTGCGCTTTTCCAGTTTAACCCATCACAACTTTGCTCATCTCGTGACTGAGACATTAACCACACACACACGATGATATCATGTGTTAGACTCTCAGTGAGTCAACACTTCCTCCTTTACACCCCAACAAATCTGGTGGGTTTGGTTGAAAAGCAGATCATGTTGTCTTTATGCACAAGCAATCGTGCAACTGCAAGTACACAGTTACAGAATCAGCCATCATTCCCATAATTACAGATAATACATTTTTATCAAATTATCATGAAACTTGAAACATACTGCAGAAAAAAACACACTAGTATTAGTAGTATCAGTGGCCAATGGGATGGGTGTGTGGAAAGATTGTGAGTGACATTCACTTGACTGATTTCAATAAATAGAAATTACAGTTTGGTTAAAAAATAAACATTAAGTCAGCCATAACACCTGAACACAGGTTGTGAAGAGTGTGTGAAATAGCCTAACTATCAGCAACCGAGGAGAGAATACTGCTGTGAAGTACTTTTAAGTTGAGTATTCGACAGACATTCACTCTGTATGGTAAAAAACAGCGTTACCACGGTGTTGTACTCAACAACTCAAGTTATCGCAGTCTTAAAAAAGGGAGTGGAGGGATACTCGGTTGGTTGCAATCTGACCACTAGATTTATTTTACATCAATATTTTAATAGAAAATAGTGGTAGTTTTCCATGTAATGTGACCCAACATGTAGTGATACGTTGGTATTACTTTGAGTCACAGGGACACATTACAAGGAAGTTATCGTAAAAATATTAACTTAAAATAGACGACGCACTAAAATTCAATCCAATAAGCTTTATTGGCTTGAGTGTAACAAACACATTGCTGAAGCATCAGGTAATAATGAGATTAAAAAGAAAAAAAAAAAAATCATAAAATCATGAAAATAGCCGAAAACAATAAACCCATTTGTAAGACTCGGTGCAGCCATCAGCCTGCCTTGGTGCTGGGGTTTGCGCTTTCTGAATTTGAGTCAAATAAATGATTAAAATGGACAGCTTAAAAATATAAATGGTTGAAATAATCAGCTAATTGATTTAAAAGTAATGGAGAAATGGTTGAAAAGTCCAGCTTCCTCCGCTCCCAAGTGGCAGCATTAATTGTATGAATACAGACTTAAGCTAACCAAAGTGATCTGACCATTTGACAACCGAACATTGAGTTCAGTAGACTGGACTGGTTGATTAGTTAATATCAGTTTATCATGTTGAAATGAGCACATCTGGTGTTCATGCTCTTCACCTTAGAGGGTTCAGGTTAGCTGACATATAAGGTGCTGTGCTCTTAATGCAATCATGTATAGCTATACAGAAATACTAGACTAGGATAGAATGAATGATCAGGTAAGAAGAGCATCATAAATTGAGTAAATATATTCACTGCTTAAGTGTCCTTGATGCTGCGTTTGAGTGCTGTCTCAAAGATCTGAAACTCTTTTACCCGACGGACCCGGTGCTGAGTTCAGCTTCATAACATAAACTTCATAAAATGCTGCATTTTCTGAATTATTTCTAAAAGATAAGGCCTTAATGCTACTAAAACAACACTCCAAATGTATCTTGTCCAAACAATTTTGTTTGGCAGTGATTTCAATATTTTAGTTTCAAAATCAACCCAAGAGAAATTGTAGTTTCACTTTTTAATATTTTTAAATATATTTTTTGACTGTTTTTATATTGAATGATGATTATTTTGCTACTTTACATTTTACTTGATCATATTTCATTATTGTGATAACACTACTCTATTTGGAGTCAAAATTTTACAATTTTTTTTTATTGATTTCATACTGTGCACAATGGTAGAATCTGATGGTGCACAGGGTTAACATCTTGGCCAAAGGCTCCTTTGTGTGCACACAGCCTCCCATAATATAGTCATATATAGTTATATTTTATAGCCAGATTCCCTTTCAGGGAGGTAGAAAACCTATTTGGCACACTTGGGTATCCAAGTGGCCAAATGGAGAGCCCGCTTGGTCCCGTCTTTACTACCTTTGTGCTGTGTGTTATTTATATCTGCTTTGGCACAGCTGTAGTCGAGGAGTTGCTGAATGAATCCATTGGCATCTCTGGACATAACGCCATTGCTATAATGGTGTTATCCACTGTCTAATCTAGAAAACATTGTAGGTGAGGATAACCATTGGTTCATCACAATTTCACCAGTCATAGTAACAGTCACAATGTTAATTACACTAAGGATACATCCTCTAATGTCTTACCTATCCAAAGAGACCAATATCATTAATATAGACCTGGTAGTTGTGGAGCTATCCGTGATTTATTTTGGGTATGTCTGACCACACCTTCCAACATCCTTAAGAGTATTTCTCTCTTCAGTATAACATATTTCAGTCTCCACTCCCCCCTCTTTGTGGATTATTGACTTTAATACATGTGGATGAACATGTTCCCACTCAGTAACGTCCATACAGCTTTAAGTGCGTGGATTGAACCCGCTGAGCGCTCCTGCAGCCTGCGGTCTGCTCTGACGCTTGAGGGCTGGTCCGTGGAGCATAATGAAGCGTCCCGGTGGCTCAGTGGGAGTGGGCGAGCTGGGATAGGCTGGGAGTTTGGTTGGAGCCGTCAGCGGGACGGGACAAGGCACCAGAAGGTGGGGGGAAACCAAGAAACCGACCGACGAGGAACTTCTGGCTTCTGAACGCTGGACAGGAAATCGGACGTGGAAAGCGTTACAATAAAAAGCATTTGTTGCGTTCAGAAGTCACGGAGCTGAGCGGCGCGGATGACAAAAGAAACGTCGCCGTGCAAACTTTCTCAACCGGGTTTGATCGCTTGTTAAACCCCAACCGGGAAAACAGCATTTCTTTGTAACGGAGGCGTAAAGAAGAGGACACCATGCCACGGCGCACCGTGCTAGAAGTAACAGTGCAAGACGTCCAGAAACGGAGGAATCCAAACAAACACTACGTAAGCTGAATTTCATTACAACACCGCTGAAAGGGGCAACAGATCCAGGCTGTTTTGCAACTCTCGTCTCTTTCCTGTCGGTAAAGTAAAAACAAAGGGAGGATCAAATTACAGTTTACCACGCCAGCCTAAGTGGACTGCTGTTCAGACTCTTTAGACCAATCATGAATTTATAACGAAGATAACCAGTGATTTATTAGACCCCAGCATACCATACAGTGTAGAAAAGACCATAAATTTAAATTTGACAGCCTTAAAGAGTCACAGAGTCTCGTTCAAGTTGTTCCTGGCTGTTTTTCAGCTTGTCTGAGTCAGATTGGAGGAAATTATTCTTCATCTACCAGCATTTTTTATCTTTTACTCAAAGGAGTTATGCATCCAAGTGGATCTGGCTCATGTGACCTTTGACCCTCTGAGTCTGCATGCAGTCAAGCGACCCTCAGCGAATCAAAATCACATGTATATATGTGAATAATAGGCATTGGACTGATACCCGCCTGCAGTCAAACAAAGTAATTTCTGGTGCCTCTCATATGCCGGCAGCCATGTGTGTGACATGAAAAACCATTTTAATAGGCAAATCAATCCAGTCCTGAAAACCTTCAGACTAATCCCCATGAGTTCAAATTGAGCATCCCGGCTTTGTCTCGCCTCAGGCTCTTCAATTTACTCAGAAATAAATACAGGCATTAGTAGGTAACCAGGAAGCAGAGTTTAAGGTCATCACAGTGAACACAAGGCAATGTTTGAACAAGGGAAGGGCCTAAAAATTACAAACCATATGTCATGTGGCGTTTGTTGTTTTATTACTTTTGGTATGGCACATTGTACAGTTTTTATTTATGACTGGTTAGGGCCAAATGAATTGATAATAGGGCTGTCGATCGATTCAGATATTTAATTGCAAATTAACTGCATTTTTTTTCAAAATGTACCTTAAAGTGAGATATGTCAAGTATTTCATATTCTTATCAATATGGGAGTGGGCAAATATGCTTGTTTTATGCAAATGTACAGCATGGTATGTATATATTTATTATTGGAAATCAATTAACAATGCAAAACAATGACAAATATTGTCCAGAAACCCTCACCGGTACTGCATTTAGCATAAAAATATGCTCAAATCATAACATGGCAAACTGCAGCCCAGCAGGCAACAACAGCTGTCAGTGTGTCAGTGTGTTGACTTGACTATGACTTGATCCAAACTGACTGTGATTATCATAGAGTGGGCATGTCTGTAAAGGGGAGCCTGGTGGGTACCCATAGACCCTATTTTCAGTCACATATCTTGAAGTCAGAGGTCGAGGGACCCTTTGCTATTTTTTCCTTGCCAAAATTTAGCATAAATCTGGAGCGTTATTTAGCCTTATTGACGACAAGCTAGTGTAACATGGCTGGTACCAATGGATTCCTTAGTTTTTTAGTTTCATATACCACTATCGTTGCTCTACCTTTAAAACTGAGCCCACTATAACTTCCAAACCACTGATTGTGTTAATGCATTAAAGAGCACCCTATTATCGCGTTAATTTTCACAGCGCTAATTGATACTATTTAAGATAAGATAAGATAAGATAAGATGAATGTTTATTAATCCCCGGAGGGAAATTCGGGTGTCATAGCAGCATCAACACAGTACAGATAAACACAGTATAGTAAAAATTAAAAGAGAAGGTGCAATGAAGAGAATTGACAATAAAATAAATAAGTAACAGTAATAAGTAATAGAATAGCTCTAGTTCTGCTGTGTTAAGTTAATGGAGACATTCAGAGCTGCAACAAATAATTGAGTAATCCAGTAGTTGTCAGTTATTCAATTAATCATCGGCTATTTTGATTTTCGATTGATCGGGTTGAGTCATTTAACAAAAAAGAAGTCAAACTTCTCTGATTCCAGCTACTTAAATGTGAATATTTTATGGTTTCTTTACTTCTTTATGGCAATAAACTGAATACATTTGAGTTGTGGGCAAAACAAGACTTTTTTTGGGAGCTCTGGGAAACATTTTTTACCATTTTCTGACACTTTATAGACCCAACAACTAATCGATTAATCTAGAAAATAATTGACATTGAAAAATAATGCTTAGTTGCAGCACTAGATATGATAAAAGTGATAATATCCTGGTGTCAGGTGATAATGCTCTCTCTATTGGCGTACAGTATCTGTGCCAATTTAGGAATCTATTCCACTCCTATTACTGTGTGTGGGGGCAGGAGAAAAGAATGGAGAGAGGAAGACCAAGAATCAATCTGTGAATATTTTTCCTGTTTCAGCAATCGTTTCCTGCTGATACTGTAAAGTTGTGTGGGAGACAAGAATGTCAGATAGACAAAAGACCCATTGCTCGCTTTTCTGCTGCTCTTAAACAATGGAGCTTTCATCATTCTGGGGGGATACATGTGGGTGAAATTGTCTGCAAAAGTGCATACAGTCCGTTTAAAGTAACACATATGACATCATATGATGTCGCGGGCCAACAGTGAGAGCCGCTGCCAAGGCCTTCGCAGGTGTTGGTGTTAGGTTCGTGTTCATGGTGTGTGCCTGTGTGTATTCATATGGTCTGCGTCCATGTATGTGTGAAAATGATGCCTGGGTTGAAGGACCAACAGATCTACACCGCTGTGAGCGTTAGTGGTCAAGGACACAGAGTTCTCGAGGTCCTGTGTCTTCTCCATCTGTGTGTTTGTGCTCTGGTGCAGCCTGTGTTGTACTCTGATTACCTTAAAATCATCCAGAACCCTGGAGATGTGGGTTAAGTGTACAAAAAGCAGCTTATGGCTCTGCTGCTCATCAGAGTTCAACCTATTCTGTAGAAAGGAAAAACACACTTACAAATATAAGAGCATTTTATCGGTATTGCATTGACTAGAGAAGCTTTTATAGCTAAAGTTACAGCCTTTACCTTTTTCAGAGCTATAGCTTCAGCCTCATTTGCCATTGTAGGTGCTGTACTTTTGGATTATTTGCCTTAATTCTTTTTATAAACTATAGCAAGGATAAACAAACCCTTTTTGCATGTAATGTTTTTTCCTTTTAATTGTTGGGAATGAAGTAAATAATTATTGGCTCATGTTATTGTGTAGATTAGTGTTCATACAGCCTAAAATGCTGGATCAAGTATCGGCGAGTACAAGGGTCTGTGCATTTACGCAACACAGGAACAACATCAGCATGTGTCACTCGCTGCCCGATCGGTACATTCTGCCCGATCGGTACTGCACGTGCAACTCAGATGAAAAAGAAACTTATTCGTTAGCTGCTTCCATCATGGATTTCCAACATGATTCGAGCGATCGCTTTTTTGCTGCTGATGATGGAAGTAGATGATGAGTAAGCTATCTCGCTTCTTTCTCATCTCTGTTGAGGGTTGCACATGTGCAGTGCTGATGGGGCAGGTGCTAGCAGAGAGGGTAATGCTAGATGTGAGCAATTTGGCAATATTTTACTGTGGAAAAACCCACCAGTATAAGAGCTAGGTGTTTTTAAATACTGGTATCGGATCGGTACTCTGTATCGACGGATATGCACGTTCAGGTATGGAAAGGAAAGAATGGTATTGGAACATCTCTAGTATAGATAGGCCTCTATTGGAGACACATAACTCCTTTTATTTAATGAAGTCAGCCTCCCCGCTAGTCTGTATAGCTCCTGTAGTTGGTCCGTCCGTGGCCATATCTGACTCTACTGCCCTGAAAGAGAGAGCGAGGCCAGAAGAGGTCTGGGAGTAGGGCCAACAGCATTCAGCCAGACACAGCAAGCCACCGGGGAGTTTCCAATCACCTCCCTGCCTCTCCCCTCCTCGTCTTCTTGAACAAAATAAAGAACTGTGTCTGTTGCCTGTAGATGGCAATGATTAGGCTATATGCTTTTGGTCGGATGCGTTGCGCTGCTTTACTGGGTAACCTTGGTGTTTTTCCACCTGGACCCTGTTTCCCCATGTTTTTGTGTCTAAGTGACTAATGGATACAACATTTTTTAAATTGGTGGAGTAGTGAGGGAGAACGCTGTCACCGGCAGGCGCAAAATGAGCTGTGAGGGCAAGTGTGCAACCTCACGGCCAACAAAAGTGCTTGTTTTTGCGACCGACAGGCTCAAATTGCTCTTGTAAGTGTCTGACAACATTATGGAAAGGATCATACAGAAAAATAAAATGTTTTTCTTACCTTTTGCTTGATCCGGTCTGTTTGTTAATGTGTCAGAGTTCCGCTCAAGGAGAAGTCTTGCACACTCTGGCTCAAGTAAATACACTTTTAATCGACCTCAAAGACCTCATCCACAGAAATATTCTTTTAGATAAATAAAATCTTTTAGATAACACTGGGTTTGTTGCGGTAGTCAATGTTAACTGAACTAACCCATTTAGTTCATTTTGGTGTATCAGCGGCATGTTATCAATAGTTGGATGCTACAAACTGAAGGTGAAAACATCTGCTCCATATGGAGTCTCAGCTCAGACTGGCAGGTGTCATATTTCACACAGGATGAGAGAAAGTTGACAGACAAGATGGTGGTGGAGGATTTGGTGTTGAAGTGAAAAGCAAACATGCCGATTTATCGATATTTCAGATTTAGACCCAATGCTGTAAGGGAACCATAACGTTAATGAGATAATCGAGGACGAAGCGGTCACGGCCGGTGTGCACAGCGCAGCGGTGCCAGGTAACTTTAGACCCCTGTGGCCCGGAAGCAAGCGTGCTACTCATATTAAAGGTCATCTTTTCTTGTAAAATCTCCAGTATGATCAGTAACAGTGTTGTCACAGGTTTATTAACTATTAAATTTTCTCATCATCACAGCCCAAGATGACACTAAGCTGGACTTTCTGTACTCAAACACAACAAACTCTGCCCGGCTGAAACTCGCGTCATGATGGATGTATTCCACGATTTCACCTCGCGAGATTTCGGAATGAGACTTCTCCTTGAGCAAGACTCTTTCCAGAACGTCAGACACTTAATAACAATCAGAGATGGCAAAAACAAACACTTATCAGGGACGTAAATGATCGTACCAGCTTTCCCCAATGGCACCATATTGCAGCCTGTCAGCAGTGCTCTCCCGCAATACTGGACCAGTTTCAGAAATTTGTCCATATTTGTCTGTTAGATACAAAATCTGACAAAATAGGGTCCAGACTGGAAAAAAGTTATCCTTTAATGTGAGGCTGATGGGATTTTTGTAGTTGCACATGTACAAGAAGTATTTTTAGTGCAATGGTAACATCATCTCTCTATTCTCATGGTGCTGAGTCGGGGTGCGCCAATCAGACTTTTTCGGTCCTGTTTCTGATAGCAGTACCTGGGCTTTGGGTATTGGCTGATACAGAGTACCGATCCAATACCGGTGTCTAGTTAAGAAGCAGTATGCCTCACTGTGTAGAAGTGACTGGGATCATTATTTTATGCGTAAGGCAACATCAGCACTGACTAAAACATTGCTTTCCTAACTTTGTAAAATAAAATGTGACCAATAAATTCATAGATATAATTTCATTTAATTATCTATAATTGACAAAATAAATTGTACACCAGCAACATGGCAATGAATTAATCAAAACTTAATCCTAACCTAACCCTAACCCTAAGACTGAATAGATTGAATAGATTGGCCCCATTGTCACTGATACCGATCCAGCTATTTTAATCAGTATCACCTGATACCCAATCCCGTATCGGTATTAGTGCATCCCTAGTGTTGACACTCTCTGCATACATTTTGAAAGTGATGTTATGTTATAGTGAAGGTTTAACATCAAACTCATGAACCGATGCTTCCATTGCTGCTCAGGTCTTTATGCCAATAGCTGCCACAAAAGCAGGTCTCATTTTGAAACGACAGCATTGTCAAATCTGTCACATCTATACAGGATTATGACTTCCTCTTCAGCAGGAAGTGACGCAGGTGGACTGGGAAATGAAATAATCACATATTCCTAGTACTGCGTTCATGTGAATGGATGATGACAGTGACTGCTGCCTGTTTGCTGTCAGCCTTTTCTCATGCTACCTTCCTGTGGGAGTCACAGCACAGCCAGTTACTGGCACCATGAGTCAGAAGTGATGCCCCGGCAGCTAATAATGGCTATTTGTCAGTTTAAATGTTCCACTTATTTTTATCTTTTGTTTTTCTAGGTTTACATCATCAAAGTATCCTGGAGCGATGGCAGTACAGAAATCATTTACAGACGCTACAGCAAGTTCTTTGACCTCCAGGTGAGTACATGCATGATGTGCACGTGTCTTGGGTATGGTATTGTATTTTTATGCTATGTGTGTAGTTGCATGTTTTAGGGGGGCAAGGAGCAGGACAAGACTAGCATAGGTCTGTAGACCTAGTGCTTGTAGCCAGAGCTCTCCCTGCTCCACCCATATGACACTGGCAATTAAATTGTGCGAGAGGAGTCGGAAAATGTCCCAATGAAGTTAATAGAGGACAGTGATGAATGCGACGACCACACTGATGACCACAGAAATGTCTGAATCACTCTCGAGCGTCACGCTGGCAGTGTGTGTTGCACAAGGAGGGAATCTCATTAGTATCCTAGTTTCCGTTCCTCTTTCGAAGGTAATGGATCGGAGGCCTCGGCCACGTCTGTGCTCAGAGAGAGCGGACTCCAAGAAACCCAGAAAGGCAAGCACTATTAATGAGCACATAGTCAATTTAGGCGAAGCATACTGTCAGCCCTAATTAGATTAAATTCCTTTTAATTGATTAGGATGGTCAAAGCATGAGTGATGAAATCCAGAATCCTAATGCTCCACAGAGGGTTTTCTGAGACTGCAAATCTCATGTTAACCAGTTGAATATAAACCATTTCATTAATAATATCATCAGTTTGACTTAAGGCTTCAAAGGCTGCCAACAGTTTTACGTAAAAATCAGCTCCTAGTTCTCTCAGGATTATTTTTTTAGTTGTCGAGCCTTTCTGTTTTGTTGGGCCATGCCAAAGTAAATGTGTAGTTTTGACCAGTATTCTTTGTAGTGTAATAAACACTGATTGGCTAAAACCATTAGGGGTTGTTATCTACTCTTTACTGATAACATTTAAGGGCTTTTCAGTCATATATTGAGCTATTGTCAGTCAGTAAGACCAACAGTTACTGCTGACTCATCTTATACTGCCTTATTTATACCAATATAGACCCTTGTAATTAAAGGAATACGAGATTGGGAGCATTTCTGTTGCCTCTTACAGGCTCTCAACATGGCGGATGGTGAGCCAGCAGCTCACAGGTTGGGGTGTCAACAGCCCAACCGTGCAAACAATGGCAAAAGTGTTGACATAGATAACGGTGTTTCATAACAGAGGGTGGGCGCCACTCTTCTACCATGACGCCGTCGGTCGCGACGCAGAGTAGCAGCTGTGAGCTTGCCAGTGGGCACGCTCACATGCACGAACGTGCACTGAAAGCACATCCGACTGGCCCGGCTATGTCAGCAAAGCACTGAGAAGCTGGGATGATAGCATAGATGTTTGTTGCTATACTAATGCTCTGGATACCGAATTTAGGAGCTTTGAGTTGCATTTTCATAAAAGACAGAGGGTAGCAGGAGACACGTGTCACTGAGATCTTGTATATCAGTAATAGAAATGACCCAACAGTGCTACGTAGGGCTATATGTGTGCATTTCTGGAAACAAGTGAAGTATTGTATGACCAGGTCAAGATTATGGTCTTTTAGTCTGGGATTTATTTGCAGTAGGAATCACCAGAGGTCCTGCAATACGATATTATCACAATACTTTAATCACGATATGATCTTATGGCGACTTAGAACATTTTGCGACATGCAGAGTATTGTGATAAGATATATTGAGATTTACTACCTTTTTTTAACTGCAGTTTGTGCAGTTTGTCAACATTTGTTTTATCTATTAAATTACAGTTTTCACTCTGATCAGCTCAGAGTTTTCATTCTCTTATCTTAAGGTCAGAGGTCAAGGGACCCTTTGAAATTTGCCAGTTTTTCTTTGTCATAATTTAGCTCAAGTTAGCACAACTAGCGCAACTGGAGCGTAATTAAGCGTTCTTCACGATGAGCTAACATGACGTTATTTAGGTAGGTTTTTTAGTTTCATATGATACCAGTATCTTCACTCTGGCGTTAAGACTGAGCCCTCTACAACCTCTGACAGAAGAATAGTGATTGTTAAGAGGTTAATAGTTTATATGAGAAAAGACTGATACATGATGGCCTTATATTGATGTAGTATTGCCACGCAAAATATCATGAAACTATGCTGTATTGATTGTTTTCCTCCACCCCTAGAAAGTGGTTGGTTGAACATCTGTCATTGGCTTCTGTAGCTGTTATCAATGACATATCTAGAATTTATAGTAGTATTTATTTATGTTTTGAAAATTGCAACTAAAGTAAATTAAGCTCGGTGAAAGATTCACAATGTAAATTTGGTTTCATCATCCAGCTGTGGCACTGCTTTGCCTTTGCTTTATTGGCTCAAGAAGAAGGTTCTTTGGACTTTGGGAGTGCGACTAAGTGAGAGGTGGAGATTTGGGAAACCTTCAAAATGTCAATGAGAGGGGAGTTTTATTTTCAGAAAGGCCTAAGTGAGTTTTCAAAGCCAGAAATCTCAGCAGCGGATGAAGAATCGCTGCATCAGAATGAATCAATGTTGCCGCTTATATGCTAGGAAACACAAATTCTCTCTCTTTAAAAACATCCACCTATATTGATAGGACACAGAGCTAAGTGTCGACTATCACTTCCCACAATATCACTCCATGTTGATTTCCTCCATGCTTCAGCACAAATTACCAGTTGCAGTGCTAAAGACCTACAGTATTGGCTCAATGGCACTGAACCAGATGAGCATATGTGAGATACTTTCAGCGGGGGGCATTCCCCCGCCGGTGCTCAGCCTGCCGTGCCATGCAGCTGCTTCCTGCAGCGTTGACAGCCTGTGGGTGGGCCCTCACTGGTGACGGAGACGTAGATAAACCCAGCTGGAGAGATTACAAGCCAATCTCTTATCTCCTGTTAGATTTGGCTTTGACATATCATAAACCACCTTGAGGCTGTGGTATTTCTGACAGAAAAGTGGCGAGTTGGAATGCTCAAAATCTCATCAGCTCCTCTTTGTTAAAGGGATTGTACGTTCTCCGGTTTTTTTTTTTTTGTGATCTTTTTAATATTTTATCATTTTGACCTGTTACACTGTGGACTATAATGAGGAATAAGGCAGTGGTTTGACATCATCAGGCGTCATCCCAGGTGCCTGGCAATGATAGAGATGTAAAGCTGAGTCATTTAACTTCATTTCTTCATTTCCTGTCATCCTCCTTTGCGCTTTTTTCCCAACTTCTGCCCTTGCCTGTCTGCTCTGGTTGTGTCTCATTCTGTGGCTTGATGTGGTTGTCTTGTCTTTTCATTCAGGAGGGTTTTATGTGAACACAGAAAAGATGATATTGTAAAAAAAAAAAAAAAAAAACAACAAAAAAGAATGACACATGAAGTTTTACTGTCATACAAAAGCCTCAGAGCCAGACAGGAAGTGTTATTCACCACATCCTGTCAACACAGCTGGACCAAGCAGCTGAAACGTGCGCTTTTTCTGTCATCACTGACCACAGACTCTGTTTATTCACTGTCAGATTTCAGTTGTTCAGGGAATTTGTGTTCTTGTAGATCTGCGTGGTTGTTTCAATCCACATATTTCATGTTCGGATGGCACAATATTGGCCTCTTTTCTACAAGCAGGTAGAATCCAGACCAAGCTATGTTGAGCAGGCAGCGATCCTGATGACAAGGAGAATAACACACACAGGGTGTCATTAGATAATTAGAAAGGTAATACTAATTTACATTCCTTCACCTTTTTAAGTAGTCCTGTTGCACGAATTCACCCAGTAATGATTCTCCTGCCAGATTAAAATAACGCCTGGTTTTCAAAATAAGGTGTTAACAAAGGGAACTAATATATAAAGAAATAAGATTGTTGGATTCTATTTACCAGAAGTATAAAATAAAAAATTACATTTAACATTTAACTTAACATTAGCACTTAGATTTCCTTCTTTCGTTGCATGCAGCTTTGTAAAAAGCTTAGCTTAGCTAGCAGCCCCGCGGCTGTCCTCTCCTTCTCATCTCTCTCTCTCTTTTCTGCATGTTTTGTCTCAGAGTGACGGTTCAAGTTGTATTCTTTGAATACAGCCGCACGTTTGTTGCAAACTAAGCTCACAGCTTTGCCGCCAACAAACGCGAAAAAATACTTATCAGTTGGTAACTTATTATAGCCGTGCCCCCTCAGCAGGTGATGCTACTTCAACCATCGCTCACATCAATTTACATCAATATCAAGGTGACAGGAAGAAGCACACTAACAATACACTAGCTTTTCAAAACAAAAGCTATTTTCTTACCTGTTTTTTTTTTTTAGCTTCCTAAGTAAAATTGTGTGGTTTTTCCGAGACCTCCCGGGCTGGGCAGAACTGGAACACTAGAGCTGGTTCCAGCCCGTGGGCTGTATAATGCCCAGGTCTGGTCTAGTATTAAAATATTTAACAAAAATGACATACAATCGTAATATTGAACTGCAGCACTAGTATTATATTGGGAGATAGGTATATCGTCCCAGCCTTAGTATATACCGTCATATCGCCCATCTCTAAATCACTTGTTAATGGAGTTGATAACAGAAATAGTACTTGATAAACGACATCATGATGCAGACTATCATGTTCAAACATTCATGTTTAAAATGCTTATGTCCTAATTGCTGATGTCTTGCATGTCTGACAGCATTCACTTCCTGAGAATATCTGACCAACAGTCAGATGCTCTTTTCTCACCTGAGATATTTCTGCTATTTCTCTCCCACCATTTTCCTGTAACACCCACACCACAGTCCCCCAAATAGCATCAGTTTAGTGTTTAGTATCCGTTTTTTTCAGACTGGTAACGACTCCACGGTGAGATATATTATTATTGCCTGCACTTTATGCATAAATGTATGTAATGCAAAGTATGTGTGTAGTCTTGAGAGCTGTTGAGTACTGAGGGAACAAATTGAGCAATTAGCATTTTAACATAAAACCTGTGGGGGTTTTCTCTGTGTTTCAGTGAAGTAAATTGTGACCAAAAATAGACAGATCTGTTGCTTCAGAAGGATGGAAAGTGCAGGGATTTCTTTTCTTTTTTTTGCCATGGGGTCATCAGTTTTATTTCCATGTCACTAAGAACAGTTTCCATGCTGCACACGTGTCCGCTCAGCTTCACAAGCTTAGTCTTCCATCATTCCCTTTCGCTTTGGATACAGAATACACTTTTACTTTAAAGCTGTAGGAAAAAAAAATCCAATATGTCGCGTCTTGTTTATTCAGCACTGCACCGCTGTCACATATTTTCCAGTTACAAAAGTTTTTAAAGGGGGGGCAGGTTATTTTGCTTAAAGCAGTGGGGCTGCCTGTTGTGCTCACTCCACCAAGCAGCAACAATATGCTCATTTCCTTCTTGTACACAGTCATTTTCAGCCACTTTCAGAATAAAATGTACTGTATGCATCCTTAAGCAGTGCAATTTGTTCCTGGAACAAAAACTCAAAACGTGTTTTTACTTAGGGGATGCTAAAAGATAGGTAACAGTATTTGTGAGAGAGATCTAGATGGTGTGGACTGAATATTGTGAAAAGAATAAGTCAGAAAATATTGAGTGTGCTGTCAAAAACTGTTTAATGCACTGACATTGTCTCTGGTAGATGAAGATGAACTATTGCTGAGACTGATGATTCAGTGAAACTGATACAAAAGACCAAACTTCCAAAGATAAACATCACCGTTGCACTCTTTTAAAAAATTTTTGTATTCATATGTGTTTGATTATGACTGCTGGGGATGGAAGTGGTTTCTATGCAGCGTGGCTCAGAGAGCCAAGTATGAAATGGGAGCTCTGGTTTGTTTTTCTTTTCACCTTATGGCTCCTTAACCATTTGTTGTCTTGATAGGGATTTGACAGCACGAGTTGTTTGTCAGATGACGAGCTTTGATTGGGATGAGTCATCTTTTAGAAAAACGACTTATTGTTGTTGGCTGCCTGCGAGATGACGAGCACAAATGACAAATGAATCCGCTTGCTAATCCCATCACATGCATGTCTTCAGTTTCAGTGGCAAGAAACCAAACAGATTGATCCTCCAGCCGCTTGTGCTATAAAATAGCATAAGAACTGAGATTTAGATGTCGTGCTTCACATCTTGAGATAGACCGGTGACTAAGAATGTAAGAAGATATTGTATAATATCACGAGTCCTGTGATATCATATACTTGCGAGACTGTATCAAGTCCCTAAAACACCATATCAGTCTTTACTTAACATCTTAAAAATCTGAAGGCCCGCTAGCTGCTATTCTGTCTTTCAGAGGTTGTAGGAGGCTCAATTTTAAAGCTAAAGTGAACCGGCAACATCTGAAACTAGAAATCCTATGGAATCTATTCATACCAACGTACTACCTTGTCGTGAAGGAGGTTAAATAACACTCAAAGGAAAAACTGATACAGCTATTTTTAATGGGATTCCTTGACCTCCGACCCAAAATGTGTAATGAAAATGAAACCCAAGAGTCTTCCCTTTACAGACTTGTCCACTTTATGATAATCACATGCATGCAAGCACATGCAAATGGTGTATTTGAACAGTTCTGTGTACTGGGGTCCCTCAACAGTCTTACAATTGCATAAATTGGGTATGACTGGAAAGCTGAGACACTTGTCCAGTGAAAACAATTATATTCATGTACGATGGTGTTAGCCATAGTAGCTATTTTATGCATGTGGTGTTGTGTTCTTTATACTATTAGTTATCCCAAACTGCAATACATCACCTTGCATTTGCCTTATTGCAATACATCACAATATATTGAATCGTTACGCCTGTATCATGGTACGTATTGTATCGCCAGAGTCTTGCCAATACACAGCCCTTCTGGTGACCTGTCCAGGGCATGCTGGGATAGGCCTCGGACTCAACGAGTTTTAGAGAAGAGAAAAATAGAAGAACTGGGTATAGAAAATTTATAGAAAATGTTCCTTATCATTGTGGCCGTGTTGGGACAGTGCATGACAAATTGTGTCATATGCCTCTAGAGAGAGGAGGAGTCCCGAAATACTGCATGTGATTAAAGCGACGCTTTTTAATGTGGTGTGGGCCCACACCACATGAAAACAGCAACTCTCGGGTAAGCGCTTAATTTCTCTGATGAGAACAGTACCATGGTCCTGTAGCTCGGGGGTTAGAAGAGGACAGCATTTAAGAAGCCAAGTTACATTGGAGCCAGCGTCGCTGTTACAAGCGCAAATCTTCAGCCAAAAATGATGAAAACCAAATGACGCATAGTGGTTGGATGATACATATTGTGAGATGATAAAAATGTTCTCAGGTATTGTTGATACTGAGGTTACTATTGTTATAGCAACAGATCGAGCAGAAACAGTCACACCAAATTAGTATTGTATTGCTTTCCCATTTGAATTTTCATAAATTCACTATATATATTATATTGCCATATACTGTATATCAATGCTTTATAATGAAATGACATACACAATGATCAAATTGAGGATCCAGGGTTATGCCACTTTATTTACTGAAGTGTACTTGAGAAACACTGAGCCCCAACCAGACCCCTGGGTGTTGTTGTTAGGGCGATCTTCTGCTGTGACCTCTCTGGAGGAGGATATGTTCAAAGAGAATGACGCTACAGGGACTAACTAAAAGCAGGGGTGAAAGTAGATTGAAGTTCTTGCCGGTACTACGAGGCTAACCCAACCGTCATCGCTGAATGTTGTGCACCTCCCACCCCCAGCTTCATGCATCCCTGAACCCACGAGTCAATGCCGGTATGGTGGAGAAAGAAATTAGAAACGCTTAACATCATGTATAGAAAATTATCTATTTAAATGGTGAAAGTGCTGCAGAATAATTTGTAAATGTTGATGAAACTTTTTAATTTTTGAGTTGTTGTTCTGACTGGGAGCATTCACAGGAATTTTACCTGTTTGGAACTTGTATTTCCGATTATCCGACATTACATGGATGCGGCACAAATGCCCCATCTCGTAATGTTAATGAAAGTGAAACAGCATTTCCACAAGTGACCACAAATCAAGCAGGTATTTGATACACCTCACAGATGCACCAGCAGGGATGCATGGCCTACAGTAGTGCCTGGCATTTATTTACGGAGCGCTGTCAGATCAGACCTCGCCGATCCAAGCGAGTATGGAGATAACAGACAAACTGAACCAAGAACATAACTTCCTTGGCAAAAGTAAATAAAATGTGTGTTGACCTGATGTTAGCAGATGTGTCTTCTTGTTGGAAATGCGATTGTGACTGACAGGTTTTATGTGAACTTTGGCATTCAGCTGCTGTCTCCTCTTCCCGGTACTTCATACCAGCAATGACTTTTTTAGTGGTATGGAGGACCGGACCATACTGACCTACTTTTACCCCTGACTAAAAGTAAAATTATTTAGACTGACTGAACTGAACCCACTAGGCACCAGTATCAGAAATGGGCGTTTATGTGCGAACATCAGCATATAGTATTTATAAGAAAGTAAGAGTAGAATAAGTAAGAAAACCTGTGAACAAATGAAATCTTTGTTCTCACGTCTTCAAAAGTGGACTGACAGCCCAGCCCTCCACCAATGTGGAGTGTTGTGTCAGTAGTATGGTTGTCTGTAAAGAGTTAAAAATGACCTCAAGCATGAATGTACAGTGGACTGAGTGGAAAAAATCGGAGGACTACAGAGATAGGCATGTTGCAAAGAGAGCAGCTATTGTTCTCTGGCCTTTTATTCTCTCAATCAAGAGAGTCTCAGATCTTCTTTATTAAGCCTTTTTATTTGAAGGCTGTACAGTGTGGTTAAAGCGGATATGGACTAGACAAATTACAGCCCCTTGGACGATTACGTTAGTTTTTGCAATAGCAAGACTTTTGCGAATGAAATAACAGTGTTGTAAGACAAGTAATGCGACATGTTTACAATAAGGTTTGTTCTTACTTACATTCCTGCACTGGTCTGTTGGTCTAATTATAGTCAGTCAGTATGATCAGTTTTTTTTTTTTTGTAGCATTGTTGTTGAAATCATCTGTTGTAAACAGATTTTTAACAGTTTAAAGCCCACTCTTTCCATTATTACATGTCCCTGGCACATAAAAGCTTTATTACATGCTGTCTTTTTAATGTGGGAAGTTTAGATATCTTCCAAGCATTGTCATTGTTCATTAGAATAATAGCAATATATCTCTTCCTCATCGAGCTGTGTGAATGAAAGAATGAGTCAGGCAGTGGTACAGTCAAGTCAATTAGTTGCAGTTTAGGGTTTGAATTTAATGGCGACTTATTGAGCTTATTTTCAGGTGCATTCTTGTATTTGGTGTTTCTACTAGAACATGTTTGCATATGTTCATACCGGCGGTGCTGCATCGCCTCTTTTCACCGTCTGTCTGAAACGCTCTGTCTGAGGTCAGGCCCCGCCCTCTGGAAAAGCCCAGTCTGCTCTGATTGGCCAGCTGACCCAGCGTTATGACTAGTCAACCGAACCAAACACTTCAATCTCTGCTCCAGTTTTGCTCAAACTAGCTTTGTTTGAGGGCGTGTCAAACTAGCTGACAAGATGTGTTACTTGATGACATCACCACGTTATGGGAGAAAAGGCGGGACTTCAAGCGAGGCCTTTCAGGCAGCTCAGGATCAGTGTTTCTGTGGAGGAGAGTAACTCCTTTTGCCCTCGACTTTGCGCTTTGTAACTTTGCAGACCTTTTACATACATATAAAACTATATAACACACTACAGGAAAGGGGGAAAGCACAAAAGCATAATAGGTCCTCTTTAACATTTAACAGCATTTTAAATATTCTGACAGCATTGACATCAATACAGAGATATAGTACATAAACTGAAATTATAATTTTTGTAAGCTATTGTTCATATAATCAGTGTGTGATGTGTCCCCAGATGTAGTACTATGTGGCACACATTTCCTTGTAGCTGAAATGAACTCAGCAGGATATAATTTGCAACATACTTGAGAATATCCTCACAAAGTCATGTGGAGCTTGACTGTGCGCCACCTTGGCCTGTCATCCTCCTGCCTGTAGAGCATGAATATTTGATGTTGGTTGCATGATGTAACTGGTATTTTGAAGAGACGTCTTTACGCTCTCCAGATGCCTTTTCTTGTTTGAGTGTCTCTGATTACAGAGTAGATACAGGGTATAGAGTAGACACAGAGACTGGGTGTGTCTGCACTCCCAGCCAGACACATGGGAACAATTACAGTGTGTGGGGTATTGGCTCTTCTGTGTTGGTCTCTCTCTTTCTCTCTCTCGTCTGCCTGTCTCTTTGCTTGCTGTTTCTCTTAAGGTGGTGATACTGTGTCAATGATGAAGCATCTGACTCATAAGCCAAGCAGGTTGTGGCTTTGTGATTATTTCACCTTCTGCTGTATCTTAAGAAACAACACTACTGAAGACCAAAGTGGGCTGACTCACCTCTTTCCTCGTCTTGCTTTAGTAGACAAAGAGGGTTAATGACTCTCTTTTCTACCTCCTTTCTTTTTATTATCTTTTGCTTAACAGTGGGAAACTAACGCTGAGCTTTAGCCGTCATAGCCAAAGAGAAGTCAACCATAACTGTCTTCATATTCGAGCGTAAAGCCTCATTTTTGGCCTCACAGAATTAAACATGCTTCTGTCATATATGTTTTTCTTACAACCAAATCCAAAACTAACCAACATATTTAACATACATACAGAGACTACACCACCCGGGGTCCCCAAAAATAAACTATGTCATCTGAAAACAGATTATTATTTTAGGAAAGTTAAAGTTTGCATATTGTGTAGAACAAAAATAGCGCACATGAGGATATCTGTGTTTACTGCATCTGGGTCTGTCTCCTTCACAGTGACTGACAAAGTGCATCTAGCCCCGTTATGACCCATAACAAACATTATTTATTAGCCTATTCTATTTGATCTATTTTAACTGCATAGGCTGCACTATGTGCTTTCTGTGGTGCCCTAGGACCTCAACACATTGGTCATTTTAAAAAGCAATAATTAAAACAACGATATGAAGTCATTTTAGGAACAAACTGATTGACAAAGGCCAAAAGAAATTGTAATTACAGAATAAAGCGCTTGTGAAATATAACAAAAAGTAGTCTGGGGTCTACTTTGAGGGTTTGGTTGGTTTGAGTATCTCATCACCGCATTGTTAGTATTATAGTTAAACTCATAGCTTTATTGAACTCATCACAATGGACTACTTGTTTTTATTGTTTGGCTGCCCTAAGGCCTTATAAATGCCCGTTGAGGTGGGAGAGTAGGTTGAGTTAATCAAACATCATTAGATTTAGGATTTCAAAGCCTTTTCTTGGCATGCTAAAAGATTCAGGGCGTATAAAGTTCATTAGAGGGTTTCAAGATTAGGTTAAAATGAGATTGTTGAACTTTCTTGTATAATAAGGCTGTTGCACAAAATGGCCAAACTGAAACAACATATCTGGAAGCATAAGCGAAGCAGAGACAACAATGGCCAAAATTTGGGGCTTTCCTATCCTGACATTCATTCACTTGGAAAACATACAGTATGTCCAGATGCCTGCAACTGTGCAAGAACTAAAGTATACTGTATATTAATATGGATACATGGGTGACAGCTAACGCAGTTTTTCAATCTATTCTTCTGGCAGTCTTGCTCAGGATGACAATGGGTAGATGGAACGCTGTCACATAGTTATTCCATCTGTTTCGCTCGAAATAGGGAAGCATCAAGCCCTATCTACTTAAGTGATTTAAGGTTGTTTAATCTTTATGCCACATTGTTTTATGGTGCAACAACACCTGTTTGGCACCTGAACAGACTGAAAGTCTATTTGGCACATGTCTCTGCCTTTCCCATAACCTTTCCATCATCTCACCTCCCCCTGTTTCTATTACTTTTTATCCAGTGCCACTTATTGTTTCTTTCATATTTACCACAGGACATTTTTTGATGGCTGTTCTCATTTATATTGCAAGAAAACTCGCTGTAGAAACCACAGGATTGCAGTGGAAAGTAAGATAACATTTAATAGCAGCATCAGGGCAATATTGTATTACAGAAAGCCCTGCT
This sequence comes from Pterois miles, assembly GCA_947000775.1. NCBI lineage: Eukaryota > Metazoa > Chordata > Actinopteri > Perciformes > Scorpaenidae > Pterois > Pterois miles. The sequence goes on from CAMQGK010000052.1 coordinate 24,986,461, forward strand.
ATGAACTTTAATGAATAATCAAAGCTCATATCAAAATAATGCCAGGTGAGTCGATGTAATGCAGCACCCTCCAGCTCACCTCCTCTACCCGCTGATGTGCGTGTTTCATGTTTTATTACCCACATGCGTAGAATTAGATTCAAGAGTAGGCGGATCAGAGGAGGCTGATGAGTGATTTGATTTGTTGAGTCAGTTACCATATGTTTCATGTTGACAGCAGGCTGGATGCTCCTCATTGTCAAAGACAGGATGAGAGGGATCAACAAACCAGATACAAAATCTATATGCAACACATCAAAAGTCTATGTATTGTATGTGTTCAAACACCTAAGCCCAGAAAAGACAAATTATGGATACATAGACGTATAGTAATGCATGCATTTGCTGTGTCAGATCTGAAATTTAGACACTGAGGGTAAACATACCGAAGCGACAACTCTAGAGGATTCCTGTTGGGTATTTCCAATGCGCCATATTATAGAAATGAGTCTCTCTCACCGGTCAAGGTACAGTGAAATTTAATGGGGGAATGAAAAACATCCCTAGTTTGGATATCTGGAGTGCCAATTTGTTTTGACCCTTAAATGCCTCTATGGAGCACAGCCTTGATGGATATAATTTTATCAGGTTGCCACTGAACAGACCACAGTCAGAAATATAATTAATCTCATTATGTGATAGCTCTGTGACATAGTGTCATAGTATGCATCTACAGACCGTCTTAATCCTTAACAATGTTGTTTTTGTTAGTTGGGAGCAGATCATACCATGTGGTGTCGCTCCACTTTTAGTTAAAGCTTGATTAGTCCAGAAATGGTTTATTCCTTTATATCACTCAGCCAAACTTTGACTGGTTCTGTAGAGCCACACAACATGTATTTAAAACCCCTTAACATTGTTTTTGTGTTGTAAGATATAATGTACTTTTACTGTAATTTTGTTGAATATGAGAGTCTTCTCTTAATTTTGTTGAAGTGTTGGATTCTGTCGTCCGGGTGCAGTATCAAATACATTTCCAAACATTCCTCTCTCAAACATTCAATTGAGTGTTTTTATTCATCACCCTAAATCCTTTGGTTCAGGTTTCCTGTTTTTACCTCCATACATGGATCCATTAGTGAAGACGATGTACAGAGTGATATCATTATATTGGCCTCAGCTGCATGGGGGATGGCTGACATGCACTAATATGTACACACATGCACAAATATATGTACGTATGAATGTGTGGAAGCACACTGATTTCATTAAGAGTCATGAACAAAGGAGACATTTGTGGTTAATGTGATGGAGCATATAGTTCAGTGTGACACGGAGAAAGTGTTGAAGTACAAACAACAGACTGAGTTTTAAAGAGGAGAAAAGACGGATCAAGAGAAGTGGTGATCAGCAGATTTAAGGAACCGCTGCGCTGTGGCCTTTGAAAACTATGGAAACCGAAATGTTCCACTATGTCAGTGGTGTCTCACTGCTAGCAGCCCCTCTGCTGCAACAACATATGAAGCGGAGGGGGAAAGAAGAAGAAGAAGAAGAAGATCTACCTTTATTAGTCCCACAATGGGGAAATTCAATTTACACTCTGTTTAACTCATACATGGTACATGCAGACCTGAAACACACATACAAAACCATACCATCTGCTCAGGACATTCCTAATCACTGGCAGACCTTCCTTTATTGGCTGAATTCCTTGTAGGAACTGCTGATTTGTAAAAACGTGAACCCTTCCTCTCCAACCTCAGCTATCCTGTAGTGTGTAATGTAAAGGGTATGTTTATGTGTGAGTGTAAGTGCTTTGTGTGCTAATAAGTCTTAATTAATTGGGGTGTTTCAGATGGAATTGCTGGACAAATTCCCAGTGGAAGGAGGCCAGAAAGACCCTAAGCGCCGAATCATTCCATTCCTACCAGGTAAGACTTTAACACAGTGTCCCCCAAGGCCATTTTTCACACATATGCATAGGATGCACACAACTTAATACACAGAGAAAGAACTATTTTGATATTAGATTAAGTAATATCAAGAAAAATGCCAAACATTTGCTGCCTCCAGCCTCTCTCCAGCCAGCTTTCTCCTATTTATATCAATAGCGTCAGGGATTTGGACTATTGGACAAAGGTTTTGAAGAAAACACAAATAACAGACCTCCTAGGTTATCACTTAAAGATGAATATTTTGCACAAGAACCAACCAGAACAATCTGCTGCCTGCATCCATAATTGGCCAGAACTTTACTGTTTCTCTGAATCGAGGAAAAATGTGTTTTTCCATCTTCTCTTTAAACGTTCAGCTGATCTCTAAGCATATAGACATACTAGACAATTATAGTGAGTAGTGTTGGTGCCTTTGGGTGTAACATTAAATATCTGCCATTTTCGCATAAGAATACTGTGAATACCTGTGATCATAGACCTAAGTGGTTCCAGTACATAGTGCTCATTATGAGCTGTTTCCTTGGCTTAGTTGCACCATTGTCCCGGCTGAATCATCATCTTTTGTAAGCCTGACAGACCAAAATCGTGGTTTCTTCTTTTTTAGTTCCTGTTACTCACTTACAACTGCAAGGGGCAATGAAGTTTGATCTGGAATAAGGGCTGTAGGTGTGCTGTGCATGAGCAACTTTTAGGACAGTATAAGATTTAGATCCTGCTGAAAGTAATCCTTTATGAGTTTGGAAGAAAGCCTCACCCAAAGACCCCACCCACATCTCCCCTACCAGGCGAGTGGGGGATAGGATTTTTTTTTTTGTGGCCATGCAGGTCTGGAACTCATTGAGAGAATACACAGAAAAACACACTCTCTCTCCGGCTTTTTGATGGCCTCTGAGTAGGTGGAGGGAAGAGAGATAGAAAAACAGTGCTTTTCATATTATCCCCTGCTATCCCCTTACAGCTGACCATGGATACTGTTATGAATTCTCCTCTACATTAAACTCGGTCTGCTTCCTTCCTGCTTTTACCCTTTAGACCCTGAAATTTTAGATTTTTGCTTAAATTTCTGTCTACTTCCAGTGAAGCTCTGAGTGTTGTTAGAGACTTTCACTTCTCCTGTTTTCTGTACAAGAAAATAGCCACTGAAGTGCCCCAGAGGAAGCCACCAAATCCCCATACTGCTCTTATAATGCTGCTAAGACAGCAAAAGTTAAAGACTCTACATAGCACCCTCTTGGAATACTACTGTGAAACCGTTGACAAGGGATGTGTATTGGCAAGAATCCGGTGATGCGATACATATGGCAAGGCGATATATTGTCTTTTATTAATGTAATTTTAGGAAAGCTGTCATAGTATAACGAACACATCGTTTGCATAAAAGCTGAGTAAAAGGTTTACTTTTTTATGCGATTACATTTTGATTTTGACAGTCCCTGTAACATCTGGCATCATAGCCCTACTTTGAGAGGGAACATACACTGAGATCCATGCAAATGAAATTAAGTATTGACTGAGTTCACCTTTACATGTAAATTAGGGCCTCAACTAATGCTTGTCAATTAATCTTCACTTCTTCATCACTTTACTGTAATGCAGCATTTAAACCAGGAAACACTTATGGCATATTACAATATTACGATCTAAATCTAAGATGATATCTAGTCTCATATCATAATGTCAATAAAATATTGATATATTACCCAGCCCTACCTAATACTGACATTACATTATTGATTTTCAGCGTCTGCATAAGTTGCCGTTTAAGAGAATGATCATTCCTGGCCGTCTCAGATCCCAGATCAGGTTATACACCTCTCTGAGATGGATTTCAAGCTAAAATTTGCCTGACTTGCAGAAGACTTTTCCTGACAGCCGAGAAAATCCTTCACTTGCGGAGCAAAAGTCTGGCCTGTGGGCTGAGATCAACCTAACAAGGCACGGAAGTGGTTTTCACTTCTTGGTTTGGTTTGTTCAAGGCCCCGAGCTGTTTTTACTCCTTTGGTATCTCCACATCAGCAAAGTGGCTTGTCTGCATGTGTGGATAGTGCAGAATCTGATTTCATCAGAAAAACATATAAAGATAACATTTAATAGCAGTACCAGGGCAATACTGTATCCGTTACCTTAAAGAGGAAGTTAAAAAAATCCCAGACTTGGCCATTTAAACCCAGAACTCTTTTGTTATCTCAAGATCGCATGGCATGTGCAGAGTGTCAAGGCCATTTGTCATCTGAATATCTGTCATGGTGTTTAATTCCTTTGATAGGTTCATACATGACATTTAGATAACAGCGATTTAACGTGTTCACCCTTTAAGCCAGTGTCAGCAGGTCAGCCTTTGAACAAGAGCTGATATTAATTATGTAAAGTTGGCGTTGTTTAACCAAGTCAAAACCAAAGATGGAATGTGGGTCTGTTTTCTTAGGCCCCTGCATGATAAAAGAGGTTCTTGAACTCTGATCCCACAAGTAGACTATGAATTTATTTGGTTCACATACTTTTTCCAGCTACTTTGTTTGGCTGGGGATCTCTCTGCCTGCCACAGTAGGAGGCACAGTGTGTTGGGCAGGTCAAATATGTTGCTGTGGGTCTGAAGAACACATTCCCCAGTGAGTCCTATATGCAAGGCGGAAAATAACCAAACGGTCACAATGACCTTGTTGCTTATGCCTCATTCATGTCACGTTCATCTCTTGTCTGTAGGGGAAAATGATCACTGCTCTTGTCTTCTTGAATGCAGCGTGCCAGTATCCGACTTGTGGAGTTGTGTCTACCCTTAGTCAGCAACTTGAACACACTAATTAAAGTACACATGACATTCTTCAAAGCTCCACTGATGCCTTGCAGCAGTGTTGTGTAGAGCCTTTTGGAGCATGTCACTTTAGATGAGCCCTAGTATTATATTAAGTCTTGAGTCAAGTTTCAACTCGTGTGCTTGCAAGTGTCCTCATCGTCTTCATTCTGATCAACCACTTATCCGGGGTTGGGCCGCGGGGGCAACAGTTCCAGCAGGGGACCCCAAACTTCCCTTTCCAGGGCCACATTAACCAGCTCTGACTGGGGGATCCCGAGGTGTTCCCAGGCCAGCGTGGAGATGTAATCTCTCTGCCTAGTCCTGGGTCTGCCCTGGGGCCTCTCCCCAGCCGGTCGTGCCTGCCTCCCTAAGGAGGTGTTCCAGGGGGCATCCGTACCAGATGCCCGAACCACCTCAACTGGTTCCTTTCAAAGCAAAGAAGCAGCAGCTCTACTCCGAGTCGCTCACGGATGGCTGAGCTTCTCACCCTATCTTTAAGGGAGACACCAGCCACCCTCCTGAGAAAACCCATTTTGGCTGCTTGTACCCGCGATTACTAGCAAGTAATTCAAGACAAGTGCAAGTCAGTTGTTAACTTATGTAACAGCAAGTCTGAAGTCAAGTCTCAAGTCTTGTCTCGAATGACTTGAGACTTACCAATACCAGAGATGCTCCATAACAAAGATGACGCATTACACCTCTTGTTCCTAAGTGGGCGTGGTGGCATGTTTGACTCTCCCGTCCCCTCACCTCTTTTTGCTAACATTAGATATTTACAGATTAGATATTTAGACATCTAACAGCCATATTTAGCATTATGAAAATTAGTTAGCTACGGCATTTGTGAACGTATGTTGCCAGATCTCACAAGAGTGTGTTTCTGAGACAGAAAAGAGTCTCGAACAATGACCAATTTTCTCCTGATTTGTCCATCTGAAAAATTTTAGTGTCTGAATGTTGGTGACTATAGGGCGAAAGAATAGGTCATAATCTGCGTTCACGTTCACTCCTCCCGTTCGAGTTAATAGATTCAGGGCATGCCGCTAAAGGGGCGTGGCAGTGGCGACCCCACGTGACACAAATAAAGGAAACTGATTCAGTGTGCCATCTCCTTTTTGAACTGTCTCTGCTAGTACAAAACTTGACAATCCAAGTCTCAAATATTAAGTCGTCTCAACTTAGTCAAGACAAGTGCAAGTCAAGTCTTATGTTTGTTATAGCAAATATCTGAATCAAAAATGCTTTATTGATTCACGGGCGGAAATAGGGGAAAATCCATGTCCAGTCACAATTTTTGTGAGAGGCAAAGTCCTTTCAATGCATAAGTCTAATAATTAAATATTCAAAGAATGTGGCAGCCATTGTCCACTTAGTTAGTTAATTCGCACATTGTGCTCGATGTGTCAGCCGCCGACAGGCTCGCCATTACTTGCTGATGCCTCGCAGACATGTTCCAGATATCTAGCATGCTAAATATAAAGACCTGTCAGGGACTCTGGCCTCTGGACTCTGACACGGGTTGAGGGGAAACCTGGGGGAGGAGGGGTCGCCTGTTACAATAGGAGCTTATTGTATGTGCATTTGCAACATAGAGCAAAGTTGCTGATGTACCTGGAGGAATAAAGTAAAGTAAAAAAAGAGTGTGGAAATCAGTGGAAACAGGCCATTTTGTAAACACAAAAAGATCAGCAATATCTCGCCAATGGTATCGCATCATTGAACGTGTATTTCTTGCGTGTTTCTGTGAAAAAACTTAGTTTGAAGACTTCATCAGGTATTCCTCCCGGTGTGTCTGAAAGGTAGTGTGTGACGACTTCAAGACTCCTGGTTACAAGACAGGAAGTTGTGTAGCGCAGCGCTGCGATCTGACGACTTTGAAAGTCATGTAGTGCGAAGTTGGCTTTAGTCTCAAGTCAAGCCTTTAGGGGGTCAATTATTGTCAAGTCCAAGATGATATAAGTCCTCAATTTTGTGACTTCAGTCTGACTGGAGTCCATGATTTAAGTCTACAGCTTTGGTGTTGTGTAAAGGTTTTAGCTACTCAAAATCCCTCTGAATAGCCAAATAGTTTGAATAAACAGCAGGAATTCAGTGTGCTGAGCCCAGTGATTAAGAGGTGAGCGCTGAGAACAGCTTTCTGTATGTGAGGTGTGTAACAATGACCCTCTCTGTGTTCTATCTGTCTCCATCTAACTCACTCTCCTCAGGAAACAAAACTTGTTTGATATCCTTGGTCACTGCTGGCTCTGAGATTTACCATAAAGTGTGCCCTGCCTCAGCCATGGCTCCGAGGCAGCAGCTTTCCTACCCTCCATCCTTCCTCCCTCCCCAAACAAGCCCTTTTCTGGGCTGCACCCATGAGCTGCCCTGCATACAGAGTGGGCAGTGTTGAGTCAGAGCTTCTCTCTCCTGACCCCTGAGAGCTTTGGAAAACCGTCAAGAAAGCTTTCTGTTTGAGGAGTGATGAGGGGAGGAAGAAAGAGACTGAGAGAGGAGGAGGAGGAGGAGAAGTACTGTAAGCATTGAGGCAGGGTTGACTTTCAGGTCTCTTTACTTTTCCTGAGCTGTCCAGACAGTGTGTCCTTTCGGCTGCTAACACCTAACACTTGTCAACACCGTACAGATTGGGACTGTCTCCTCTCATTCTTCATCTAGTTAATCTCCTTTTTAATAGTCTCCATCTCGTAGTACTATACTTTTCTCTTGCACAAATGTGGTGGGAAATTAGTCTGGTCAGACCATGTCGTCAAATAGTCTGCAGCCATGCTAGCGGCTCTGTGGAGGCTGTAATGCACATGTACCAAATTGTAAAGTGGATAAAAGTCGATATCCAGTGTTTGTATTGAATCCTTAATGTGAGTGTTAAAGTGTAAACATTGTCCAGAAGGTGGTTTCAGAGTAAAAGTCTTTGGTAAGTTATGTCAAAAGGGTTGATTTATCAATAGTGGTGCACCGATCCCGCTTTTTCAGTCCTGATACCGATACCGGGCTTTGGGATCATTCTTTTATGTGTAAGGCAACATCTCGCTTGACTTAAACATTGCTTTCCTAACGTTGTAGAACAAAATGTAACAAATAAATCAATTGATACTTTCTGATTTTTTAAAATGTATTAAAATAATAAATCGTACATACAAAAAAATCTCAAAATTACAGTTATTAGAATTGAATTGTGAACATTTTTAGCTCAGCAACAGATTGATCAAGACTTAAACAGGAACTAAAATTGTAGTATAACATGTAAGTACAACATTGAATTGAATAGATCAGCCCCATTATCACCGATAACTGATCCAGCTATTTGAGTCTGTATTGGCCTGATATCCTGTTCAGCGTCAGTATTAGTGCATCCCTTGTTGTGAGCAGTCCAGCCAATAATTTTCAACATTTCATTCATACACACAAAACTTTCAACCTGCCGATGGTACTAGTTGAAAAGGAAGAGGGATCACTTAAATTATTGCGATAAATTGAGAACCATAAATGTCTTTCCCAAATTTTGTGCCAATACATCAATGAGCTATTGGAGTATTTTTACTGTGTAAGTAAAACCTTTGAATCAACAATAGACAAAGTGATAAGGATTCATGCTATGGAAACCGTGAATATCTGTACCAGATTTCATGACAGTTCATCAATTCATCCATCAATTATTTGTAAATGCTTATCCTGTTCCGGGTCGCGGGGGAGGCTGGAGCTGATCCCAGCCAACATTTGGCGAAGGCGGGATACACCCTGGAAGGTCCCCAGCCTATCACAGGCCTGAAACATAGAGACAACCATTCATGCTCACATTCACACTTACGGACAGTTTAGAGTCAACAGTTAATCTGCACGTCTTTGGACTGTGGGCGGAAACAGGAGAACCCGGAGAAAACCCATGCTAACATGGGGACATGAACATGGGGGCGGCAGTAGCTCAGTCTGTAGGGAGTTGGCTTGGGAACCGGAGGGTCACCGGTTCAAGTCCCGCCATGGACCAAGAACTGAGTGTGAACTGGTAGCTGGAGAGGTGCCAGTTTACCTCTTGGGTACTGGGTGGCCCTGAGCAAGGCACCAAACCCCCAACTGCTCGGGGTGCTTGTTAGGAGCAGCCCCATCACTCTGACATCTCTCCATTGTTGCATGTGTGTGTTCGGGTCTGCATGTACCGTGTATAAGTTAACAACAGAGTGGAAAAATTGAATTTCCCTTCGTGGGACTAATAAAGGACTATCTTCTTCTTCTTCTAGAAACTCCATACAGAAGGGCCGGGTTTGAACCTGCGACCCGGTTTCTGTGAGGAGGCAGTGCTACAATCCATTCATAGACTAGAATAAAATAATAGATTCGTCCGCTCAAATTCAAAATGGTCAGTGGGGTCACAGAAGTTGGTAGAATTCATCCTCTGAGGACCATGAATGGAGAGCTGACCCACCTATTCATAGCAGCCAACTGTAGTCTTTGCTTGAGGTTGTATTATTCTCCATACCAATGAGCCTTTGTAACTCGCTGATAATCTGGCTCTTAGATATTGCAGTAAGATAAACTCTAAACACATTATTAGGAAGTGCATGAATACAGAATGTCTTCCTGTGTTTTCTGTGTGTATTATTAACCATTAACTCTAAGTTTTCCATCAGGAGAGCTACTGTAGCAGCCACGGTGCTGCGTTCACTGTCTCCAGTTAACCGTCCATGAGCGTTAGCAGCCACGGTGCTGTGTGTAGTGTTGCGGACATGAGGCCACTTTCCCAGTAAAAGTCCGCCACCGGCACCGCTCATTTAGTTTAGTTTAGCAGGTTGTCATCTGTGTGTCTGCCCGGATTACCGATAACGATTAACTGACAAACAGCAGCAGCCGATAATGTTGCCGGCAGCTTCGTGCCCGCTGAAGTGTAACTTAAGTGTGTTTCTGATAAACGTGTGCGTGTGGCGGTGGGCGGCGGGGAGTGTGGGTTTGTTGGTGGCGTTATAACTGTGAACGCAGCTGTAGCAGACAGTGTGTGTACAGTTTATTTGTCAGTGAATAAAGGCTACGAGGCTACAAGCTCTTAAGGTGGACCAGCTTTTCTAGCATTAATCGGTTAAAATGCTTAATGTCAGTTGTCAGTTAAATGGTTAATAATTAACATCCCTACTTGATTCGCAAGATGAGCAGCAAAACATGGACATAAGTATTTATAATCAGGCTGTACGTATTTTTTCATCAATATGCCATTCATTCACGCACACAAACAAAACAAACTTTTGTGGTTTTCAGCTATATGGGTCACGGAAGCACAAAGGCATTTTTAGTAACATGGGCGAACGGGTGGAGCTGTAGGGGGGTTGAATGCTCAGCAGCGATCTCCTGTGAGATAGATTGCTGTTTCAACAAGTCTGCTTTAAATATTCTCAAAACAAATACCATTACCCCTTGATAGGGGTGATACAGTAACTTCTCAAAACGTGTCCCTTTTTGTGTTCGGGATCTTGTTACAGCCTTGGCTTCCTGCCCAGTTTATATGTTTGCATTACTGCCGTCTCAGTGAATTTATTGGAGAAACTACAGCAGCTAAGACGAGGAGAAAATAAATGCTGGCTCTGAAATTTCCTGCAAGTTGGAGGAGTGTTTTAAGAGGCCTATTTGTAGCCATTTCTTGTTATTGTTATGGCGACCCGGCTCGTCTGTGCCTGTGGTTATTTGGGCCTGGAGGTAAGAGCGGGGGAATAGCATTCAAGCTGTCATGCGCATAATTTGCTTTCCCAAAATCATTTATTCATGACTTGGAAAGGCCAGCTATTCACCTAACTCCTTACCCACCTCATTGTGCTGTCAGTGTTATTGATGACACGACTGTATTGTGTCTGCATGCTAATTCACTAACCATGTGTTGTAAAAGCCACTGCGTCCCCTCAGTGGATTCGTAACTTTTTAATGGTGCTCTTGATAAGACCATAATCCAAAACACAACTTTTTTGGGAAAATAGGTTTATGTATATGACAAGGCAAATATGCTAATTCTAAAGAATAACAAATAGATTATATTATATAATTTTGCTGCAGTGGAACGCTGGTAGCAACACTGATATCTGATTATGAGTTTGGCTTTTCTAAGTTCTTTTTAAAATTTCTTTATTATTTATGGGTAGAAACACAAAAATAAACTGTCATCATCAGATGTAGGCAGTTAGAGTTTGTACATTATTTTTTATTATAGAGGACCTATTATGTTTTCGTGCATGTAATAGGTGTGCAATGTCACTAAGTCCACACCAAAGGGAGTTACTTTCCCCCACAGAAACGCTGCTCATGAACTGCCTGAAAACACCTCGCTTGAAGTCCTTCCTTTTCCTCCGTAACGTGGCGATGTCACCACTTAACACATTTGCATAATACCTGCTTAGCGGCTAGTTTGGCACACCCTCAAAGAAAGCTAGTTAGAGTGGAGGTGGAGCCAGAGTCAGAAGAGTTTGGTTCAATCGACCAATCACAACAGTGGGCTGTCTGATCAATCAGAGCAGAATGGGCTTGTCGAGAGGGCGGGGCCTCAGCTCAAACAGAGCGTTTCAGACAGAGGGTGAAAAGAGCTGCTGCAGCACAGGCAGTATGATAAAAGTTAAGTGTTTTTTGAACATTAAAGCATGTAAACATGTTCTTTTAAGAACCCAAAATACAAGTATGCACCTCAAAATGAGCATACTACGTCCTCTTTAAATCCAATTTTTCCAGCCACCAACTTTCTGCAATCTCTTGATCCCATAACACTGTTTCCCTGCCTTACCAACACCTGGCTTTTCTGAGTTATAAGTCTGCTTTTCCTACTTTGTTACAGGGAAGATCCTGTTTAGGAGGAGCCACATCAGAGATGTGGCCATGAAAAGGCTAAGGCCCATCAACGAATACTGCAGGGTGAGTACATTGACCAATATGTTAATTTAACCTGGAAATCTCCTATGGTCATACTGTATATGTTGTAGTCCAAAAAAGCTACACTGACCAGTCAACGTTTACATCTTCAGCACTAATTCAAGGTAGGAAGCACAGTGGTCAGGCGAAAGGAAAAACAAGTATCCCACCCACGTAGTGTCAACTTAGTCATGAACAGGAAAATGGAAAATTTCTTGCCCTCTGTGGATATATGAGCAACACCAGTCACAGTTTCTTTCAGCACATTCAGGATTCCACTAAGCGACCCGACCATCTGATTTCAGCTGAGCTTATTTATGGTTGAATGCACGTCTTGGATTACAAATTTGGGACATTGGAGTCGCAAAATCACAAACCCTTCCCTTCATCTGTCAGATTTTCAAATACGTGGTGATATTCATTAAAGTTAAGCTCATAGCCACACTGCAAGATTTGCATAACAACCAGATTTATGGGATTACATATTCCTGAGAACAGCTGTATGAATAATGCCATTGCCCTTGCCTTGAAAACTGGCTCTGTGCGGTGCGCGCCATGCTAAACTCCCTGGAGCAAGTCTTTGTGACAGCAGGCATCCACTCTGCTGAGGTGTCCTAAGAGCTCCCCAGGTGCTCTGCAGCTGACGCTGACCTCCCCAGTAAGGGAGATAAACTAAAGGAGAATTTCTCCCAAGGGATCGATAACGTATGGGCAAAAATCTGTTTCTGGGTAGGAAAATGCAAATAAAATGTCCTTGTAGCTCCCAAATGTACAATTAACCCTCATGATCCCTCTGGACAAGATATTTATGAATGCACTTTCTATGTTTATGCTGTTAAGTTGGTGTCAGTGACAGAAGAAACACATGACATAACTCCGCTTTTATGGAGGATAGAAGTGTGTCGTAATGTGTTAGTAGTGTCTGTTTTACTGTTTGAAATACTACAGCTCTTTCCACCAGTTAAAACAGAGATATTGTAAAAACTGTGCATTACCCAGCCCATTACATAGCTTTTTATCAAAGAGATTAATCACTTAATGCCTAAAGAGAAAAAAAAAGCATCTGCACTTTCTCAGCCTCCACTGTAGCAGAGCTGCAACCATAAAACTGCCAAAAACGAGCTACTAATTGCTAGAAACTGACAGAAATGTAACCACAGCAACTTAATGAATACACTGATCGATGTTCAGCTTCTTAGCAACAAGACACAGTTTTGTTGCACTTGAAATAGGTTCGAAATAATAGTTTTAAAATTTCTTTTGTTCTAAATTATGTTTATCTGCAGTAGCCATGGAGTTAATCTTTGAGTGTTTTGCAACCAGGGGTCGTTGCTGTTTATGATCAAATATCTCCAAGCGGATATCTTTACCACAAAGTCACTTTATTTAGGTATGAAACACCTGAAGTGACGCCTGTCCTACGAGGGGGGATTTGCGGTTAGCGAGGTAACTTCAGGGTTAACTCTGGGTTTTCCATCCTACGATGTTCACCTCTTACCTGGCTACATCGCCATGGTAACTGATGTTGAACACCTAACCTGCTCCGGAGCAGAGGTTCCAGATAAGAGATCAACTTCTTCAACTTGTACACCTCCTACTGACAAATGAAAGCTTGGTGCACAGATCGTGTGATAATTAATAATGAATACAAAGAAGGATAAAAGCAACACAGTTTAAACTGACAAATGCAGGACGGGCAGCTGACTGTAGCTGTAGGTGCTAATGGCTTTGATTTATGTTTTTATATATATTTTTTTACTCGCTCTCAAGTCTGTTTCACACCGCCGGAGTCGGGGACGCAGCTGAAAGGCTGAAATAGTTATACATGCCACAGTCTTGACAAAGGACGTGTATCAGTTTATCTTTCTATTCTGAAAACTATTTGTATTTCACTTCTAGACGCATAAATCTGACTTTGTGTATTCTGATAAATTAATAAATCTGTGACGCATTCACACATCTGCATTTTTATCTTTCACCGGCTGTCCTTCCCGTATTTAGCGGCTTTACTGTGTTACTTTGATTATGATTATGTATTCAACTTCTTCATATTTGTCTAATATTGTAGTTTGCTCTTTGCTCTGCTGACAGTAGACTTGTCATGTTTGTGATTGGTCATATCCTGCAATTTCATGTGAACATGCTCATATCCAGATTGAGAAACCCTGGGTTGATTTACCGAGTTGATAACCACCGTCGTGCGACCGCTTAGCAGGATCTCATTTGTTAGGGTTAGTTAAGCCAGATAACGAGAAGATACCCTGGGTTTGTTGAACTTGCTTTTCGGTAAAGGCCTCCGATGGTGTAATCTCATGTTATGATGGTAGCTATCAGCAGAGAGTTGTGCCAAAGGAAAAGAGCTTGCTGCTGCTCTGCTTGTATGTAAGCACATCCACAGCCCATAGGTGGTGTTTTCTTGTCTTGTTTTGTTTTGTCTTGTCTTGTTTTCTTGGCTCTAACCCAGACACACCTCCTTCTCAAAAATTCAAACTCAAAAATATGATATTTTTACTAGTCCTGACTTCACTTTTAGTCATGCCTTCTTTATCAAGGGATCACTTCTCTTCCCCATAAAGAGACTCATAAAACCAGCATTGTACAAATTAGTGATATGGTGCTGATTGTCACTTCAGAATAAAAATAACAATTCGCAAGGCCTCAGAGTGAAGAGAAAAGGTTTGTATGTATGATAAACAATGCTGAGGACTAGAGGGGCTAGTGGATATACTGGTGCCTGGGGTTAGAGGAATGTACAGCTGGTGTAGGCAACATCTTTAAACACTTATGTGAAAATAAGAGTTTGGGGGAGGAATGGGTAGAGTTGTTAGTGCGTGTCTATGGGCGTGGATATTTATGGGAATAGCTGAGAAACTCTTGCACCGGTGGTGTTGCTGTAGTCGAAGTTGTTATTGTGGAAATGCCTGAAAAGTTCAGAAGATTGTGTTTACTTGTTGAGCATTTGAATGGTCTTTGATTGACATCCACGTTTTGTCCGAAAATATCTCGGGTTCAGGGCTGAATGATGTTGATACAAACTTGAAATGCTGAAACAAATCCGAACTTGACTGTAAGCACAAAAAAATGGCATTTTCATCCACCCCCACATGCACCCAGGTTGACAAGGTGAAACTCTGTGTTTTTCTTCGGGGGAAAAGCTGAGTCAGCCCGTGTGTTGTACAGCTGAAGCTTTAACCTGACTCATATGGAATTTCCCTGGTTGTAAAGACTTGTGTTTTTATCCAAGTCAGGAAACACGGTCGGAGAGAAGAAAGAAGGAAAGAAAAAAACACTGGAATAAGGGACTGTTTGCATAAACCCACAGTAAGACTGCTGAGCTGGGATGACCAGAAAGGTCACACAACTTGTTGAAATGCATATCAAAAAGTCTTTGAAGCAATAAAGTCATTTCCACTCAGTCTTCATTTGTTAGCATTCATTCAGCATAGCATGAATACCTCAAAATGCCCTTTATTTTATTGAGGGTTTTTTAAAGCAAATCCTCCAGACATTGAATATGTTTGAAATATATTCACTGACGGTTTTCAGTGGATGATTTGAAATGTTACAGATGCAAAATATAATCTTATAAACCTTTGTTTAAGACTGAGGATCCTCTTTGCTGCATGTATCTACATAGATTGTGCCCAGATAAAGTCTCAATGTTTTAGAGGTGTATGAAAATGTTGATAGTCATAGCCATAAAAAAAGTCATAGTATATTGTATCGAAATAAAAAAAAAGTAATGAGTCATAGTATTAGTGTAGTAATAGTACCGGTGGACACAGCCGCTACTCTGTCTTTTGGAGGTTGTAGCAAAGTTATGCTAAATTTTGTAGAGAAAAAACTGTCATGGCCATTTTCAAAGGGGTCCCTTGACCTCTGACCTCAAGATATGTGAATGAAAATGGCTTCTATGGGTACCCACGAGTCTCCCCTTTACAGACATGCCCTTTTTATGCTAATTCCATGCAGTTTTTTGATTTTTTTTTGGTTTTTTGAAATTGGGTATGACTGGAAAGCTGAGACTCTTGTGGATCCAGTGAGTCCAACCGTAATGATGTATTGATATTAGTCTCCATAGTAATCATTTCACATTGTGACGTTTTTTTTTTTTGGTGGTGTGTATTTATACTATGACAGCTTTCCTAAAATTGGATTTTTTAAAAAATCACAATATATCTCCCAGCTTACAGTATTGCAATATATTGAATCGTTACCCCTGTATCATGATATGCGTTGTATCGCCAGATTCTTGCCCTACAATGTACTGTACCACTACCTATTTTTCCTTGGAGAAAACACACATGCGCACACACGCAGGCAGGCACACACAATTACCTTAATGCTGCCTGCTGTAAAGAACACCCATAAAGTCCATTTGCTATAATGTACCCTGAGCCTGCCTCCCGTCTCCTCCCTGGGGAGAATGGTAATGAGTGGACGGGCCACAGGCCGACACGGGGAGGGGAATAAATCCAAGGAGAGGATAGCCGGTCCAGGATGCACTCTGACCTCAGGCACGGTGCAGCGTTGTGGGTTGCAGGACTACAGATTGGTGGGTTGGGTTCTGGAGGTCACCCATAAAAACTCTTAAATCAGCTACTTAACTTCAGAGTCTCAAGATATAAAAGATGCATGAAGCTACTGTAAAAAAGGGAGTTCTGATGTCATGTATGAGTCAACAAATGCAAGCACACGCCATATGACTTTGCAGCTAATGGAAGACACTAGGTATGCTTTGTCCATGGCAGGAGTCCCACTCCTTTCCGTCAACACGAGCCGTTGGCTTGGACGTATGGTCGTAAGTATGACAAGGCAAATGTGGCACATGGGACAAGGGCACCTTGGTTGCGTCTTTGGCTTCCATTCCATATCTGTCAGCCCTGACGTTATAGCCACAGAGTGTGAGAGGTAGACAGAGACTCTCCTCCCTCAAAGGACAGAACTGAAACACTTAGGAGTATTAAAATCAGAGATATAGGCCAGCAGAGGAAGCTTGATGGATAGCATTGAGGTTTGCCTGCCAGAAAAAAAGAGAAGGAGTGGCTTAGCTCCCTGCTGTAGGAGAGATAGTCACCACGGGGTCGTTGGAGGCAGTTATTCTGTCTTCTGGTTGTTTTGGGGCATCAAGCTGTTGAGGTGATTATCTGTTTCACTGCTGCCCTTTAGTGGTTTGGTTGAAAGAGTAGGAGAAGCAGATAAAAGCCAGACTCAGAGGAGAACAAAAACAGAGAGCTCGAATCAGACACTGCGATAACATGACCAGACCAGACCAGACGTGCATGCAAGAGAGAGATCACAATAAATAGAAAACTGAACGCGATGTTTGTCTTTCATCTCCTGCCTTGTTGTCAGGGCTCATCTCTCTGCTGCTGGTGATCCTCCACAGAGGCGTACATGTAAGTCGAGGGAGGAAGTTAGGTGAGACAGATCAATGAACTGAGAACCAGAGAAGAACCAGCTGCTCTGACTGAAAAACACTGCAAAAAGACAATGGAAATCACTAATTTTACTGATTATTGGTGCGCTTTTATTCTGAAATTGTTTGACTTTTTTGCTCTTCATCTTGACAATTGGGATGTAAGTCGATTCAGATATTTTATCAGGATTAATCACTTATTTTTATCTGTTAAATTTACCTTAAAGGGAGATTTGTCAAGTATTTGATATTCTTATCAACGTGGGAGTGGATAAATATGCTGCATTATGCAAATATATATACATATATATTTACTATTAGCAATCAATTAACACAAAACAATGACAAGTATTGTCCAGAAACCCTCACAGGTACTGCATTTAGCATTAAAAATATGCTCAAATCATAACATGGCAAACTGCAGCCCAACAGGTAGCAACAGCTGTCAGTGTGCTGACTTGACTATGACTTGATCCAAACTGCATGTGATCA
The DNA here is from genome assembly GCA_947000775.1 of Pterois miles. Classification (NCBI taxonomy): domain Eukaryota; kingdom Metazoa; phylum Chordata; class Actinopteri; order Perciformes; family Scorpaenidae; genus Pterois; species Pterois miles. The sequence continues at coordinate 25,003,970 of CAMQGK010000052.1, forward strand.
TCATAAAGGGGGCATGTCTGTAAAGGGGAGACTGGTGGGTACCCATAGACCCCATTAACATTCACACATCTTGAGGTCAGAGGTCGAGGGACCCCTTTGAAAATGTCTACGCCAGTTTTTCCTCACCAAAGTTTAGTGGAAAGTTTGAAGCGTTATTTAGCCTCCTTCACGACAAGCTAGTATGTTCTTATGTCATCCAATAGTGCAATTGCGCAATATATTAATCATTATTGCAGCTTATGTAAAACAGACCACACCCACAAGAATGTTGCAGTCACAAAATCACAAAAAAAAATGTTTGGCATGTCAGTGCTGATAGAGCATCACAGTTATGGGTGCATTTCATTCTTTGCGGGTGCTTTGAGAAGTTTCTTTTTGTCTCATTTGTGCAGGTTTAGCTGCCACAAAACCTCTTTCTGCCCTGTTCAGTAATTGCTTGCTCTGTGACTTTGTGGAGGCCAAACACCCAACGAACCCTATATCACTATATTTAACCTCTGGTTGACTTCTGTAAATGCTGACGTGATTGTACTTGTCAGTTGATGTGATTACCTAACTTTCCTCCTGCTATTTTTTACGCCTGCAGGCCCTCATTCAGCTGCCAGTCTACATCTCCCAGTGTGAGGAGGTCAGAGTGTTTTTTGAGACCAGACCTGAGGACCTCAACCCACCAAAGGAGTAAGTAACGCACATGGGCACACACATAGACACACACACAACCCTCAGGCTCCCATACAATGGAAAACACCCGTCATTGTTCCCCAGACTGATGTAAGGCCATGTCACGTCCTGCCAACGTTTACCCTGAGCCTGCCAGTAATGAGCATTCATTACACCCTCTAATGGATATGATTTCATACTGTCACACTACTTCCTATTGGATTTCTCAAGCAGAAACACACTTAACGGGTCCTTTTTAAATGCCGAGTTAGCATTTAAGCATGTAGCCGCAGCTCAGTTCAGCCACCAGGCTCCAGACAGCTGAGGCTGCGTGGCTGCTCCGAAGGCGTCGGCGTGTAGACCTCGACTCAACACATTAGCATCATATCCAGCTCTGACAGTTTCTATGTGCCGAAGCTAAGACATCAGCGGGCAATGAATGCCAGTGTCCAACACACACACAAGCATGTGTTGACACACATGTAACTTCACACATGGGCCTCTGTTACAAATGTGTTGTTAGTGAGGTTACCGGCACCTTCGGGGCAGCGGGGGTTACAGGCGGCTGGTTTCACGGAGACCATAATGTGGGACTCACATTCTGACCCTGGAGATGGTTTTTACACTAACAGCTGTCAGCTGAGTTTTAACCTCTCTGTCGTCACATGCTGATGTGTGGCGCTGGGCGTTGAGAAGGTGCCTCATTCGTCAGGAAATTAGGTTGATAAGTCTGTATAGAGGGAGTGCATGTAAGACCAGCGGTAAGGTAGCACGTAAAGACAGTAGGGTTTTCAATTTACAAGACCTGATTGCATTTTTTTTTAAAGTATTACTTCATTTATTGTTTTTTGAGATGTCACTTGAGCTATTGCATTAGGTATCTACTTAATTTTGTTTGCATTGTGGACCAGTAGTGAACAATACCACGTTCAAAAATCTAGCTGCCTCAGTAAACACATGAAGATACATTTGTGTCGTGTGTTGTGCGATCAGAGCAGGCTGCTTAATTGCAAGTAAAATAAATTTGTGATTTAAAAATGTAATGTGAGTAAAAAACTTTTGTTTCCGAATCCAAAAGTTTTGCTTGTTGATATGATGTTGAGAAAACTTTCCCACCAGCTGATAAACTTGTGACAACAAGATGATGGTCAATATGTGACACACGCTTACTCTGATCTTTAACGTCGAGTAGCGTTTCGGTGTGTCTGGCTTCTCAGCTTTCACACACTGGCTGTTACCGCTCCGTCCTCCGCACAGCGAAGGCCTAATTAACATAATCTCTTGTAGTATTGGGTTTAAATGTGAAATATTGCCAAATAGGCGGTTTTGCTTTTTGCTTCACATCGTCTTGTCTGTCAACTATATCGCATCTCAGACCCTGCTACTCTGAGCTGATGGAGCAGATGCATCGTCCGATTATCTATTGATAACATGCAGCTGATACACCAAAATGAATTAACTATTTATTATTTCTGTAAAAAAATAAATAAATAAATAAATAAATAAAGTAACGATGGCGTGGGAGGTGGGTACGTAATGGAATTGATGTGTGCCCGGCCGCCGTGTAACACCGGCAACATCGACTACTGCGACAAGCCTACTGGGAGGGACCTTTGAATTTGCAAACAGAACGTTTGGATTTGCGAACAAATATTTGGGATTTGCAAACAAAATGTTTGCATTTGTGAACAAATTGTCTGGATTTGAAAGCAAAACTTTTGAATTTTCAAACAAAACTTTTGGATTTACAAACAAAACTTTTAGATTTGAAACCAAAATTTTGAATTTGCAAACAAAACTTTTGGATTACAAACAAAACTTTTGGATTTACAAACAAAACATTTGGATTTACAAACAAAACTTTTGGATTTGCAAACAAAACATTTGGTCCTGCAAACAAGACCTTTGAATTTGCTGACAAAACTTTTAGATTTGCAAACAATTTTTTTGCATTTTGCATTTTGATTTGCATTTATGCATCTGTTATCACAACTTTATTTTACTTGCAATAAAACAGTTTTGATTGCATGTGATGATTGAAGAAACAACAGTAACTCCATTTTAGGCATGCTGCCATTTTCTGATATACGTTGCGTTTGTCAGCATAGATGCACTACACGCTCAAAAACACAAGCTCACTCTTTAGTCAGGGTAACGTTAAAGCAAGGCACTTTCTCTGGCTTGGTTCAGGCAGCCACAGTCTTGTACCTGCATAGTGCAGGTGTGAGTGTCTTTTTCATATACCAACCGTCCACCACAGTCAACTTGACATTTAAACTCAGTAAAACTGCTGAGTCAGTGAAACTGCAAAAACCTTTTGGATTTGTTTTTTTAAATAGTAGCTCCTGGTGCATTTCATCCCAATACCACTGCGTGTAGATTTTTTGTGATTATATCATCCTAAAATTTTCTGTATTTTGTTGTCTGTTTTCATTGGTATGAAAGTGAGAATCCCTGTGTCAGTTCATGAAGGTTTTTTTTTTATTTCAGCTCTCCATTCACTATGTACCTATCGGTCGTCTGTCTGTCACAGTGTTTTGACACTACAACACAAATTGTCAAATTCTACACATTGTGACTTAACATTTTATTTTGAAATTTTACTCCTAACATGATATAATGTAATTATTAACACATCAGGTGGAAAGCAGCACAATATTCGCTCTCACATTCTTGGTAATTAGGTAATGTCTGTCAGGGGTGGCTGAGTGAGCAGCTGGGGGCTCTCGCTCAAGGACAATTAACGGGACACATTGCTGTTATGGGGATTGAATATGAGATGGAGGACTTGCACCAGCCTGCCGTATTGTCATCTATAATGTGGATCTCATGTCACTTTGAAGTGTGCTGTGTGTATTGCGGTCAGGTGCTTTACTGAGTTTGCTGTGTCGCTCAGGACTGCGATGATATCATCAGATTTGTGTGATTTTTTTTTTTTTTTAAAACGATTTAAAGATCTCCACCCGTGTTACTAATTTATTTGTCGAAATGCTTGCAATTGATCGCTCCTATGACAGATGTAAATTCAAAAAACGTAAGACCAGACTAAATATTTTTGCACTGTAAATTATTACATTATACAGTGGTACTGCACTTACACACAATCCTAATATTTTTTGCACTTAACTAGCATATTAATATTTAATACTACTTTACACTTTTACTCCACCATATTTAAAGGTGCTATTAATAGCACTGATAGCATTCAGCCACTACATGTCGCATCCCTCATTCCATTGCATTTACTTTACAACAAGTCATTGCCAGGCACTTACCATCAATCTCAGCCATTTATTTTTCCCCCACACTATCTGACAACCCAGAGATACCATGTGGTGCAACACCATTTTACTATTGGCTCACAAGCCCAAGATTAAAATGATTAATTCACAATCAGAATATTTTTTTTTCATGAAATGCCATATTTTTATTCAACGCTTTTCTAAAAGCTCTGTGGATGTATTTTTTAAAGTATTTGAATTGTTATATAGAGAATATAAAGTAGGTAATAAACATATGAAATAGCAGAACTTGTTCCACCTTGACCAACAATTTAATAAACATTATAACCTTGCATATACATGAATGCATCCATTATAATATGACATATAACCTAACACAGAGGCTATTTTGCTGACAAGACTTTCATTTGTCCTGGAGGAAAATCCTTAACACAGGACCTTCATTTGAATGGTGTTGTTTAATTCACATCACAGATTTTGCTGCTTTTACGTCAGTGAAGGTTCTGACTTCTTCTAGTTATTATAAAACAGTTATTTATACATCCAGTCAGTATGTGCTGCCAAGACGAGTTAATGTTTGTGTCCTTTTGTGTGAGGGGACACTTTTCACTCTAGTAGCTGTCTAGTTGTATGATTAAAATCAGAGGAGGTTGCCAAGGACACTTACCTCCTCACCCCTCCTACATAACCCCAAACATGTGTCGGGAGAGGTAGGAAAGAGGGGGAGCATTAGCTCCAGGCAGAGGAATATAGGAGAGACCTTGGTTTGTCTTTATTGAAATTGGATTACTGCTTTCTGCTAGTGCAGCCTGTTGTTTGGCTGACTGACAACAGGGCTGGTGTACAGACACAGCAGCCGCTGTGGGAGAAGATTTATCATGGCCTGTAAATCTACTGCATTGAGAGGGACATCTTAGACGTTCTCCTTAAGAGCAGCAAAGTAAGAGGAGAGGAAAAGGAGCATTTAAATCTAAAGAAGACGCAGAGGTTTCAGCGAAGCAGACAAGAAGGGAAGCAGTCTGCAGAAGAGAGGAAGTGTTGTAACTAGGATGGGGCAAGGAAACGAAATGGGAAAGTAGGGGAGATCATGAGGGAAGAAACTCGAATTGGACGGTGGATCCAGATGGAATAAGAGGTGGATGGAAAGAGTGAAAAGGAGGTCGTATACAACAAGGACAGAAGGAGATGAAGCAACGAGGGGAAGGGGTTCAGGGAGAGGGACTATGAGAGCAGGGATTTAATTTATCATTCAAATCAATATTGTATGAGTCCTTATGGTACGCACCTGTTTACTGTAAGGTTTGGCTCCAGCTGTAGAAACTGGAAAATATGTCTGCAAGACCCCAGAGTGAATATATCAACATGGTCTCCTGTAGTAGAAGGTTTGAAAAATGTCCCATCACCTCTTATCTGTAACAGTGAACCTGTAAAGTGTGCTCTCACAATTCCCCTGTAGTTATTTGTTCTGTCTGTCATCATGTGGCTGCCATATGACTCAGCCATGATTGTCTGATGTGAGCGCTCCCACGAAACATTAAATTGATGTTGGCCTCGTGTTTGTTTTTTATCGATGTCTCTGGAACGCCTTGAGCGAATTTCTTCAAATATGGCACAAGCGTCCACTTGGACTCGAGGATGAACTGATAAGGTTTTAGTGGTCAAAGGTCACTGTGACCTCTCGTCTGTCCCGTGCTATCTCAGGAACGCCTCGAGCGTTTTTTCTTCAAATTTGGCACAAACATCCTCTTGGATTCAAGGAGGAACCGATTCAAGTTTGATTGTCAAAGGTCAAGGTAACCATGACCTCGCAAAACATGTTTTTGGCCAGAGTTCATTTCCTAATTATGACAATTTTACATAATGTATAATAGGTTAATAGACATTTTGGACAGACATGGATGTAAACTGCAAGTTGACTGGTTGGCGAAGGCATACAACCCAGAGGTAGCAATTTTAATGTCTTTTTTTTTTCATACCAACCTCAGAGTAACATGAAAACTTATGAGTGTGAGATTTGATTTGATACTCTAAACTAGTTACAGTAAGTAATGACATTAGGTCAAGGATCCAGCTCAGTGGCTGTATCCGGTACATTACAGTATGTGACCCTGGTTTCACCCACATACTTACACATACTGTACACACACATTCCTGCTCTATAATGATACAAATCATTGGTACTGCTTTGGTCGGCCCTACTGGGGATTTCTTTTTATTGTACGTTAATGGGTACGCACATGGGTATGGATTTATTGAGACTTAAAGCCTCTGCAATTAACAGCTCAGCCGATCGAACAATGCTTTATGTGGCTGAGAGCATTCATGTTGATGCAGGGAAGCAGTGGTTGCCAAGGAAAATGATGAAGGCAGATGAAGGAGTTAGTTAAGTAGACAGGGAAGATGTGAGATGGAAAAAGGAAGGCGGCAGAAGGCCATTAACTAAGAGAGTAATATTTAGATAACAAATAGGGAGACGGAGACAGAAATGCTAAGGATTAGCCACCGCTGACTTTTCAGGGCATCTGGACATTGAATCAGCTCCCGACTGCTGCTGCGGAGTGATGGTCTATTTATCTGGCTAATGTCTAAACCAGACACAGCAGATTATTGAATTTAACATCAGGCTAAATTTCAGACATCAGCTATCTAGAGGCTTTTTATACACATGGGCGTGCATCGCAGAGAGGCAGAGAGACGGATCCTTTTCTCATGCGTTGGTCGCATATTGAAAATCTAAAAATCTAGCAGGTAACAGTGATGTCAGCAGTTATTGTTAATTATTTACTAGAGTAATCAGTTGGTTAGGTTGAATTATCTTTATTGTCCCACAAGGGGAAATTTGTTTTGCAGCCTGGGTTCACATATAAACAATACAAAAGACATCTTTTCAGGTCTGAAAAGTGAAGCTAATGCTGAAGTGCCTTAAACTTGCATTCTTTGTGATAGCCAGCAGGGGGCGACTCCTCTGGTTGCTCATAGAAGTCTATGAGAAAATGAGCCTACTTCACACTTGATTTATTACTTCAGTAAACATTGTAAACATGAGTTTATGGTCTCAATCTCTAGTTTCAAGTCTTCTTCAGTACAGTATGATGTTCATTTAGTAAATTATGATCTCATTTAGAGTCATCTAAATTGTCAAAAACATTTGTTTTTGACAAATTAAAAATCAAATGAAACCATTCAAAATCAATTCAAAGTTTAATTAAAAAGAATAATTAGTGCCAGCTATTGTCAGCAATAGTAACAGAGATGGTATTGGAGATGATACTACTAACAATAGCAGTAATATAATGACGTAAATGCATAAATACAACAACCAAGTACAAACTATTACTTTTTTTTTACATGGGTCATTCCTGCAAAGTTTACTGTAGACTGAAAGATAACAAATCAAAAGTAATATGAGTTAGATAATGAATTGATTATTAAGGCAACTGTCTTATCTTTTTTTCTAGTTTAAAGACATTTTGTGACATTATTGACATTATTATGCATATTGACAAGAGTATTTCTAGGTCAGAAATATCTTCGTAGCTCTGCAAACTGATTTGATATTTCCTGGTAGTAATGTGATAATTTCGTCTCTTCAACAGGGAACCCATTGGAAAGAAGAAATCAGGTAAGACGCAGCTTTATCTGTCTATTTGAAATGATGGGTTTAAATTGGGTTAGCTGGCCTTGGTTATAATGTGTTATTTTGTCTCTACAAAAAAAAAAAAAAAAAGAAAAAGTGGAGAGGAGAAATAGAATCAGGTACTTTGTAGTTTTACTGCTTTTATGGGACTCCACTTTTATGAATTATTTTCATTACAAATACAAGTATTCTGCAATTCATCTGTAGTATATAACATAACATTATCGCCATCTAGTGGTCACAGAGTTTTATACAGATAAAAATTAAAACTCATTCTGTCTTCATGTAAAAGTCTCAAATGTTTGCTTGGAGTTGACTATTAGAAACCACCTTTGCCATTATTTCACTGTCAGTTGTGGAAGAAGTATTCAGATATTTGAATAAAAGTAGCAATATTGTAGTATAAAATACCCTGTTATAAGTAAAAGTATTGCATTCAAAATGTTACTTAAGTAAAAGTACAAACATCTTAGAATCAGATTGACTTAAAAGTGCCAGAAGAAGTACTCATTATATGCTACTGTATATATTACATTATTGAATCAGAATTATGTCTGCATCCATTCATTTTAATGTTGCAGCTGGTAAAGTTGGAGCTAATTTGATTTTGTTTTTTATATACAGCTGTGCTTATAATGATAAGTAATCATTTATTAGTTGATTTACACAGATCAGCCATAACATTAACTACATTATGACCGCTGACAGGTGAAGTGAATAGCATTGATAATGTCATCACAATGGCATCTGGCAGTGGGCGGGATATATTAGGCAGCAAGTGAACATTTTGTCCTTGAAGTTGATGTGTTGGAAGCAGAAAAAACGGGCAGCATAAGGATGTTAGTGACTTTGATAAGGTCCAAACTGTGATGGCTATGTCAGAGCATCTCCAAAACTGCTGCTCTTGTGGGATGTTCCCGGTCTGCAATGGTCAGGACCTACCAAAAGTGGTCCAAGGAAGGAAAACCAGGAACCAGCGACATGAGTGGGCAAGGCTCAGCGATGCACATGGGGAGCGAAGGCTGGCCCGTGTCGTCCGATCCAGTTGTTAATACTGATCCTGATAGAAAGGTGTCAGAGCACACAGTCCATCACAGTTTGTTGCGCCAGGCTGCGTAGCTGCAGACCGGTCAGGGCGCCGACGCTGACCTAATGTTATGGCTGATCGGTGTATATTTTGTATTAGTTATCTGAAGTGGAGTAAAAAGCAAAGCGTTTGCCTCTGAATTGTAATGTAGTAGACATATAAAGTAGCATAAAATGTTAAAGTACAAGCACCTCAAAATTATATTTAAGCACAGCACTTGAATAAGTGCATGACTGAATAAATATACTAAGATACTTCCCACTACTGTTCACTGTTTACTTGTATATTCTCTCTCTTCTCTCCATTCCTCTAATATCCCTAAGCTGCATCCATGTCATTTTTTTCAGTTTTCTTCTCCATTCATTTTCCTTCCCATTAGGGATTGTGGAGAGAGCGACTACTTTCCTAAAGCGAGGTAGTAAACACTTGGTCGTGCTGTGTGTGTGACCCAGCGGGTTGCTAGTGGCCTGCCCCCCCCCACCCCCCACCCTCTCCTCCCCTGGCCTGGGCAGGTGGGATGTGGCTCTGTTGAAGGCTTGGGGCTTGCATTGGGTCTGTAAAGGGACTATACTATATAGTTGGTGATCTTCAGACTCTGTGTGGCTCATTTCTTGGTTGTAGTGAAGTTGACATTAGAGGGATGAGCTCAAGGTCATGTAGGTGATTCTTCAGTGCAGAGTCCTGTAAGCGAAAGTGTTGAGTTAGATGTAAAGAACTGAAACCAAAGTGTTTGTGTTTCAGGAAAGTTAATAATCTAAAGTAGTGAGGTGCTGTTGATAACACTGAAAACATTCAGCGCTAGATGTCACATTCTCCCTCCTCCATTGTATTGCATTCATGTCACAACAACTTGTTGCCAGATTCTTACCGTCAAACTCAGATATTTATTTTTTCCACACTAACTGATGACCCACAGATGCCATGTAATACAACGTCATTTTGCTATTGGCTCACGAAGTGGGAACCAAACATCTGATATCGTTCACAGATATAAATAAAAGTTTCATTTCCAATATTTTTAAACGATTAATTCACATTCCTAATATTTTTTTCTTCAGGAAAAGCCATATATTTATTCAGCATTGTCTAAAGGCTCTGTGGATGTATTATTATTATTTTTTAGATATTTGTCTGCATAAAAATGTTATCAATAAGACCTTTAACTTGATTACTTGGGTTAGTTTATCAGTCCAGCTACTGATCTACTTTCGGTATGAATTAAATTTGTGACTTAGTTTTCATCCCACTTGTTAATTCATATGCTCATATCTGAACTAGCTGCGCTTCTTTGCTTAAAATTAATCTGATATTGAGAAATGTTTCCAGTACTAATATATAAATTCCTGATTGACATAATTATTGCAGATTAATGGAAGATATATATGGCTGTTTAATTTAGCTCTTTGCCTAGTTTGCTGCTGCTCACTGAAGGATGTGCATGGATAGATAAGCTGTGGTATTTTAAGCTGTTTTATCAACTAGACAATAGAATCTGTACTTAGGAGATTTTCATATTTTCTTTCTGCTTGTGTGTTAAGAAAACATTTTCTCAAAATGTGCCCAGTCAGCACCTTCAGTGATTTTAATGTCCCTTCACCATTCCTGCACCTGTTGCAATTTAAGGTTGTTAAAATCACAACAGGTTATGTGTCAGCCAAAAGTTATTTCAATTTCAGTTCATTTTTACATGTTACGTATATTTGTTCTGGACACATTTATAAATCCAGAGAAATGATACTGGTTGTGTTATGAACCCTTGTGTGTTAGAGGAGATTTTGCTCAGGATTCCTCGGTGCTAACATTGGTGGCGGGTCTTTGTGGTGCTGGTTTGTTTCTGTGTGGAAGTCACAGCCATGTTGATGATTTGATTTAACCCTCTACACTAAATCCCCACCTTTCATTCCCAATCTCTCAGTTTCCCTTACGCCATCTCTCCATCCAATCAGCTCTGCTGCCTCCGCTGCTTCATGTCTGGGTGAATCTCCATATTCTAGATAAGCCTCCTATAAATTTAACTTTTTTGTCCTTGGCATTTCATCAAAAATTAGTTGTTGCATTTTGACTGTTTCTTTAAGACCATGCTAAAATTGTTCTTTTCAGTAAATCTCCTTAAAGCGTGTATAAAATCTGACATTTTAAAAGGTCATATTCCCTTCAGTCACTGAGAAGATGACATCTTTAAAGGTCAATATCTCAAAGCCACACAGATGCAATCTTCTAATTCCAAGTTCATGGACATTCATTTAATATCACATTAACAATTATTACCAAAGATCCTCACTGAAAAGCAGGAGGTAATGAGTAGAGGCTTTTTTACATTATTGAGATTTCATCCCTATCCTGCCCAACAGAGGAGCAGAAATGACAAAAGAGCTAAATGAGCCTGTGTTCTGATTCGCTCCCCTTTAATAGGAGATTCCACCTCCGCAGACCCTCTCCTCCTCGACCAGTATGTGGCAGTAACAGACTATGAGAAGCAGGAGAGCTCCGAGGTCAGCCTGCATGTGGGTCAGGTGGTGGAGGTCATTGAGAAAAATGAGTCCGGTAAGTTCTACGCAGCATCCGGTATACGCTTTCCTTTCTTTCTTCAAGTTTAGAACGTGCAAAGATTGATGTATCTTGTACGGTAAATGGACTTGAATTTATAACGCGCTTTACACTACATGTCAGCATTCGCACATTCATACACTGATGGCAGAGGCACAGATGGCTTAGTCTTCGGGAGCACTTTGGGGTTAAGTGTCAAGGACACATCAACATGTGACCGAGGCAGCCGGGGATCGAGCCACCCATCTTCCGATGACTTGTGTGTATTGAGTATTTGGGAGATTATTTAATTGTTCTGCTTCCCTGTTACATGTAATATGAAATTGGATGAACACACATATCATATAGTGTTTCTGACTGAAACATTCTTCTCATTTAGGGTGGTGGTTTGTCAGCTCAGAAGATGCCCAGGGCTGGGTCCCTGCCACCTGCCTTGAGGCGCAGGACGACCCTGATGACTTCACTCTTCCAGGGGAAGAAGGTACATTAACCTTTCTATCTGGGTGCTATTGTTTCAGATTCAGTACCCTAAAAGAAATGTTTACTCTCAACCCAACTGTATGTGTTAGGTATTTCTTACTTTTGGAATAATAACAAGAAAAAAACCCAATGTTTTGTGCTGTTTTCTTTCCATTGCCTTCTAAAGTGCAACACACACCACACATAGTGTCTTGTAATTTGGCATGCTCCACTTGACTCTTGTAGCACACACCAGATACTTTACATAAATAGAAGATGTAGTCAAAGTTCGATGATGTGCAGATCTGGCGATTGAATGTGAAAAAATTGCTACTTTTCTGGTGATGGTGGTTGATGCCAATACGCTGCCAGTGTGTGGCCAACAGGTACATATGTTCTGCTGGTATGTGTTGCCTTTAAGAACAGCAATACAAATATGTCTAAATACCTCAATTATAGAGCACGCATTAGTATGAAATTAAACATTAAAATGTGAAACTTGAACAAACTTGTGGACAAATAGGGAATAAAAAATCCCAATGTAGATGGTAAAAGAATGATGCGATAATGATGCAGTACATCTCTGGTAGGAGCCCTACTAAGAAAAGACGTATGCCCAGCCCAGACGCAAATTACAGACCACAATTCAGATCTTGGCAAGCCTAACACAGCCTAGGACATGAGCTAGCTGCCCTGTCTTTGTTGGCTAGGTCAGTCCTCAGAGCCCTTGAATTATAGAGTATAACCTTCACTTTTACGGGCATGAGGCAAATAAATTAGCAACTGAGCTAGTACGTAAGAACAAAGTAGGGTCAAGTTATACTCAGCAGCAAGTCTTCCAGTAATGAGAAAGATTTAATTTCATAGTTCCACGACAGCTATGAGGGCCAACATCACCTCACAGATCATAATTTATTGTGAATTATAACCTACTATTAAAAGAATAATTATACATTAAGCTAACTTCTGTGGCAGCAGAATGGTACAGTAGTATCACCAACATACTAGTAAGGACAGCACAAAGAGTTTGAGACAGGAATGGGAATCCAAAGGGAAATGAATAGTCTATCTAGCATAGATGGAAACTCTACAGGCTGGTCTCATACACTGTCGATAGCTATACCTACTAAAAGAAATGCAGTGTAGTAATTACTGTATATATCCCATGAAATCAATTTGTGTATAATCCACTTAATCTTGAACCAGGAATAATAAAGAGGAGGAGGAAAGAGGAGGTCGGGGTGGATAAAAAAAATCTGGCCCTTTGTGAAACCAGAAGCCAGCATTGACGTACTTGTCACGTAAATTATGTACTTATGTAACATTGCCACTTAAAGTATTTTAAGCCAAACTACAATCTTTCCCAAAACCTAAGATGTTTTATTGTCTAAACCTAAGGAAGTTGCTTCCTGTGAAGGTGGAAGTTTATTTTGAAAAGACTGTATGCTTGTAACAAGCAAAAATCGTTGTAGTGTTGCTGAACATTTGTAGAAAAACAGCAAAAAAGGAGGAACTTTTTCATAAGATATTATACGAGCGGTTGTATGAGAATACGTTGTGCTGTAACACTGTGATTTAGGGGGAAATATATATAATACATAAAATGTGCATAAACCTAGAGGGATTATCTGTCAGTAAATGGGTAAACTAGCATCAGTAGAGCTGTGATTTCTAATAGGCCCACCAATACTGAAAATGCTTTCATTTAGGATGAAAACATCCTCCAGATGGCATATGTAATGTTCACTTCCTATTTTGCCCCACTTACTGTGCTGGGATGTCAGTGCCTCGGAGGTTCTGGTCACTGCCAAGGCACGTGGGTCGTCGCAGAACTTTAGGGGATCTATTCAGCACAGGCTTTGGGCAAGGTGGAGCGCACGCCTTTCTTCTCCCCCTATTCTAAATGTGTGTGTATGTGTGTGCACACATACACAACCGTGTGCATGTTTGTCTGTCCATGTGTGTGCATGGCATGTTTGTTGCATGAGAGATCCAAGCATGTGAGCCAAATCCTTGCATGCAAAGTGGATTTATTATCTGATACAAATAAATAAAATGTAAATTGATGTAGCATTTCAATTAACCAACATTTAACCCTTCATAGATCCGTAGTATTACATAGGATATTTAAAACGTAGTAGAAATAGTAAGAATTAGAGTAGTAGAAATGGCTGTATTTCTAGTACAGTTGCAAGTTTGTCCTGTTTGTGGTCAACATGTGTGGTTTGTGTGTTGCACATGTGTGTATCTGACATCTTCTCACTCCACAAGAAGCTGCTCAAGCCTTGCCTCATTTAAATCAGTTAGCCAATGTAAAACCAATGCACTTCTGTACCTTTTGCAGTATCTCAGCCTGAATTACATAGGGAGAGTGCTATGATGGAGACACTTCAGTAAAAGGTTGCAGACATTTTTACTGCACAGCAATAATGACAAGTTTAAATAATTTCAGAAATGCAACACAACGCTACACAAAGTTAGTCTGAAACGCTGAAAGTGTGCCACTGTTTGCTTTTTCCTCCCATGCCTACATCAGCATTTATTTGCGCTCCTTCACTTCCTGAACCTATACACAGTAATCTTCAAAACAGACATTATTTTCTTATATTTAACAATATTATCTTTTCATGACTCCAGAGGAGAAGTATTCAGTGATTTACCCATACTCGGCAAGGGACCAGGATGAGATCGACCTGGAGAGAGGCATGATTGTAGAGGTGATTCAGAAGAACCTGGAGGGCTGGTGGAAGATCAGGTAATAAAATAAATGACATTAACTCTTGGAAAGTCAGTATCATAAACAGCTGACATCAGATTGTAGATAACAAAGATGACAAGAAATGCCTAACTGACTGTGCATACTGCCCGTAAAGTCCAACCTGAAGCCACTGATTGTACGTCTCTCCTCCGCTCAGGTACCAGGGCCGTGAGGGCTGGGCCCCGGCCTCCTACCTGAAGAAGACCGACATCCAGGGCCAGAAGCAGTCAGCAGGCGCTGCTGCTCATGCCAGTACCAATGACCTAGATGGGTTTTCTAGATATAACCACCAAAACAGTGTATCCAAAGAAAACCGAGACAACAGCCAAAAAGAAAACAGACTCTCATTTTTTTCTGACAACAAAAGTAGTAAGTGAAATTCAAATCCAGTAAACTGTCATTCAATCTTTATCCAATTTGCTGCTGCATCACTTAAATGAATAGTTCAACTGTTGGTAGTCATCTATAGTCAGTGTGTTACCTACAGTAGTTGACAGTCGGTACGTCACCAGTTTGGGGAAACAGACAGGAGTACCGACCCTGGAGCAAAGCAATGTACTGCTGTGGACGGGGACAGCAGCAAAATGTATTTTAACCACGTAAAAGAAAGGCCCACTTGAAAAAAATCTATATCTGTTTAAGTGTAGGTTATATTTAGAATATTTTCTGTGTTATCTTGCTGACACCGTATAGATAGGTTTCACTTTCACTGAATATAGCGTACACTTAAACTGATATTGATTTCTTTTTTTTTTTTTTAAAGGTGAGCCTTTCCTTTAAGTCGGCCTCATCCACAGCTGTACTGTACATTACTTTGCTCCTGTGTCAGTACTCTTAACATTTCTCCAAACTCGGGGCCGCCGTTTACTGTAAGAAATACACTGATTATGGACCTCATTTAACCCCACTTCAAAACACCCAAACTGTCCCTTTAATACTGTATATTTTAAAGCTGTTTATCTGTAATGTAAAAATACATAATGCCACGATAAGTAAACACTCAAAGATACTGTGATAAACCCTCTATCATTTAACAAGGTTGTGATTTGCTTTAGGCTACAGTCCTACTGTCCAGCCAGAGTCAGCATAGCCAGTATTCAACCTGTGTAAATGAATAATTGTCTTTTCCCTCCACAGAAGTGGGAGCAAGGCACAGACCTCCTCCACGCAGAGATCTTACCATAGTAAGAGATCCAGGTCAAATCTCTATTTGACACTGTGGGGATTTCTATTGTTTTGGAGAATAACTAAGTGTTTCTCTCTCACATTTCACAGCCACGTGGTACAAACCTACCCAAGCCTCCTGTTCCTCCTCAGGTTGAGGAGGAGTTCTACACTATAGCAGACTTCCAGACTACCATCCCTGATGGTATTAGCTTCCAAGCTGGAGTCAAAGTAGAGGTGGGTCAGGCACTTCCTAAAGCTGTATTAAAACAAATAAAACGTAGAAACATTTAGTTTGAATAAAGATTTGTACATTTTTTTTTTTTACATTTGTTTCATAAATTTTAAAGTGATATAGTAAAATGAAACGACTCCTTTTTTACCTACCAGGTGATTGAGAAGAATAGTGGTGGTTGGTGGTACATCCAGATAGATGACAAAGAGGGCTGGGCCCCTGCCACCTTTATTGACAAATACAAGAAAACCAGTAATGCCCTGCGACCTAACTTCCTTGCCCCTTTGCCCAATGAAATGGAGAAGCTGAGATTAGAAGATGGCGGACCTTCAAATGTTTCAGGGACAGATGACAGCTGGTCCAAACCTTTACCAGATGAGCCAACCGCAGCCCCTGACTCCTGTGCCCGGCCCAAGCTGAGAGATTGGAAATCTGGTGCCAACAAGGGGCCCGTTACCCTCACTGGGCCTTTACCTCCAGCCCCAGCTGCCCCTCCAGTCGAGGAGAAACCAGCTCTGCCACCACGAAGGGAGTCCATTAATAAGAGCTTTGAATTGGAGGTGTCAGAGAAACCAAGGCCCGATCATTCCAAACCTTTGCCTCCAAAACCCCCAGCTCCTGGGGTCATCGTGCCGCTGGTTACACCCAAAGCAGCGCCCTTCAAACAGGACAAACCACCAGAGACCAAGAAAGAAGACAAGAGCAAAGCTCTTCACCTTCGGAACGAGATGGGTCTTGAATGTGGCCACAAGATCTCTGCCAAAGAGGTGAAGAAGTTTAACCTGAAGCCTGTACCTAAACAGCCTCCAAAACCAAAATCAGAAGTGCAGGAGGAGAAACCAGAGGGGGCTGGGCCAGCAGTGTTTATGAAGCCGAAGCCAGTGATCCGACCTAAACCTGTTCCAGCTGCCAAGCCAGATCCTCCGGCAGAGAACAAACTAGACATCACCAACCTGAGAAGCAAGCTGAGACCATCAAAACCTGCGGATCCCAGCTCTGCGTCAGCTGAGGTGAACCATCAGAACGACACCTCCGCAGCATTAAATAGTCCTCATCCCAGTGCACCCCCAAGCTCTCCCCCCAGCCATATCCCTACTCTCAACAATGGTAAGCACTGTGACGAGCCAAAACTCCCCCCAAAACACATTAATGGCCATAGCCAGGAGAGCTCACCACCCCCTGCAAAACCAGCAGTGCCCCCCCATAAAGAACCTCCGCAGAGACCTCCCGCCATGGCTCCAAGGAGACCTCCACCTCCAAAGAAGGCCGACACATCCAGCCCGACCGAGCTCAAACCGCCACCTGCTCTAAGAGAAACCCAGGACACTCCCAAGGGCCCAGCACCCCAACTCAGCAGACCCCCTCCCCCTAAACCTAAAGCGTTTGTTCAGGCACCACCAAACAAAGAAAAAGAAGAGCCCAAAATTAATAAAGTCCGGATTCCTCCCAAGCCTCAGTTGAAGAGTGAGAAGCCGGGCCCGCCCAAGGACAAGCTTCCACCTTTACTTGTGGAGCCCAGTAACGATGAACTGTATCTCGCGGTGGCGGATTTTGAAGGGGATGACCAAACATCCAGCTTCACCGTGGGTACAGTGTTTGAGGTGCTGGAAAAAAACAGCAGCGGATGGTGGTTCTGTAAGAATGTAGGACAAGACGTCGAGAGCTGGATCCCCTCGAATTACCTGAGCAAGAAACCTTAGAGTGAATGTCCTCTCAAAACCATCGCCATATGAATTAATAAACAAACTAATGACCTAAATGAACAAAATATCACTACTTTGTAGCTTTGTAGCTTTTTAATTTATAGGTACCTTTTTTTAAGTGACACATTTTTGTTGCATTTTGATAAGAATATCCTACCTAAACTGAACCAGCAATAACACATGACCTTGTCGGGTCTTGTGATGTTTATGTTTTTATCTCAGTTTTACATGAAAGAAGTTCTTTGTTTTCGTTGCCATATGCTAGTCGCAGCCTGTGTCAGTCTTGCCATTACTTAGGCTAGACACTAGAACAGCAGTAAATGTATCTCCACCCATGCCTTCTATGATATGGTGCCTCTATATTATACGCAAAGTGCTTCAGTGCTTAATATACTGTATGCAACTGTAGATATAGACCTTGTTAGAATCTGAAAAAACGTTGAATGATAATCAAAACGACATAAAAATGAGGAAAATGCAAAAATCCGAAATCCCATAGACAAAGACTGCACATGAACTCACCAGGGGAGTTCAATGACTACATCTGGGCTTTCAAGTTCTATTAGCAACTACTACAAGAGATGTCTTTGCCAAGTAGAAGTGCTGTTTGTTATACGAGAAACACGCATATTAGTTTTTGTGCTATTGTTAATGCTTTTCTTGGTTGGCTGCATAATTAACGTTGCAGTGACGTAACAGATGTGCACTTTTTCACTCATTTTTTACGAGATCATTTTAAGGTTTGCACACGCTGAAGGAAGGGGAAGAATGCCACAGTACATTTTATTTCTTAGTTTTCCATTTTATTAGCTATGTACTCACTGTATCAAGTATCCACCAATGTAAAGATGAGGCTACAACACTCAAATGGACAAAGGTAAAAAGAAGCTTTCTGTCAAATATATTTTAACCCCAAAATAAAAAGTGTAGAATGTGGCTTGCAGAAGCTCATCTGCATCTCTGCACCAGACTTCTGACCTAAGAAATAAGAAATTGGTGATCTACAGTGATTTGTGCAATGATTTACAGTATTGTAAGTGTACAGTCTGAAGTGTGGTGCTCAAATAACAGCAAAGTATGACCATTGTATAAAAAAAAAAAATAATGTTTTACATTAATGCTTGACTGGTCTCAAGCATGGTCAGTATAGCAAATTATTTTTTATTTTATTGTACAGAAATGAGAGGCATATCTTAGCTGTTGTCGCTTTTTTCTTTTATGGTCCATGTCATTTTTTTTAAAAACTCTGTACTGATGAAATGATTAGAGGAAGAAAGAGCCAAGAAGGAAGTTGGTGGACTGATTTACAGGATTTGCTAATTCAAAGAAAAACTAAGAGTTGTGCCATGTTTTTTCTTTCTAAAAAGTATGTGAAACAACTGACTGCTAGTTTCACATCAAATTTCACTAAACATTTTTTTTTTATTAAAGTGTTAGGTTTACTAAATAAATGAGGAACAATTGAACAAAAATTCATGGCTCTTTAAACAACCAGACAAGGCTACAAGCTGTAACACTGCTTCTAGTTGCTATAATGTTATTCCACCTTCCTTTTTATTCAAAAAAGACGATATGTTACCAATTAGAGAGAAAGAGGACAAAAGGCTGGATGGTACAGTACAGTGTAAGGCAAATGTATTGGTTGATGTTGTTGTCATTTCAGTATTGTAATCATATTTACTTTTTTTGCTATGTTTTTTTTTCATTACATTGAGTCTACTTTTCCTGAAGTCAATTAAAGTTTCAGATTTTTCCGTTCAGCTGTCATACTGTCTTGAATTGGTATTTCAAAAAAAATCCCAAGAAAAAATGTTCACTGCTGGAGTGTTTCTACATTATTTATCTCTTACTGTTTATTTTTTTAATTGGGAGAATGTAATATTTCACTAGATTCTTTAATACAAAGCTTTAGGTCTGTCAGACCTTATCCTATAAATGTTATCTTTATTTATCTTGTTGTTGTTCATCCTGCAATACCTAAATAGTGTATAATAAATTAGAAATAAAAAAAATAGCACCAATTCAACAAAACAAATAAGGAGGCTCAGTTGTCACCACCAGCAAGGAGGTCAGAGAATTAATATGAATGTGAATATTTTTATATTTAAAGGTAGGGTTGTTAAAGATTTACGAAACATTTTTGTTAGATTAGCTGAAATCCTCATTACATCCTGACAGCAAATCAATAACTCAAATGCAGGCAGGATTATAATAAACTCGTCTCACCGTTGACTTCCTTTCTACCTGTCTACGTACCTGTCTGTGTGCGCGCACGCACTCTGCGCGTTACCGGAGTCTTCCACGTGCAGCGTGACAGCTGAGCGCAAGCCATCTTCGCTGCCGTCATTCGTCGTGATATATTTATGTTGTTAGTGATCCTTTAGAGGGAGAGGCTTTGGATGGAGGCCCGAAGCGACGGACCGTCAGCGTCGCAGACTTTCTGGGTAGATTTGGAGGCTTTTTGCGCTCCTGCGGCGCCTGTGTGGCCAGAGGAGGCTAATCAGGGGCCATGGAAAACACCCGGACCACCGCGCACTCCCGTGCCTCTGCTCTGGACAAACGCTGGCAAGTCGACGCTCCTACAGGGAGTTTGTTGATATTTTGTTTGTTGATATTTTGTAATCTAGTCGTCTGTACCGCACGTGTCCAAGTCCACCTGCCACCCCGTTTAGGAAACTAATAACAGGTCTCCTGTTCAGGTTGCTCTCAGGAGACACAGACTACAGCTAAATCCTGGACCACTGACTCCACTGCTCCTCATTTTACACATTATTTTTTCATTTTTATATTTTTTAAAGGCATTAAAATTTTATTTAAGGTTTGTGCATCATTGTAAATACTGATATATACAGTATATATATTTAAATAGGGAATATCATATTTGCTCTTCGCCCTGAAACATGTAGACAGTAACTATAGATGTTTGTCTTCATATACAAAAAAGTACTAAATATGTTGTGTTTAGTGACGGATATCTCTCTCTCAGGAGATGCAGGGTACAGTTAAATCCTGGACCAGGACTACTGGAGCGCCACAGAACTTCAGTGCTGATTCCTTATGTGTCCAGGACTCCTTCAGTGCTGATGGTTGGTGAGTGAACATGAATTTTCTGATTTTCTTAAAAGGCTGAACTTTGTGACACATGTCGTACTTATGAGGACAAAAGGCTGCAAGGCTGTTAATGACAGTAAAGATGATAAACGGCTGCTGGACTTTCTCTGTGTCTCTGTCACTAATTCTGCTACTGCCACCACGGCCATGTGTCCAAACCCTGCTAATCTGGACCTCAACTGTCTGATTGAACAGTGGTTGTAACCACAGACTAACAGTATAATAACCTGTGTTTGAAACAGGCAACTCCCCTGAGTGCATTTGGGTGTTTCTGTAAATTTCATGAAAAAAAGTCATAGTATAGTGTGTCAAAAATTTCATGAAAAACAGGTCATAGTATTGAATCTTGAAAAATTTCATGTTAACAAACATATTATAGTTTGTAAAAAGGTATTATGATAAAAAAAAAGTCATGTTATAGTACGTTGAAAAATTTGATGAAAAAAAGTCATAGTATAGTATGTCGAAAAATTTCATAAAAAACAGGTCATAGTAATGAACCTTGAAAAATTTCATGCTAACAGTCATTATGATATGTTTAGCAAAATTATGATTAAAAAAATGAAATTATATCACATTGAAAAATTTCATGAAAAAAGTCATAGTATAGTATGTCGAAGAATTTAGTGAAAAACAGGTCTTAGTATTGAATCTTGAAAAATTTCATGCCAACAGTCATATTATGGTATGTTTAATAATATTATGATTTAAAAAGTGAAATTATATCACATTGAAAAATTTCATGAAAAAAGTGATCGTATAGTATGTCGAAAAATTTCATAAAAAACAGGTCATAGTAATGAACCTTGAAAAATTTCATGCTAACAGTCATATTATGATATGTTTAGCAAAATTATGATTAAAAAAGTGAAATTATATCACATTGAAAAATTTCATGAAAAAAGTCATAGTATAGTATGTCGAAAAATTTCATGAAAAACAGGTCATAATATTGAATCTTGAAAAATTTCATGTTAACAATCCTATTACAGTTTGTAAAAAGGAATTATGGCTAAAAAATGATATTATATTACCTTGAAAAATTTCGTGAAAAAATTCATAGTATAGTATGTCGAAATTTTCGATGAAAATGTCAGATTTTTGTGATGTTTTAAAAAATCATGAAATCGTTCATATTATAGTATGTAGAATGATTCTATGGTGAACAAAATTTATTTCGTGAAATGTTGGAAAATTTTACAAAACAAACCCGCCATAGTATAGTATGTTGAAATCTTTCTATGAAAACGTCAAATTTTTCTGATGTTGAAAAAAATCATGAAAACGGTCGTATTATAGCATGAAGAATGATTCTATGGTGAACCAAATTCATTTCGTGAAATGTTGGAAAATTTTACAAAAAGAAAAAAACGCCATAGTGTAGTATGTCGAAATTTTTTGATAAAAACGTCAAATTTTTCCGATGTTGAAAAAAATCATGAAAACGGTCGTATTATAGCATGTAGAATGATTCTATGGTGAACAAAAGTCAATTTGTGAAATGTTGGAAAATTTTCCAAAAAAAATGCCATAGTATAGTATGTCGAAATTTTTCTATGAAAACGTCAAATTTTTCTGATGTTGAAAAAAATCATGAAAACGGTCGTATTATAGCATGTAGAATGAGTCTATGGTGAACAAAAGTCATTTCGTGAAATGTTGGAAAATTTCACAAAAAGAAAAAAACGCCATAGTATAGTATGTCGAAATTTTTCGATGACGTCAACCTTTTCTGATGTTGAAAAAAATCATGAAAACGGTCGTGTAATAGCATGTAGAATGAATCTATGGTGAACAAAATTAATTTCGTGACATGTTGGAAAATTAAAAAAAAAAAACGCCATAGTATAGTATGTCGAAATTTTTCGATGAAAACGTCAAATTTTTCTGATGTTGAAAAAAATCATGAAAACGGTCGTATTATAGCATGTAGAATGATTCTATGGTGAACAAAAGTCAATTTGTGAAATGTTGGAAAATTTTCCAAAAAAAATGCCATAGTATAGTATGTCGAAATTTTTCTATGAAAACGTCAAATTTTTCTGATGTTGAAAAAAATCATGAAAACGGTCGTATTATAGCATGTAGAATGAGTCTATGGTGAACAAAAGTCATTTCGTGAAATGTTGGAAAATTTCACAAAAAGAAAAAAACGCCATAGTATAGTATGTCGAAATTTTTCGATGACGTCAACCTTTTCTGATGTTGAAAAAAATCATGAAAACGGTCATATTATAGCTTGAAGAATGATTCTACGGTGAACCAAATTCATTTCGTGAAATGTTGGCAAATTTTCCAAAAAAAACACCATAGTATAGTATGTCGAAATTTTTCTATGAAAACGTCAATTTTTTCTGATGTTGAAAATAATTATTAAAACGGTCGTATTATAGCATGTAGAATGATTCTATTGGGAACCTAATTCATTTCGTGAAATGTTTGAAAATTTCACGAAAAAAACGCCGAAGTATAGTATGTCGAAATTTTTCGATGAAAATGTCAAATTTTTCTGATGTTGAAAAAAATCATGAAAACAGTCATATTATAGCTTGAAGAATGATTTTATGGTGAACCAAATTCATTTCGTGAAATGTTGGAAAATTTTACAAAAAGAAAAAAACGCCATAGTATAGTATGCCGAAATTTGGCTATGAAAACATGAAATTTTTCTGATGTTGAAAAAAAAACATGAAAACAGTTATATTATAGCATGTAGAATGATTCTATGGGGAACCATATTCATTTCGTGAAATGTTGGAAAATTTTACAAAAAAAGAAAAAAACGCCATAGTATAGTATGTCAATTTTTTCGATGAAAACGTCAAATATTTCTGATGTTGAAGAAAAACATGAAAACAGTCATATTATAGCATGTAGAATGATTATATGGTGAACCAAATTCATTTTGTGAAATGTTGGAAAATTTTACAAAAAGAAAAAACGCCATAGTATAGTATGTCGAAATTTTTCGCTGAAAACGTCAAATTTTTCTAATGTTTAAAAAAAACATGAAAACAGTCATATTATAGCATGTAGAATGATTCTATGGCGAACCAAATTCATTTCGTGAAATGTTGGAAAATTTTACAAAACGAAAAAAACGCCATAGTATAGTATGTCGAAATTTGGCTGTGAAAACATCAAATTTTTCTGATGCTGAAAAAAACATGAAAACGGTCGTATTATAACATGTAGAATGATTCTATGGTGACTAAAATTTATTTCGTGAAATGTTGAAAAATTTTACAAAAAATAACCGCCATAGTATAGTATGTTGAAATTTTTCTATGAAAACGTCAAATTTTTCTGATGTTGAAAAAAATCATGAAAACAGTCATATTATAGCTTGAAGAATGATTCTACGGTGAACCAAATTCATTTCGTGAAATGTTGGAAAATTTCACAAAAAGAAAAAACGCCATAGTATAGTATGCCGAAATTTTTCGATGAAAACATCAAATTCTTCTAATGTTTAAAAAAAACATGAAAACAGTCATATTATAGCATGTAGAATGATTCTATGGTGAACCAAATTCATTTCGTGAAATGTTGGAAAATTTTAAAAAAGAAAAAAACGCCATAGTATAGTATGCCGAAATTTGGCTATGAAAACATGAAATTTTTCTGATGTTGAAAAAAAACATGAAAACAGTTATATTATAGCATGTAGAATGATTCTATGGGGAACCATATTCATTTCGTGAAATGTTGGAAAATTTTACAAAAAGAAAAAAACGCCATAGTATAGTATGTCAATTTTTTCGATGAAAACGTCAGATATTTCTGATGTTGAAGAAAAACATGAAAACAGTCATATTATAGCATGTAGAATGATTCCATGGCGAACCAAATTCATTTCGTGAAATGTTGGAAAATTTTACAAAACGAAAAAAACGCCATAGTACAGTATGTCGAAATTTGGCTGTGAAAACATCAAATTTTTCTGATGCTGAAAAAAACATGAAAACGGTCGTATTATAACATGTAGAATGATTCTATGGTGACTAAAATTTATTTCGTGAAATGTTGAAAAATTTTACAAAAAATAACCGCCATAGTATAGTATGTTGAAATTTTTCTATGAAAACGTCAAATTTTTCTGATGTTGAAAAAAATCATGAAAACAGTCATATTATAGCTTGAAGAATGATTCTACGGTGAACCAAATTCATTTCGTGAAATGTTGGAAAATTTCACAAAAAGAAAAAACGCCATAGTATAGTATGCCGAAATTTTTCGATGAAAACATCAAATTCTTCTAATGTTTAAAAAAAACATGAAAACAGTCATATTATAGCATGTAGAATGATTCTATGGTGAACCAAATTCATTTCGTGAAATGTTGGAAAATTTTACAAAAAAGAAAAAAACGCCATAGTATAGTATGCCGAAATTTGGCTATGAAAACATGAAATTTTTCTGATGTTGAAAAAAAACATGAAAACAGTTATATTATAGCATGTAGAATGATTCTATGGGGAACCATATTCATTTCGTGAAATGTTGGAAAATTTTACAAAAAAAAAAAAACGCCATAGTATAGTATGTCAATTTTTTCGATGAAAACGTCAGATATTTCTGATGTTGAAGAAAAACATGAAAACAGTCATATTATAGCATGTAGAATGATTCCATGGCGAACCAAATTCATTTCGTGAAATGTTGGAAAATTTTACAAAACGAAAAAAACGCCATAGTACAGTATGTCGAAATTTGGCTGTGAAAACATCAAATTTTTCTGATGCTGAAAAAAACATGAAAACGGTCGTATTATAACATGTAGAATGATTCTATGGTGACTAAAATTTATTTCGTGAAATGTTGAAAAATTTTACAAAAAATAACCGCCATAGTATAGTATGTTGAAATTTTTCTATGAAAACGTCAAATTTTTCTGATGTTGAAAAAAATCATGAAAACAGTCATATTATAGCTTGAAGAATGATTCTACGGTGAACCAAATTCATTTCGTGAAATGTTGGAAAATTTCACAAAAAGAAAAAACGCCATAGTATAGTATGCCGAAATTTTTCGATGAAAACATCAAATTTTTCTAATGTTTAAAAAAAACATGAAAACAGTCATATTATAGAATGTAGAATGATTCTATGGTGAACCAAATTCATTTCGTGAAATGTTGGAAAATTTTACAAAAAGAAAAAAACGCCATAGTATAGTATGTCGAAATTTGGCTATGAAAACATAAAATTTTTCTGATGTTGAAAAAAATCATGAAAACGGTCGTATTATAGCATGTAGAATGATTCTATGGTGAACCAAATTCATTTCGTGAAATGTTGGAAAATTTTACAAAAAGAAAAAAACGCCATAGTATAGTATGTCGAAATTTTTCGCTGAAAACATCAAATTTTTCTGATGTTGAAAAAAAACATGAAAACAGTCATATTATAGCATGTAGAATGATTCTATGGTGAACAAAATTTATTTCGTGAAATGTTGGAAAATTTTACAAAAAAAAACCACCATAGTATAGTATGTTGAAATTTTTCGATGAAAACGTAAAATTTTTCTGATGTTTTAACAAATCATGAAAACAGTCATATTATAGCATGGAGAATGATTCTATGGTGAACCAAATTCCTTATGTGAAATGTTGGAAAATTTTAGAAAAAGAAAAAAACGCCATAGTATAGTATGTCGAAATTTTTCTATGAAAATGTCAAATTTTTCTGATGTTGAAGAAAAACATGAAAACAGTCATATTATAGCATGTAGAATGACTCTATGGTGAACCAAATTAGTTTCGTGAAATGTTGGAAAATTTTACAAAAAGAAAAAAACGCCATAGTATAGTATGTCAAAATTTTTTCGATGAATACGTCAAATTTTTCTGATGTTGAAAAAAAATCATGAAAACAGTCATATTATAGCATGTAGAATGATTCTATGGTGAACCAAATTCATTTCGTGAAATGTTGGAAAATTTTACAAAACGAAAAAAACGCCATAGTATAGTATGTCGAAATTTGGCTGTGAAAACGTCAAATTTTTCTGATGCTGTAAAAAACATGAAAACGGTCGTATTATAACATGTAGAATGATTCTATGGTGACTAAAATTTATTTCGTGAAATGTTGAAAAATTTTACAAAAAATAACCGCCATAGTATAGTATGTCGAAATTTTTCTATGAAAACGTCAAATTTTTCTGATGTTGAAAAAAATCATGAAAACAGTCATATTATAGCTTGAAGAATGATTCTATGGTGAACCAAATTCATTTCGTGAAATGTTGGAAAATTTCACAAAAAGAAAAAAACGCCATAGTATAGTATGTCAAGATTTGGCTATGAAAACATCAAATTTTTCTGATGTTGAAAAAAATCATGAAAACGGTCGTATTATAGCATGTAGAATGATTCTATGGTGAACCAAATTCATTTCGTGAAATGTTGGAAAATTTTACAAAAAGAAAAAAACGCCATAGTATAGTATATCGAAATTTTTCGCTGAAAACGTCAAATTTTTCTGATGTTGGAAAAAAAACATGAAAACAGTCATATTATAGCATGTAGAATGATTCTATGGTGAACAAAAGTCAATTTGTGAAATGTTGAAAATTTTACAAAAAAGAAAAAAACGCCATAGTATAGTATATCGAAATTTTTCGCTGAAAACGTCAAATTTTTCTGATGTTGGAAAAAAAACATGAAAACAGTCATATTATAGCATGTAGAATGATTCTATGGTGAACAAAAGTCAATTTGTGAAATGTTGGAAAATTTTCCAAAAAAACGCCATAGTATAGTATGTCGAAATTTTTCGATGAAAACGTCAAATTTGTCTGATGTTTTAAAAAATCATGAAAACTGTCGTATTATAGCATGTAGAATGATTCTATGGTGAACCAAATTCATTTTGTGAAATGTTGGAAAATTTTACAAAAAAAAAACGCCATAGTATAGTATGTCGAAATTTTTTCGATGAATACGTCAAATTTTTCTGGTGTTGAAAAAAATCATGAAAACAGTCATATTATAGCTTGAAGAATGATTCTACGGTGAACCAAATTCATTTCGTGAAATGTTGGAAAATTTCACAAAAAGAAAAAACGCCATAGTATAGTATGCCGAAATTTTTCGATGAAAACATCAAATTCTTCTAATGTTTAAAAAAAACATGAAAACAGTCATATTATAGCATGTAGAATGATTCTATGGTGAACCAAATTCATTTCGTGAAATGTTGGAAAATTTTACAAAAAAAAAAAACGCCATAGTATAGTATGTCGAAATTTGGCTATGAAAACATGAAATTTTTCTGATGTTGAAAAAAATCATGAAAACGGTCGTATTATAGCATGTATAATGATTCTATGGTGAACCAAATTCATTTCGTGAAATGTTGGAAAATTTTGCAAAAAAAAAAAACGCCATAGTATAGTATGTCGAAATTTTTCGCTGAAAATATCAAATTTTTCTGATGTTGAAAAAAAACATGAAAACAGTCATATTATAGCATGTAGAATGATTCTATGGTGAACAAAATTTATTTCGTGAAATGTTGGAAAATTTTACAAAAAAAAAAACACCATAGTATAGTATGTTGAAATTTTTCGATGAAAACGTAAAATTTTTCTGATGTTTTAACAAATCATGAAAACAGTCATATTATAGCATGGAGAATGATTCTATGGTGAACCAAATTCCTTATGTGAAATGTTGGAAAATTTTAGAAAAAGAAAAAAACGCCATAGTATAGCATGTCGAAATTTTTCTATGAAAATGTCAAATTTTTCTGATGTTGAAGAAAAACATGAAAACAGTCATATTATAGCATGTAGAATGACTCTATGGTGAACCAAATTAGTTTCGTGAAATGTTGGAAAATTTTACAAAAAGAAAAAAACGCCATAGTATAGTATGTCGAAATCTTTTCGATGAATACGTCAAATTTTTCTGATGTTGAAAAAAAATCATGAAAACAGTCATATTATAGCTTGTAGAATGATTGTATGGTGAACCAAATTCATTTCGTGAAATGTTGGAAAATTTTACAAAAAAAACGCCATAGTATAGTATGTCGAAATTTTTCTATGAAAACGTCAAATTTTCCTGATGTTGAAAAAAATAATGAAAACAGTCATATTATAGCATGTAGAATGATTATATGGTGAACCAAATTCATTTCGTGAAATGTTGGAAAATTTTACAAAAAGAAAAAACGCCATAGTATAGTATGTCGAAATTTTTCGCTGAAAACGTCAATTTTTTCTAATGTTTAAAAAAAACATGGAAACAGTCATATTATAGCATGTAGAATGATTCTATGGTGAACCAAATTCATTTCGTGAAATGTTGGAAAATTTTACAAAACGAAAAAAACGCCATAGTATAGTATGTCGAAATTTGGCTGTGAAAACGTCAAATTTTTCTGATGCTGTAAAAAACATGAAAACGGTCGTATTATAACATGTAGAATGATTCTATGGTGACTAAAATTTATTTCGTGAAATGTTGAAAAATTTTACAAAAAATAACCGCCATAGTATAGTATGTCGAAATTTTTCTATGAAAACGTCAAATTTTTCTGATGTTGAAAAAAATAATGAAAACAGTCATATTATAGCTTGAAGAATGATTCTATGGTGAACCAAATTCATTTCGTGAAATGTTGGAAAATTTTACGAAAAAAAAAAAAACGCCATAGTATAGTATGTCAAGATTTGGCTATGAAAACATCAAATTTTTCTGATGTTGAAAAAAATCATGAAAACGGTCGTATTATAGCATGTAGAATGATTCTATGGTGAACCAAATTCATTTCGTGAAATGTTGGAAAATTTTACAAAAAGAAAAAAACGCCATAGTATAGTATATCGAAATTTTTCGCTGAAAACGTCAAATTTTTCTGATGTTGGAAAAAAAACATGAAAACAGTCATATTATAGCATGTAGAATGATTCTATGGTGAACAAAAGTCAATTTCTGAAATGTTGGAAAATTTTCCAAAAAAACGCCATAGTATAGTATGTCGAAATTTTTCGATGAAAACGTCAAATTTGTCTGATGTTTTAAAAAATCATGAAAACGGTCGTATTATAGCATGTAGAATGATTCTATGGTGAACCAAATTCATTTCGTGAAATGTTGAAAATTTTACAAAAAGAAAAAAACGCCATAGTATAGTATATCAAAATTTTTCGCTGAAAACGTCAAATTTTTCTGATGTTGGAAAAAAAACATGAAAACAGTCATATTATAGCATGTAGAATGATTCTATGGTGAACAAAAGTCAATTTGTGAAATGTTGGAAAGTTTTCCAAAAAAACGCCATAGTATAGTATGTCGAAATTTTTCGATGAAAACGTCAAATTTGTTTGATGTTTTAAAAAATCATGAAAACTGTCGTATTATAGCATGTAGAATGATTCTATGGTGAACCAAATTCATTTCGTGAAATGTTGGAAAATTTTACAAAAAAAAAACGCCATAGTATAGTATGTCGAAATTTTTTCGATGAATACGTCAAATTTTTCTGATGTTGAAAAAAATCATGAAAACAGTCATATTATAGCTTGAAGAATGATTCTATGGTGAACCAAATACATTTCGTAAAATGTTGGAAAATTTCACAAAAAAAGAAAAAAACGCCATAGTATAGTATGTCGAAATTTTTCTATGAAAACGTCAAATTTTTCTGATGTTGAAAAAAATCATGAAAACGGTCTTATTATAGCATGTGGAATGATTCTATGGTGAACAAAAGTCATTTCGTGAAATGTTGGAAAGTTTTCCAAAAAAAACGCCACAGTATAATATGCCGAAATTTTTCGATGAAAACGTCAAATTTTTCTGTGGAAAAAAATCATGAAAACAGTCATATTATAACTTGAAGAATGATTCTAAGGTGAACCAAATTCATTTCTTGAAATGTTGGAAAATTTTCAAAAAGAAAAAAACGCCATAGTATAGTATGTCGAAATTTGGCTATGAAAACATCAAATTTTTCTGATGTTGAAAAAAATCATGAAAACAGTCATATTATAGCTTGAAGAATGATTCTATGGTGAACCAAATTAATTTCGTGAAATGTTTGAAAATTTCACAAAAAAAACTCCATAGTATAGTATGCCGAAATTTTTCGATAAAAATGTTAAATTTGTCCGATGTTGAAAAAAATCATGAAAACGGTCGTATTATAACATGTAGAATGATTCTATGGTGAACCAAATTCATTTCTTGAAATGTTTGAAAATTTCACAAAAAAACGCCATAGTATAGTATGTCGAAATTTTTCGATGTAATCGTCAAATTTTTCTGATGTTGAAAAAAACACGAAAACAGTTATATTATAGCATGTAGAATGATTCTATGGGGAACCAAATTCATTTCGTGAAATGTTGGAAAATTTTACAAAAAGAAAAAAACGCCATAGTATAGTATGTTGAAATTTTTTCGATGAAAACGTCAAATTTTTCTGATGTTGAAAAAAATCATGAAAACAGTAATATTATAGCTTGAAGAATGATTCTACGGTGAACCAAATTCATTTCGTGAAATGTTGGGAAATTTCACAAAAAGAAAAAAACGCCATAGTATAGTATGTCGAAATTTTTCGCTGAAAACGTCAAATTTTTCTAATGTTTAAAAAAAAACACGAAAACAGTCATATTATAGCATGTAGAATGATTCTATGGTGAACAAAAGTCAATTTGTGAAATGTTGGAAAATTTTCCAAAAAAACGCCATAGTATAGTATGTCGAAATTTTTCGATGAAAATGTCAAATTTTTCTGATGTTGAAAAAAATCATTGAAACGGTTGTATTATAGCGTGTAGAATGATTCTATGGTGAACCAAATTCATTTCGTGAAATGTTTGAAAAGCTCACAAAAAAAACGCCATAGTATAGTATGTCTAAAATTTTTCGATGAAAACGTTAAATTTTTCTGATGTTGAAAAAAATCATGAAAATGGTCGTATTATAGCATGTAGAATGATTCTATGGTGTACAAAATTTATTTCGTGAAATGTTGAAAAATTTCACAAAAAAAAAACGCCATAGTCGTATATGTATGTCGAAATTTTTCGATGAAAACCTCAAATTCTTCTGATGTTTTAAAAAATCATGAAAACAGTCCCATTATAGCATGTAGAATGATTCTATGGTGAACCAAATTCATTTCGTGAAATGTTGGAAAATTTTACAAAAAGAAAAAACGCCATAGTATAGTATGTCGATATTTGGCTATGAAAACATCAAATTTTTTTGATGTTGAAAAAAAATATGAAAACAGTCATATTAGAGCATGTAGAATGATTGTATGGGGAACCAAATTCATTTCGTGAAATTTTGGAAAATTTTACAAAAAGAAAAAAACGCCATAGTATAGTATGTTGAAATTTTTCGATGAAAACGTCAAATTTTTCTGATGTTGAAAAAAAAACATGAAAACATTGATATTATAGCATGTAGAATGATTCCATGGGGAACCAAATTCATTTCGTGAAATGTTGAAAAATTTTACAAAAAGAAAAAAACGCCATAGTATAGTATGTCAAAATTTTTTCGATGAAAACGTCAAATTTTTCTGATGTTGAAAAAAACATGAAAACAGTCATATTATAACATATAGAATGATTCTATGGTGAACCAAATTCATTTCGTGAAATGTTGGAAAATTTTACAAAAAAAACCACCATGGTATAGTATGTCGAAATTTTTCTATGAAAATGTCAAATTTTTCTGATGTTGAAGAAAAACATGAAAACAGTCATATTACAGCATGTAGAATGATTATATGGTGAACCAAATTCATTTTGTGAAATGTTGGAAAATTTTACAAAAAGAAAAAACGCCATAGTATAGTATGTCGAAATTTGGCGATGAAAACATCAAATTTTTCTGATGTTGAAAAAAACATGAAAACCGTCATATTATAGCATGTAGAATGATTCTATGGTGAACCAAATTCATTTCGTGAAATGTTGGAAAATTTTACAAAAAGAAAAAAACGCCATAGTATAGTATGTGGAAATTTTTTGATGAAAACGTCAAATTTTTTTGATGTTGAAAAAAACATGAAAACAGTCATATTATAGCATGTAGAATGATTCTATGGTGAAAAAAGTCAATTTGTGAGATGTTGGAAAATTTTCCAAAAAAACGCCATAGTGTAGTATGTCGAAATTTTTCGATGAAAATGTCAAATTTTTCTGATGTTGAAAAAAATCATGAAAACGGTCGTATTATAGCATGTAGAATGATTCTATGGTGAACCAAATTCATTTCATGAAATGTTTGAAAATTTCACGAAAAAAACGCCATAGTATAAGATGTCGAAATTTTTCGATGAAAACGTCAAATTTTTCTGATGTTTTAAAAAATCATGAAAACAGTCGTATTATAGCATGTAGAATGATTCTATGGTGGACCAAATTCATTTCGTGAAATGTTGGAAAATTTTACAAAAAGAAAAAACGCCATAGTATAGTATGTCGAAATTTGGCTATGAAAACGTCAAATTTTTCTGATGTTGAAAAAAAACATGAAAACATTGATATTATAGCATGTAGAATGATTCCATGGGGAACCAAATTCATTTCGTGAAATGTTGGAAAATTTTACAAAAAGAAAAAAACGGCATAGTATAGTATGTCAATTTTTTTGATGAAAACGTCAAATTTTTTTGATGTTGAAAAAAACATGAAAACAGTCATATTATAGCATGTAGAATGATTCTATGGTGAAAAAAGTCAATTTGTGAGATGTTGGAAAATTTTCCAAAAAAACGCCATAGTGTAGTATGTCGAAATTTTTCGATGAAAATGTCAAATTTTTCTGATGTTGAAAAAAATCATGAAAACGGTCGTATTATAGCATGTAGAATGATTCTATGGTGAACCAAATTCATTTCATGAAATGTTTGAAAATTTCACGAAAAAAACGCCATAGTATAAGATGTCGAAATTTTTCGATGAAAACGTCAAATTTTTCTGATGTTTTAAAAAATCATGAAAACAGTCGTATTATAGCATGTAGAATGATTCTATGGTGGACCAAATTCATTTCGTGAAATGTTGGAAAATTTTACAAAAAGAAAAAACGCCATAGTATAGTATGTCGAAATTTGGCTATGAAAACGTCAAATTTTTCTGATGTTGAAAAAAAACATGAAAACATTGATATTATAGCATGTAGAATGATTCCATGGGGAACCAAATTCATTTCGTGAAATGTTGGAAAATTTTACAAAAAGAAAAAAACGGCATAGTATAGTATGTCAATTTTTTCGATGAAAATGTCAAATTTTTCTGATGTTGAAAAAAAACATGAAAACAGTCATATTATAGCATGTAGAATGATTCTATGGTGAACCAAATTCATTTCTTGAAATGTTGGAAAAGTTTCCAAAAAAACGCCATAGTATAGTATGTCGAAATTTTTCGATGAAAACGTCAAATTTTTCTGATGTTGAAAAAAAAACACGAAAACAGTTATATTATAGCATGTAGAATGATTCTATGGGGAACTAAATTCATTTCGTGAAATGTTGGAAAATTTTACAAAAAGAAAAAAACGCCATAGTATAGTATGTCGAAATTCTTCGATGACGTCAAATTTTTCTAATGTTTAAAAAAAACATGAAAACAGTCATATTATAGCATCTAGAATGATTCTATGGTGAACCAAATTCATTTCGTGAAATGTTTGAAAATTTTACAAAAAGAAAAAAACGCCATAGTATAGTATGTCGAAATTTGGCTATGAAAACATCAAATTTTTCTGATGTTGAAAAAATCATGAAAACAGTCATATTATAGCTTGAAGAATGATTCTATGGTGAACCAAATTAATTTCGTGAAATGTTTGAAAATTTCACAAAAAAAACGCCATAGTATAGGATGCCGAAATTTTTCGATAAAAATGTTAAATTTGTCCGATGTTGAAAAAAATCATGAAAACGGTCGTATTATAACATGTAGAATGATTCTATGGTGAACCAAATTCATTTCGTGAAATGTTGGAAAATTTTACAAAAAAAGAAAAAAACGCCATAGTATAGTATGTCAAAATTTGGCAATGAAAACATGAAATTTTTCTGATGTTGAAAAAAATCATGAAAACGGTCGTATTATAGCATGTAGAATGATTCTATGGTGAACCAAATTCATTTTGTGAAATGTTGGAAAATTCTACAAAAAGAAAAAAACGTCATATTATAGTATGTCGAAATATTTCGCTGAAAACGTCAAATTTTTCTGATGTTGAAAAAAAACATGAAAACAGTCATATTATAGCATGTAGAATGATTCTATTGTAAACAAAAGTCAATTTGTGAAATGTTGGAAAATTTTCCAAAAAAACGCCATAGTATAGTATGTCGAAATTTTTCGATGAAAACGTCAAATTTTTCTGATGTTGAAAAAAATCATGAAAACAGTCATATTATAGCATGTAGAATGATTCTATGGTGAACCAAATTCATTTCTTGAAATGTTTGAAAATTTTCCAAAAAAACGCCATAGTATAGTATGTCGAAATTTTTCGATGAAAACGTGAAATTTTTCTGATGTTGAAAAAAAACACGAAAACAGTTATATTATAGCATGTAGAATGATTCTATGGGGAACCAAATTCATTTCGTGAAATGTTGGAAAATTTTACAAAAAGAAAAAAACGCCATAGTATAGTATGTCGAAATTTTTCGCTGAAAACGTCAAATTTTTTTGATGTTGAAAAAAAACATGAAAACAGTCATATTATAGCATGTAGAATGATTCTATGGTGAACAAAAGTCAATTTGTGAAATGTTGGAAAATTTTCCAAAAAAACGCCATAGTATAGTATGTCGAAATTTGGCTATGAAAACGTCAAATTTTTCTGATGTTGAAAAAAAACATGAAAACAGTGATATTATAGCATGTAGAATGATTCTATGGGGAACCAAATTCATTTCGTGAAATGTTGGAAAATTTTACAAAAAGAAAAAAACGCCATAGTATAGTATGTCAATTTTTTCGATGAAAACGTCAAATTTTTCTGATGTTGAAAAAAAACATGAAAACAGTCATATTATAGCATGTAGAATGATTCTATGGTGAACCAAATTCATTTCTTGAAATGTTGGAAAATTTTCCAAAAAGAAAAAAACGCCATAGTATAGTATGTCGAAATTTTTCGCTGAAAACGTCAAATTTTTCTGATGTTGAAAAAAAACATGAAAACAGTTTTATTATAGCATATAGAATGATTCTATGGTGAACCAAATTCATTTCGTAAAATGCTGGAAAATTTCACAAAAAGAAAAAAATGCCATAGTATAGTATGTCGAAATTTTTCTATGAAAACGTCAAATTTTTCTGATGTTGAAAAAAATCATGAAAACGGTCTTATTATAGCATGTGGAATGATTCTATGGTGAACAAAAGTCATTTCGTGAAATGTTGGAAAGTTTTCCAAAAAAAATGCCACAGTATAGTATGCCGAAATTTTTCTATGAAAACGTCAAATTTTTCTGTTGAAAGAAATCATGAAAACAGTCATATTATAGCATGTAGAATGATTCTATGGGGAACCAAATTCATTTCGTGAAATGTTGGAAAATTTTACAAAGAGAAAAAAACGCCATAGTATAGTATGTCGAAATTTTCCGATGACAATGTCAAATTTTTCTGATGATTGAAAAAATCATGAAAACAGTCATATTATAGCTTGAAGAATGATTTTATGGTGAACCAAATTCATTTCGTGAAATGTTGGAAAATTTCACAAAAAGAAAAAAACGCCATAGTATAGTATGTCAAGATTTGGCTATGAAAACATCAAATTTTTCTGATGTTGAAAAAAATCATGAAAACGGTCGTATTATAGCATGTAGAATGATTCTATGGTGAACCAAATTCATTTCGTGAAATGTTGGAAAATTTTACAAAAACAAAAAAACGCCATAGTATAGTATATCGAAATTTTTCGCTGAAAACGTCAAATTTTTCTGATGTTGGAAAAAAAACATGAAAACAGTCATATTATAGCATGTAGAATGATTCTATGGTGAACCAAATTCATTTTGTGAAATGTTGGAAAATTTTACAAAAAAAAAAACGCCATAGTATAGTATGTCGAAATTTTTTCGATGAATACGTCAAATTTTTCTGATGTTTAAAAAAATCATGAAAACAGTCATATTATAGCTTGAAGAATGATTCTACGGTGAACCAAATTTATTTCGTAAAATGTTGGAAAATTTCACAAAAAAGAAAAAAACGCCATAGTATAGTATGTCGAAATTTTTCGATGACGTCAAATTTTTCTGAATTTGAAAAAAATCATGAAAACAGTCATATTATAGCTTGAAGAATGATTCTACGGAGAACCAAATTCATTTCGTGAAATGTTGAAAAATTTCACAAAAAGAAAAAACGCCATAGTATAGTATGCCGAAATTTTTCGCTGAAAACGTCAAATTTTTCTAATGTTGAAAAAAATCATGAAAACAGTCATGTTGTAGCTTGAAGAATGATTTTATGGTGAACCAAATTCATTTCGTGAAATGTTGGAAAATTTTACAAAAAGAAAAAAACGCCATAGTATAGTATGTCGAAATTTTTCTATGAAAACGTCAAATTTTTCTGATGTTGAAAATAATCATGAAAACGGTCGTATTATAACATGTATTATGATTCTATGGTGAACAAAAGTCATTTCGTGAAATATTGGAAAATTTTCCAAAAAAAAACGCAATAGTATAGTATGTCGAAATTTTTTCGATGAATACGTCAAATTTTTCTGATGTTGAAAAAAAACATGAAAACAGTCATATTATAGCTTGAAGAATGATTTTACGGAGAACCAAATTCATTTCGTGAAATGTTGAAAAATTTCACAAAAAGAAAAAACGCCATAGTATAGTATATCGAAATTTTTCGCTGAAAACGTCAAATTTTTCTGATGTTGGAAAAAAAAACATGAAAACAGTCATATTATAGCATGTAGAATGATTCTATGGTGAACAAAAGTCAATTTGTGAAATGTTGGAAAATTTTCCAAAAAAAACGCCATAGTATAGTATGTCGAAATTATTCGATGAAAACGTCAAATTTGTCTGATGTTTTAAAAAATCATGAAAACTGTCGTATTATAGCATGTAGAATGATTCTATGGTGAACCAAATTCATTTCGTGAAATGTTGGAAAATTTTACAAAAAAAAAACCGCCATAGTATAGTATGTCGAAATTTTTTCGATGAATACGTCAAATTTTTCTGATGTTGAAAAAAATCATGAAAACAGTCATAGCTTGAAGAATGATTCTACGGTGAACCAAATTTATTTCGTAAAATGTTGAAAAATTTCACAAAAAGAAAAAACGCCACAGTATAGTATGCCGAAATTTTTCGCTGAAAACGTCAAATTTTTGTAATGTTGAAAAAAATCATGAAAACAGTCATATTATAGCTTGAAGAATGATTTTATGGTGAACCAAATTTATTTTGTGAAATGTTGGAAAATTTTACAAAAAGAAAAAAACGCCATAGTATAGTATGTCGAAATTTTTCTATGAAAACGTCAAATTTTTCTGATGTTGAAAATAATCATGAAAACGGTCGTATTATAACATGTATTATGATTCTATGGTGAACAAAAGTCATTTCGTGAAATGTTGGAAAATTTTCCAAAAAAAAACGCCATAGTATAGTATGTCGAAATTTTTCGATGAAAACGTCAAATTTTTCTAATGTTGAAAAAAATCATGAAAACGGTCGTATTATAGCATGTACAATGATTCTATGGTGAACCAAATTCATTTCGTGAAATGTTGGAAAATTTTATAAAAAGAAAAAAACACCATAGTATAGTATGTCGAAATTTTTCTATGAAAATGCCAGATTTTTCTGATGTTGAAAAAAAAACATGAAAACAGTCATTATAGCATGTAGAATGATTCTATGGTGAACCAAATTCATTTCGTGAAATGTTGGAAAATTTTATAAAAAGAATAAAACGCCATAGTATAGTATGCCGAAATTTTTCTATGAAAACGTCAAATTTTTCTGTTGAAAAAAATCATGAAAACAGTCATATTATAGCTTGAAGAATGATTCTAAGGTGAACGAAATTCATTTTGTGAAATGTTGTAAAATTTTACAAAAAAAAACACCATAGTATAGTATGTTGAAATTTTTCGATGAAAACGTCAAATTTTTCTGATGTTGGAAAAAAAACGTGAAAACAGTCATATTAAAGCATGTAGAATGATTCTATGGGGAACCAAATTCATTTTGTGAAATGTTGGAAAATTTTACGAAAAGAAAAAAACGCCATAGTATAGTATGTCGAAATTTTTCGCTGAAAACGTCAAATTTTTCTGATGTTGAAAAAAAACATGAAAACAGTCATATTATAGCATGTAGAATGATTCTATGGTGAACCAAATTCATTTCGTGAAATGTTGAAAAATTTTACAAAAAATAACCGCCATAGTATAGTATGTTGAAATTTTTCTATGAAAACGTCAAATTTTTCTGATGTTGAAAAAAATCATGAAAACAGTCATATTATAGCTTGAAGAATGATTCTACGGTGAACCAAAATCATTTCGTGAAATGTTGGAAAATTTCACAAAACGAAAAAAACGCCATAGTATAGTATGTCGAAATTTGGCTATGAAAACATGAAATTTTTCTGATGTTGAAAAAAATCATGAAAACGGTCGTATTATAGCATGTAGAATGATTCTATGGTGAACCAAATTCATTTCGTGAAATGTTGGAAAATTTTACAAAAAGAAAAAAACGCCATAGTATAGTATGTCGAAATTTTTCGCTGAAAACATCAAATTTTTCTGATGTTGAAAAAAAACATGAAAACAGTCATATTATAGCATGTAGAATGATTCTGTGGTGAACAAAAGTCAATTTGTGAAATGTTGGAAAATTTTCCAAAAAAACGCCATAGTATAGTATGTTGAAATTTTTCTATGAAAATGTCAAATTTTTCTGATGTTGAAGAAAAACATGAAAACAGTCATATTATAGCATGTAGAACGATTCTATGGTGAACCAAATTCATTTCGTGAAATGTTGGAAAATTTTACAAAAAGAAAAAAACGCCATAGTATAGTATGTCGAAATTTTTTCGATGAATACGTCAAATTTTTCTGATGTTGAAAAAAATCATGAAAACAGTCATATTATAGCTTGAAGAATGATTCTATGGTGAACCAAATTCATTTCGTGAAATGTTGGAAAATTTTACAAAAAAAACGCCACAGTATAGTATGCCGAAATTTTTCTATGAAAACGTCAAATTTTTCTGTTGAAAAAAATCATGAAAACAGTCATATTATAGCTTGAAGAATGATTCTAAGGTGAACCAAATTCATTTCGTGAAATGTTGGAAAATTTTACAAAAAAAAACACCATAGTATAGTATGTTGAAATTTTTTCGATGAAAACGTCAAATTTTTCTGATGTTGAAAAAAACATGAAAACAGTCATATTATAGCTTGAAGAATGATTCTACGGTGAACCAAATTCATTTCGTGAAATGTTGAAAAATTTTACAAAAAGAAAAAACGCCATAGTATAGTATGCCGAAATTTTTCGCTGAAAACGTCAAATTTTTCTAATGTTGAAAAAAATCATGAAAACAGTCATATTATAGCTTGAAGAATGATTTTATGGTGAACCAAATTTATTTTGTGAAATGTTGGAAAATTTTACAAAAAGAAAAAAACGCCATAGTATAGTATGTCGAAATTTTTCTATGAAAACGTCAAATTTTTCTGATGTTGAAAATAATCATGAAAACGGTCGTATTATAACATGTATTATGATTCTATGGTGAACAAAAGTCATTTCGTGAAATGTTGGAAAATTTTCCAAAAAAAAACGCCACAGTATAGTATGTCGAAATTTTTCGATGAAAACGTCAAATTTTTCTAATATTGAAAAAGATCATGAAAACGGTCGTATTATAGCATGTACAATGATTCTATGGTGAACCAAATTCATTTCGTGAAATGTCGGAAAATTTTACAAAAAAGAAAAAAACGCCATAGTATAGTATGTCGAAATTTTTCTATGAAAACGTCAAATTTTTCTGATGTTGAAAATAATCATGAAAACGGTCGTATTATAACATGTATTATGATTCTATGGTGAACAAAAGTCATTTCGTGAAATGTTGGAAAATTTTCCAAAAAAAAACGCCATAGTATAGTATGTCGAAATTTTTCGATGAAAACGTCAAATTTTTCTGACGTTGAAAAAAATCATGAAAACGGTAGTATTATAGCATGTAGAATGATTCTATGGTGAACAAAATTTATTTCGTGAAATGTTGGAAAATTTTACCAAAAAAAACACCCTAGTATAGTATGTCGAAATTTTTCGATGAAAACGTCAAATTTTTCTGATGTTGAAAAAAATCATGAAAACGGTCTTATTATAGCATGTGGAATGATTCTATGGTGAACAAAAGTCATTTCGTGAAATGTTGGAAAGTTTTCCAAAAAAAAGCCACAGTATAGTATGCCGAAATTTTTCTTTGAAAATGTCAAATTTTTCTGTTGAAAAAAATCATGAAAACAGTCATATTATAGCTTGAAGAATGATTCTAAGGTGAACCAAATTTTTTCGTGAAATGTTGGAAAATTTTACAAAAAAAAACACCATAGTATAGTATGTTGAAATTTTTCAATGAAAACGTCAAATTTTTCTGATGTTGGAAAAAAAACGTGAAAACAGTCATATTATAGCTTGAAGAATGATTCTATGGGGAACCAAATTCATTTTGTGAAATGTTGGAAAATTTCACAAAAAAGAAAAAAACGCCATAGTATAGTATGTCGAAATTTTTCTATGAAAACGTCAAATTTGTCTGATGTTGAAAATAATCATGAAAACGGTCGTATTATAGCATGTATTATGATTCTATGGTGAACAAAAGTCATTTCGTGAAATGTTGGAAAATTTTACAAAAAGAAAAAAACGCCATAGTATAGTATGTCGAAATTTTTCTATGAAAACGTCAAATTTTTCTGATGTTGAAAATAATCATGAAAACGGTCGTATTATAACATGTATTATGATTCTATGGTGAACAAAAGTCATTTCGTGAAATATTGGAAAATTTTCCAAAAAAAAACGCAATAGTATAGTATGTCGAAATTTTTTCGATGAATACGTCAAATTTTTCTGATGTTGAAAAAAAACATGAAAACAGTCATATTATAGCTTGAAGAATGATTTTACGGAGAACCAAATTCATTTCGTGAAATGTTGAAAAATTTCACAAAAAGAAAAAACGCCATAGTATAGTATATCGAAATTTTTCGCTGAAAACGTCAAATTTTTCTGATGTTGGAAAAAAAAACATGAAAACAGTCATATTATAGCATGTAGAATGATTCTATGGTGAACAAAAGTCAATTTGTGAAATGTTGGAAAATTTTCCAAAAAAACGCCATAGTATAGTATGTCGAAATTATTCGATGAAAACGTCAAATTTGTCTGATGTTTTAAAAAATCATGAAAACTGTCGTATTATAGCATGTAGAATGATTCTATGGTGAACCAAATTCATTTCGTGAAATGTTGGAAAATTTTACAAAAAAAAAACCGCCATAGTATAGTATGTCGAAATTTTTTCGATGAATACGTCAAATTTTTCTGATGTTGAAAAAAATCATGAAAACAGTCATAGCTTGAAGAATGATTCTACGGTGAACCAAATTTATTTCGTAAAATGTTGAAAAATTTCACAAAAAGAAAAAACGCCACAGTATAGTATGCCGAAATTTTTCGCTGAAAACGTCAAATTTTTGTAATGTTGAAAAAAATCATGAAAACAGTCATATTATAGCTTGAAGAATGATTTTATGGTGAACCAAATTTATTTTGTGAAATGTTGGAAAATTTTACAAAAAGAAAAAAACGCCATAGTATAGTATGTCGAAATTTTTCTATGAAAACGTCAAATTTTTCTGATGTTGAAAATAATCATGAAAACGGTCGTATTATAACATGTATTATGATTCTATGGTGAACAAAAGTCATTTCGTGAAATGTTGGAAAATTTTCCAAAAAAAAACGCCATAGTATAGTATGTCGAAATTTTTCGATGAAAAC
The DNA here is from genome assembly GCA_947000775.1 of Pterois miles. NCBI lineage: Eukaryota > Metazoa > Chordata > Actinopteri > Perciformes > Scorpaenidae > Pterois > Pterois miles. Next base: position 25,046,667 of record CAMQGK010000052.1, read on the forward strand.
GTCAAATTTTTCTAATGTTGAAAAAAATCATGAAAACGGTCGTATTATAGCATGTACAATGATTCTATGGTGAACCAAATTCATTTCGTGAAATGTTGGAAAATTTTATAAAAAGAAAAAAACACCATAGTATAGTATGTCGAAATTTTTCTATGAAAATGCCAGATTTTTCTGATGTTGAAAAAAAACATGAAAACAGTCATTATAGCATGTAGAATGATTCTATGGTGAACCAAATTCATTTCGTGAAATGTTGGAAAATTTTATAAAAAGAATAAAACGCCATAGTATAGTATGCCGAAATTTTTCTATGAAAACGTCAAATTTTTCTGTTGAAAAAAATCATGAAAACAGTCATATTATAGCTTGAAGAATGATTCTAAGGTGAACGAAATTCATTTTGTGAAATGTTGTAAAATTTTACAAAAAAAAACACCATAGTATAGTATGTTGAAATTTTTCGATGAAAACGTCAAATTTTTCTGATGTTGGAAAAAAAACGTGAAAACAGTCATATTAAAGCATGTAGAATGATTCTATGGGGAACCAAATTCATTTTGTGAAATGTTGGAAAATTTTACAAAAAAGAAAAAAACGCCATAGTATAGTATGTCGAAATTTTTCGCTGAAAACGTCAAATTTTTCTGATGTTGAAAAAAAACATGAAAACAGTCATATTATAGCATGTAGAATGATTCTATGGTGAACCAAATTCATTTCGTGAAATGTTGAAAAATTTTACAAAAAATAACCGCCATAGTATAGTATGTTGAAATTTTTCTATGAAAACGTCAAATTTTTCTGATGTTGAAAAAAATCATGAAAACAGTCATATTATAGCTTGAAGAATGATTCTACGGTGAACCAAATTCATTTCGTGAAATGTTGGAAAATTTTACAAAACGAAAAAAACGCCATAGTATAGTATGTCGAAATTTGGCTATGAAAACATGAAATTTTTCTGATGTTGAAAAAAATCATGAAAACGGTCGTATTATAGCATGTAGAATGATTCTATGGTGAACCAAATTCATTTCGTGAAATGTTGGAAAATTTTACAAAAAGAAAAAAACGCCATAGTATAGTATGTCGAAATTTTTCGCTGAAAACATCAAATTTTTCTGATGTTGAAAAAAACATGAAAACAGTCATATTATAGCTTGAAGAATGATTCTACGGTGAACCAAATTCATTTCGTGAAATGTTGGAAAATTTCACAAAAAGAAAAAACGCCATAGTATAGTATGCCGAAATTTTTCGCTGAAAACGTCAAATTTTTCTAATGTTGAAAAAAATCATGAAAACAGTCATATTATAGCTTGAAGAATGATTTTATGGTGAACCAAATTCATTTCGTGAAATGTTGGAAAATTTTACAAAAAGAAAAAAACGCCATAGTATAGTATGTCGAAATTTTTCTATGAAAACGTCAAATTTTTCTGATGTTGAAAATAATCATGAAAACGGTCGTATTATAACATGTATTATGATTCTATGGTGAACAAAAGTCATTTCGTGAAATGTTGGAAAATTTTCCAAAAAAAAACGCCACAGTATAGTATGTCGAAATTTTTCGATGAAAACGTCAAATTTTTCTAATATTGAAAAAGATCATGAAAACGGTCGTATTATAGCATGTACAATGATTCTATGGTGAACCAAATTCATTTCGTGAAATGTCGGAAAATTTTACAAAAAGAAAAAAACGCCATAGTATAGTATGTCGAAATTTTTCTATGAAAACGTCAAATTTTTCTGATGTTGAAAATAATCATGAAAACGGTCGTATTATAACATGTATTATGATTCTATGGTGAACAAAAGTCATTTCGTGAAATGTTGGAAAATTTTCCAAAAAAAAACGCCATAGTATAGCATGTCGAAATTTTTCGATGAAAACGTCAAATTTTTCTGACGTTGAAAAAAATCATGAAAACGGTAGTATTATAGCATGTAGAATGATTCTATGGTGAACAAAATTTATTTCGTGAAATGTTGGAAAATTTTACCAAAAAAAACACCCTAGTATAGTATGTTGAAATTTTTCGATGAAAACGTCAAATTTTTCTGATGTTGAAAAAAATCATGAAAACGGTCTTATTATAGCATGTGGAATGATTCTATGGTGAACAAAAGTCATTTCGTGAAATGTTGGAAAGTTTTCCAAAAAAAAGCCACAGTATAGTATGCCGAAATTTTTCTTTGAAAATGTCAAATTTTTCTGTTGAAAAAAATCATGAAAACAGTCATATTATAGCTTGAAGAATGATTCTAAGGTGAACCAAATTTTTTCGTGAAATGTTGGAAAATTTTACAAAAAAAAACACCATAGTATAGTATGTTGAAATTTTTCAATGAAAACGTCAAATTTTTCTGATGTTGGAAAAAAAACGTGAAAACAGTCATATTATAGCTTGAAGAATGATTCTATGGGGAACCAAATTCATTTTGTGAAATGTTGGAAAATTTCACAAAAAAAGAAAAAAACGCCATAGTATAGTATGTCGAAATTTTTCTATGAAAACGTCAAATTTGTCTGATGTTGAAAATAATCATGAAAACGGTCGTATTATAGCATGTATTATGATTCTATGGTGAACAAAAGTCATTTCGTGAAATGTTGGAAAATTTTACAAAAAATAACCGCCATAGTATAGTATGTTGAAATTTTCCTATGAAAACGTCAAATTTTTCTAATGTTTAAAAAAATCATGAAAATAGTCATATTATAGCTTGAAGAATGATTCTACGGTGAACCAAATTCATTTCGTGAAATGTTGGAAAATTTCACAAAAAGAAAAAAACGCCATAGTATAGTATGTCGAAATTTGGCTATGAAAACATGAAATTTTTCTGATGTTGAAAAAAATCATGAAAACGGTCGTATTATAGCATGTAGAATGATTCTATGGTGAACCAAATTCATTTCGTGAAATGTTCGAAAATTTTACAAAAAGAAAAAAACGCCATAGTATAGTATGTCGAAATTTTTCGCTGAAAACATCAAGTTTTTCTGATGTTGAAAAAAAACATGAAAACAGTCATATTATAGCATGTAGAATGATTCTATGGTGAACAAAAGTCAATTTGTGAAATGTTGGAAAATTTTACAAAAAGAAAAAAACGCCATAGTATAATATGTCGAAATTTTTCGCTGAAAACGTCAAATTTTTCTAATGTTTAAAAAAAAACATGAAAACAGTCATATTATAGCATGTAGAATGATTCTATGGCGAACCAAATTCATTTCGTGAAATGTTGGAAAATTTTACAAAACGAAAAAAACGCCATAGTATAGTATGTCGAAATTTGGCTGTGAAAACATCAAATTTTTCTGATGCTGAAAAAAACATGAAAACGGTCGTATTATAACATGTAAAATAATTCTATGGTGACTAAAATTTATTTCGTGAAATGTTGAAAAATTTTACCAAAAATAACCGCCATAGTATAGTATGTTGAAATTTTTTTTTTGAAAACGTCAAATTTGTCTGATGTTTTAAAAAATCATCAAAACAGTCATATTATAGCTTGAACAATGATTTTATGGTGAACCAAATTCATTTCGTGAAATGTTGGAAAATTTTACAAAAAGAAAAAAAACCCATAGTATAGTATGTCGAAATTTTTCTATGAAAACGTCAAATTTTTCTGATGTTGAAAAAAAACATGAAAACAGTCATATTATAGCATGTAGAATGATTCCATGGTGAACAAAAGTCAATTTGTGAAATGTTGGAAAATTTTCCAAAAAAACGCCATAGTATAGTATGTCGAAATTTTTCGATGAAAACGTCAAATTTTTCTGATGTTGAAAAAAATCATGAAAACGGTCATATTATAGCATGTAGAATGATTCTATGGTGAACAAAATTCATTTTGTGAAATGTTGGAAAATTTCACAAAAAAAACGCCATAGTATAGTATGTCGAAATTTTTCTATGAAAACGTCAAATTTTTCTGATGTTGAAAAAAATCATGAAAACGGTCTTATTATAGCATGTGGAATGATTCTATGGTGAACAAAAGTCATTTCGTGAAATGTTGGAAAGTTTTCCAAAAAAAACGCCACAGTATAGTATGCCGAAATTTTTCTATGAAAACGTCAAATTTTTCTGTTGAAAAAAATCATGAAAACAGTCATATTATAGCTTGAGGAATGATTCTAAGGTGAACCAAATTCATTTCGTGAAATGTTGGAAAATTTTACAAAAAAAACCACCATAGTATAGTATGTTGAAATTTTTATGATGAAAACGTCAAATTTTTCTGATGTTGAAAAAAACATGAAAACAGTCATATTATAGCTTGAAGAATGATTCTACGGTGAACCAAATTCATTTCGTGAAATGTTGGAAAATTTCACAAAAAGAAAAAACGCCATAGTATAGTATGCCGAAATTTTTCGCTGAAAACGTCAAATTTTTCTAATGTTGAAAAAAATCATGAAAACAGTCATATTATAGCTTGAAGAATGATTTTATGGTGAACCAAATTTATTTTGTGAAATGTTGGAAAATTTTACAAAAAGAAAAAAAAACGCCATAGTATAGTATGTCGAAATTTTTCGATGAAAACGTCAAATTTTTCTGATGTTGAAAAAAATCATGAAAACGGTTTTATTATAGCATGTGGAATGATTCTATGGTGAACAAAAGTCATTTCGTGAAATGTTGGAAAGTTTTCCAAAAAAAACGCCACAGTATAGTATGCCGAAATTTTTCTATGAAAATGTCAAATTTTTCTGTTGAAAAAAATCATGAAAACAGTCATATTATAGCTTGAAGAATGATTCTATGGTAACTAAAATTTATTTCGTGAAATGTTGAAAAATTTTACAAAAAATAACCGCCATAGTATAGTATGTTGAAATTTTTCTATGAAAACGTCAAAATTTTCTGATGTTTAAAAAAATCATGAAAACAGTCATATTATAGCTTGAAGAATGATTCTACGGTGAACCAAATTCATTTCGTGAAATGTTGGAAAATTTCACAAAAAGAAAAAAACGCCATAGTATAGTATGTTGAAATTTTTCTATGAAAATGTCAAATTTTTCTGATGTTGAAGAAAAACATGAAAACAGTCATATTATAGCATGTAGAATGATTCTATGGTGAACCAAATTCATTTCGTGAAATGTTGGAAAATTTTACCAAAAGAAAAAAAACGCCAATATGTCGAAATTTTTTCGATGAATAAGTCAAATTTTTCTGATGTTGAAAAAAATCATGAAAACAGTCATATTATAGAAAAAAACGCCAATATGTCGAAATTTTTTCGATGAATAAGTCAAATTTTTCTGATGTTGAAAAAAATCATGAAAACAGTCATATTATAGCTTGAAGAATGATTCTATGGTGAACCAAATTCATTTCGTGAAATGTTGGAAAATTTTACAAAAAAAATGCCATAGTATAGTATGTCGAAATGTTTCTATGAAAACGTCAAATTTTTCTGATGTTGAAAAAAAACATGAAAACAGTCATATTATAGCATGTAGAATGATTCCATGGTGAACAAAAGTCAATTTGTGAAATGTTGGAAAATTTTCCAAAAAAACGCCATAGTATAGTATGTCGAAATTTTTCGATGAAAACGTCAAATTTTTCTGATGTTGAAAAAAATCATGAAAACGGTAGTATTATAGCATGTAGAATGATTCTATGGTGAACAAAATTTATTTCGTGAAATGTTGGAAAATTTTACCAAAAAAAACACCCTAGTATAGTATGTTGAAATTTTTCGATGAAAACGTAAAATTTTTCTGATGTTTTAAAAAATCATGAAAACAGTCATATTATAGCATGGAGAATGATTCTATGGTGAACCAAATTCATTATGTGAAATGTTGGAAAATTTCACAAAAAGAAAAAAAAACGCCATAGTATAGTATGTCGAAATTTTTCTATGAAAACGTCAAATTTTTCTGATGTTGAAAAAAATCATGAAAACGGTCTTATTATAGCATGTGGAATGATTCTATGGTGAACAAAAGTCATTTCGTGAAATGTTGGAAAGTTTTCCAAAAAAAACGCCACAGTATAGTATGCCGAAATTTTTCTATGAAAATGTAAATTTTTCTGTTGAAAAAAATCATGAAAACAGTCATATTATAGCTTGAAGAATGATTCTAAGGTGAACCAAATTCATTTCGTGAAATGTTGGAAAATTTTACCAAAAAAAACACCATAGTATAGTATGTCGAAATTTTTCTATGAAAACGTCAAATTTGTCTGATGTTGAAAATAATCATGAAAACGGTCGTATTATAGCATGTATTATGATTCTATGGTGAACAAAAGTCATTTCGTGAAATGTTGGAAAATTTTACAAAACGAAAAAAACGCCATAGTATAGTATGTCGAAATTTGGCTGTGAAAACATCAAATTTTTCTGATGCTGAAAAAAACATGAAAAAGGTCGTATTATAACATGTAGAATGATTCTATGGTGACTAAAATTTATTTTTCGTGAAATGTTGAAAAATTTTACAAAAAATAACCGCCATAGTATAGTATGTTGAAATTTTCCTATGAAAACGTCAAATTTTTCTAATGTTTAAAAAAATCATGAAAATAGTCATATTATAGCTTGAAGAATGATTCTACGGTGAACCAAATTCATTTCGTGAAATGTTGGAAAATTTCACAAAAAGAAAAAAACGCCATAGTATAGTATGTCGAAATTTGGCTATGAAAACATGAAATTTTTCTGATGTTGAAAAAAATCATGAAAACGGTCGTATTATAGCATGTAGAATGATTCTATGGTGAACCAAATTCATTTCGTGAAATGTTGGAAAATTTTACAAAAAGAAAAAAACGCCATAGTATAGTATGTCGAAATTTTTCGCTGAAAACATCAAGTTTTTCTGATGTTGAAAAAAAACATGAAAACAGTCATATTATAGCATGTAGAATGATTCTATGGTGAACAAAAGTCAATTTGTGAAATGTTGGAAAATTTTACAAAAAGAAAAAAACGCCATAGTATAATATGTCGAAATTTTTCGCTGAAAACGTCAAATTTTTCTAATGTTTAAAAAGAACATGAAAACAGTCATATTATAGCATGTAGAATGATTCTATGGCGAACCAAATTCATTTCGTGAAATGTTGGAAAATTTTACAAAACGAAAAAAACGCCATAGTATAGTATGTCGAAATTTGGCTGTGAAAACATCAAATTTTTCTGATGCTGAAAAAAACATGAAAACGGTCGTATTATAACATGTAAAATAATTCTATGGTGACTAAAATTTATTTCGTGAAATGTTGAAAAATTTTACCAAAAATAACCGCCATAGTATAGTATGTTGAAATTTTTTTTTGAAAACGTCAAATTTGTCTGATGTTTTAAAAAATCATCAAAACAGTCATATTATAGCTTGAAGAATGATTTTATGGTGAACCAAATTCATTTCGTGAAATGTTGGAAAATTTTATAAAAAGAAAAAAAACCCATAGTATAGTATGTCGAAATTTTTCTATGAAAACGTCAAATTTTTCTGATGTTGAAAAAAAACATGAAAACAGTCATATTATAGCATGTAGAATGATTCCATGGTGAACAAAAGTCAATTTGTGAAATGTTGGAAAATTTTCCAAAAAAACGCCATAGTATAGTATGTCGAAATTTTTCGATGAAAACGTCAAATTTTTCTGATGTTGAAAAAAATCATGAAAACGGTCATATTATAGCATGTAGAATGATTCTATGGTGAACAAAATTCATTTCGTGAAATGTTGGAAAGTTTTCCAAAAAAAACGCCACAGTATAGTATGCCGAAATTTTTCTATGAAAACGTCAAATTTTTCTGTTGAAAAAAATCATGAAAACAGTCATATTATAGCTTGAGGAATGATTCTAAGGTGAACCAAATTCATTTCGTGAAATGTTGGAAAATTTTACAAAAAAAACCACCATAGTATAGTATGTTGAAATTTTTACGATGAAATCGTCAAATTTTTCTGATGTTGAAAAAAACATGAAAACAGTCATATTATAGCTTGAAGAATGATTCTACGGTGAACCAAATTCATTTCGTGAAATGTTGAAAAATTTCACAAAAAGAAAAAACGCCATAGTATAGTATGCCGAAATTTTTCGCTGAAAACGTCAAATTTTTCTAATGTTGAAAAAAATCATGAAAACAGTCATATTATAGCTTGAAGAATGATTTTATGGTGAACCAAATTTATTTTGTGAAATGTTGGAAAATTTTACAAAAAAAGAAAAAAACGCCATAGTATAGTATGTCGAAATTTTTCTATGAAAACGTCAAATTTTTCTGATGTTGAAAATAATCATGAAAACGGTCGTATTATAACATGTAGAATGATTCCATGGTGAACAAAAGTCAATTTGTGAAATGTTGGAAAATTTTCCAAAAAAACGCCATAGTATAGTATGTCGAAATTTTTCGATGAAAACGTCAAATTTTTCTGATGTTGAAAAAAATCATGAAAACGGTTTTATTATAGCATGTGGAATGATTCTATGGTGAACAAAAGTCATTTCGTGAAATGTTGGAAAGTTTTCCAAAAAAAACGCCACAGTATAGTATGCCGAAATTTTTCTATGAAAATGTCAAATTTTTCTGTTGAAAAAAATCATGAAAACAGTCATATTATAGCTTGAAGAATGATTCTAAGGTGAACCAAATTCATTTCGTGAAATGTTGGAAAATTTTACAAAAAAAAACACCATAGTATAGTATGTTGAAATTTTTCGATGAGAACGTCAAATTTTTCTGATGTTGGAAAAAAAACGTGAAAACAGTCATATTAAAGCATGTAGAATGATTCTATGGTGAACAAAAGTCAATTTGTGAAATGTTGGAAAATTTTCCAAAAAAACGCCATAGTATAGTATGTCGAAATTTTTTCGATGAAAACGTCAAATTTTTCTGATGTTGAAAAAAACATGAAAACAGTCATATTATAGCATGTAGAATGATTCTATGGCGAACCAAATTCATTTCGTGAAATGTTGGAAAATTTTACCAAAACAAAAAAACGCCATAGTATAGTATGTCGAAATTTTTTCGATGAATAAGTCAAATTTTTCTGATGTTGAAAAAAAACATGAAAACAGTCATATTATAGCATGTAGAATGATTCCATGGTGAACAAAAGTCAATTTGTGAAATGTTGGAAAATTTTCCAAAAAAACGCCATAGTATAGTATGTCGAAATTTTTCGATGAAAACGTCAAATTTTTCTGATGTTGAAAAAAATCATGAAAACGGTAGTATTATAGCATGTAGAATGATTCTATGGTGAACAAAATTTATTTCGTGAAATGTTGGAAAATTTTACCAAAAAAAACACCCTAGTATAGTATGTTGAAATTTTTCGATGAAAACGTAAAATTTTTCTGATGTTTTAAAAAATCATGAAAACAGTCATATTATAGCATGGAGAATGATTCTATGGTGAACCAAATTCATTATGTGAAATGTTGGAAAATTTCACAAAAAGAAAAAAACGCCATAGTATAGTATGTCGAAATTTTTCTATGAAAACGTCAAATTTTTCTGATGTTGAAAAAAATCATGAAAACGGTCTTATTATAGCATGTGGAATGATTCTATGGTGAACAAAAGTCATTTCGTGAAATGTTGGAAAGTTTTCCAAAAAAAACGCCACAGTATAGTATGCCGAAATTTTTCTATGAAAATGTCAAATTTTTCTGTTGAAAAAAATCATGAAAACAGTCATATTATAGCTTGAAGAATGATTCTAAGGTGAACCAAATTAATTTCGTGAAATGTTGGAAAATTTTACAAAAAAAAACACCATAGTATAGTATGTTGAAATTTTTCAATGAAAACGTCAAATTTTTCTGATGTTGGAAAAAAAACGTGAAAACAGTCATATTATAGCTTGAAGAATGATTCTATGGGGAACCAAATTCATTTTGTGAAATGTTGGAAAATTTCACAAAACGAAAAAAACGCCATAGTATAGTATGTCGAAATTTGGCTGTGAAAACATCAAATTTTTCTGATGCTGAAAAAAACATGAAAACGGTCGTATTATAACATGTAAAATAATTCTATGGTGACTAAAATTTATTTCGTGAAATGTTGAAAAATTTTACCAAAAATAACCGCCATAGTATAGTATGTTGAAATTTTTTTTTGAAAACGTCAAATTTGTCTGATGTTTTAAAAAATCATCAAAACAGTCATATTATAGCTTGAAGAATGATTTTATGGTGAACCAAATTCATTTCGTGAAATGTTGGAAAATTTTACAAAAAGAAAAAAAAACCCATAGTATAGTATGTCGAAATTTTTCTATGAAAACGTCAAATTTTTCTGATGTTGAAAAAAAACATGAAAACAGTCATATTATAGCATGTAGAATGATTCCATGGTGAACAAAAGTCAATTTGTGAAATGTTGGAAAATTTTCCAAAAAAACGCCATAGTATAGTATGTCGAAATTTTTTGATGAAAACGTCAAATTTTTCTGATGTTGAAAAAAATCATGAAAACGGTCATATTATAGCATGTAGAATGATTCTATGGTGAACAAAATTCATTTCGTGAAATGTTTGAAAATTTCACAAAAAAACGCCATAGTATAGTATGTCGAAATTTTTCGATGAAAACGTCAAATTTTTCTGATGTTGAAAAAAATCATGAAAACGGTCGTATTATAGCATGTAGAATGATTCTATGGTGAACAAAATTTATTTCGTGAAATGTTGGAAAATTTTACAAAAAGAAAAAAACGCCATAGTATAGTATGTCGAAATTTTTCTATGAAAACGTCAAATTTTTCTGATGTTGAAAAAAATCATGAAAACGGTCTTATTATAGCATGTGGAATGATTCTATGGTGAACAAAAGTCATTTCGTGAAATGTTGGAAAGTTTTCCAAAAAAAACGCCACAGTATAGTATGCCGAAATTTTTCTATGAAAACGTCAAATTTTTCTGATGTTGAAAATAATCATGAAAACGGTCGTATTATAGCATGTATTATGATTCTATGGTGAACAAAAGTCATTTCGTGAAATGTTGGAAAATTTTACAAAACGAAAAAAACGCCATAGTATAGTATGTCGAAATTTGGCTGTGAAAACATCAAATTTTTCTGATGCTGAAAAAAACATGAAAAAGGTCGTATTATAACATGTAGAATGATTCTATGGTGACTAAAATTTATTTTTCGTGAAATGTTGAAAAATTTTACAAAAAATAACCGCCATAGTATAGTATGTTGAAATTTTCCTATGAAAACGTCAAATTTTTCTAATGTTTAAAAAAATCATGAAAATAGTCATATTATAGCTTGAAGAATGATTCTACGGTGAACCAAATTCATTTCGTGAAATGTTGGAAAATTTCACAAAAAAGAAAAAAACGCCATAGTATAGTATGTCGAAATTTGGCTATGAAAACATGAAATTTTTCTGATGTTGAAAAAAATCATGAAAACGGTCGTATTATAGCATGTAGAATGATTCTATGGTGAACCAAATTCATTTCGTGAAATGTTGGAAAATTTTACAAAAAGAAAAAAACGCCATAGTATAGTATGTCGAAATTTTTCGCTGAAAACATCAAGTTTTTCTGATGTTGAAAAAAAACATGAAAACAGTCATATTATAGCATGTAGAATGATTCTATGGTGAACAAAAGTCAATTTGTGAAATGTTGGAAAATTTTACAAAAAGAAAAAAACGCCATAGTATAATATGTCGAAATTTTTCGCTGAAAACGTCAAATTTTTCTAATGTTTAAAAAGAACATGAAAACAGTCATATTATAGCATGTAGAATGATTCTATGGCGAACCAAATTCATTTCGTGAAATGTTGGAAAATTTTACAAAACGAAAAAAACGCCATAGTATAGTATGTCGAAATTTGGCTGTGAAAACATCACATTTTTCTGATGCTGAAAAAAACATGAAAACGGTCGTATTATAACATGTAAAATAATTCTATGGTGACTAAAATTTATTTCGTGAAATGTTGAAAAATTTTACCAAAAATAACCGCCATAGTATAGTATGTTGAAATTTTTTTTTGAAAACGTCAAATTTGTCTGATGTTTTAAAAAATCATCAAAACAGTCATATTATAGCTTGAAGAATGATTTTATGGTGAACCAAATTCATTTCGTGAAATGTTGGAAAATTTTATAAAAAGAAAAAAAACGCCATAGTATAGTATGTCGAAATTTTTCTATGAAAACGTCAAATTTTTCTGATGTTGAAAAAAAACATGAAAACAGTCATATTATAGCATGTAGAATGATTCCATGGTGAACAAAAGTCAATTTGTGAAATGTTGGAAAATTTTCCAAAAAAACGCCATAGTATAGTATGTCGAAATTTTTCGATGAAAACGTCAAATTTTTCTGATGTTGAAAAAAATCATGAAAACGGTCATATTATAGCATGTAGAATGATTCTATGGTGAACAAAATTCATTTCGTGAAATGTTGGAAAGTTTTCCAAAAAAAACGCCACAGTATAGTATGCCGAAATTTTTCTATGAAAACGTCAAATTTTTCTGTTGAAAAAAATCATGAAAACAGTCATATTATAGCTTGAGGAATGATTCTAAGGTGAACCAAATTCATTTCGTGAAATGTTGGAAAATTTTACAAAAAAAACCACCATAGTATAGTATGTTGAAATTTTTACGATGAAATCGTCAAATTTTTCTGATGTTGAAAAAAACATGAAAACAGTCATATTATAGCTTGAAGAATGATTCTACGGTGAACCAAATTCATTTCGTGAAATGTTGAAAAATTTCACAAAAAGAAAAAACGCCATAGTATAGTATGTCGAAATTTTTCGATGAAAACGTCAAATTTTTCTGATGTTGAAAAAAATCATGAAAACGGTAGTATTATAGCATGTAGAATGATTCTATGGTGAACAAAATTTATTTCGTGAAATGTTGGAAAATTTTACCAAAAAAAACACCCTAGTATAGTATGTTGAAATTTTTCGATGAAAACGTAAAATTTTTCTGATGTTTTAAAAAATCATGAAAACAGTCATATTATAGCATGGAGAATGATTCTATGGTGAACCAAATTCATTATGTGAAATGTTGGAAAATTTCACAAAAAAAGAAAAAAACGCCATAGTATAGTATGTCGAAATTTTTCTATGAAAACGTCAAATTTTTCTGATGTTGAAAAAAATCATGAAAACGGTCTTATTATAGCATGTGGAATGATTCTATGGTGAACAAAAGTCATTTCGTGAAATGTTGGAAAGTTTTCCAAAAAAAACGCCACAGTATAGTATGCCGAAATTTTTCTATGAAAATGTCAAATTTTTCTGTTGAAAAAAATCATGAAAACACACATATTATAGCTTGAAGAATGATTCTAAGGTGAACCAAATTAATTTCGTGAAATGTTGGAAAATTTTACAAAAAAAAACACCATAGTATAGTATGTTGAAATTTTTCAATGAAAACGTCAAATTTTTCTGATGTTGGAAAAAAAACGTGAAAACAGTCATATTATAGCTTGAAGAATGATTCTATGGGGAACCAAATTCATTTTGTGAAATGTTGGAAAATTTCACAAAACGAAAAAAACGCCATAGTATAGTATGTCGAAATTTGGCTGTGAAAACATCAAATTTTTCTGATGCTGAAAAAAACATGAAAACGGTCGTATTATAACATGTAAAATAATTCTATGGTGACTAAAATTTATTTCGTGAAATGTTGAAAAATTTTACCAAAAATAACCGCCATAGTATAGTATGTTGAAATTTTTTTTTGAAAACGTCAAATTTGTCTGATGTTTTAAAAAATCATCAAAACAGTCATATTATAGCTTGAAGAATGATTTTATGGTGAACCAAATTCATTTCGTGAAATGTTGGAAAATTTTACAAAAAGAAAAAAAACCCATAGTATAGTATGTCGAAATTTTTCTATGAAAACGTCAAATTTTTCTGATGTTGAAAAAAAACATGAAAACAGTCATATTATAGCATGTAGAATGATTCCATGGTGAACAAAAGTCAATTTGTGAAATGTTGGAAAATTTTCCAAAAAAACGCCATAGTATAGTATGTCGAAATTTTTTGATGAAAACGTCAAATTTTTCTGATGTTGAAAAAAATCATGAAAACGGTCATATTATAGCATGTAGAATGATTCTATGGTGAACAAAATTCATTTCGTGAAATGTTTGAAAATTTCACAAAAAAACGCCATAGTATAGTATGTCGAAATTTTTCGATGAAAACGTCAAATTTTTCTGATGTTGAAAAAAATCATGAAAACGGTCGTATTATAGCATGTAGAATGATTCTATGGTGAACAAAATTTATTTCGTGAAATGTTGGAAAATTTTACAAAAAGAAAAAAACGCCATAGTATAGTATGTCGAAATTTTTCTATGAAAACGTCAAATTTTTCTGATGTTGAAAAAAATCATGAAAACGGTCTTATTATAGCATGTGGAATGATTCTATGGTGAACAAAAGTCATTTCGTGAAATGTTGGAAAGTTTTCCAAAAAAAACGCCACAGTATAGTATGCCGAAATTTTTCTATGAAAACGTCAAATTTTTCTGTTGAAAAAAATCATGAAAACAGTCATATTATAGCTTGAAGAATGATTCTAAGGTGAACCAAATTCATTTCGTGAAATGTTGGAAAATTTTCCGAAACAAAAAGGCCATAGTATATAGTATGTCAAAATTTTTCGATGAAAACGTCAAATTTTTCTGATGTTGAAAAAAAACATGAAAACAGTCATATTATAGCATGTAGAATGATTCTATGGTGAACCAAATTCATTACGTGAAATGTTGGAAAATTTTAGAAAAAGAAAAGAGCGCCATAGTATAGTATGTCGAAATTTGGCTGTGAAAACATCAAATTTTTCTGATGCTGAAAAAAACATGAAAACAGTCGTATTATAGCATGTAGAATGATTCTATGGTGAACCAAATTCATTTCGTGAAATGTTGGAAAATTTTACAAAAAGAAAAAAACGCCATAGTATAGTATGTCGAAATTTTTTCGATGAAAACGTCAAATTTTTCTGATGTTGAAAAAAATCATGAAAACGGTCATATTATAGCATGTAGAATGATTCTATGGTGAACAAAATTCATTTTGTGAAATGTTAGAAAATTTCACAAAAAAAACGCCATAGTATAGTATGTCGAAATTTTTCGATGAAAACGTCAAATTTTTCTGATTTTGAAAAAAATCATGAAAACGGTCGTATTATAGCATGTAGAATGATTCTATGGTGAACAAAATTTATTTCGTGAAATGTTGGAAAATTTTACAAAAAAAAACACCCTAGTATAGTATGTTGAAATTTTTCGATGAAAACGTAAAATTTTTCTGATGTTTTAAAAAATTATGAAAACAGTCATATTATAGCATGGAGAATGATTCTGTGGTGAACCAAATTCATTATGTGAAATGTTGGAAAATTTTAAAAAAAGAAAAAAATGCCATAGTATAGTATGTCGACATTTTTCTATGAAAATGTCAAATTTTTCTGATGTTGAAGAAAAACATGAAAACAGTCATATTATAGCATGTAGAATGATTCTATGGTGAACCAAATTCATTTCGTGAAATGTTGGAAAATTTTACAAAAAGAAAAATCGCCATAGTATAGTATGTTGAAATTTTTCTATGAAAACGTCAAATTTTTCTGATGTTGAAAAAAATCATGAAAACAGTCATAGCTTGAAGAATGATTTTATGGTGAACCAAATTCATTTCGTGAAATGTTGGAAAATTTTACAAAAAGAAAAAAACGCCATAGTATAGTATGTCGAAATTTTTCTATGAAAATGTAAAATTTTTCTGATGTTTAAAAAAAACATGAAAACAGTCATATTATAGCATTCAGAATGATTCTATGGTGAACAAAATTTTTCGTCAAATTTTACAAAAAAACGCCATAGCATAGAATGTCGAAAAATTTCATGAAAAACAGGTCATAGTAATGAATCTTGAAAAATTTCATGCTAACAGTCATATTATGGTATGTTTAACAATATTATGATTAAAAATGTCAAATTATATTACATTGAAAAATTTGATGAAAAACAGTCATAGTATAGTATGTCGAAAAAGTTCATTAAAAACATGTCATAGTAATGAATCTTGAAAAATTTAACAGTCAAAAAATTTCGTGAAAAAAGTCAGTATAGTATATCGACAGTCATACTATAGTATTTTGACAAAATTGAGGTCAGTGTAGTATGTTCAAAAAAAAGTCGATTAATATGTTGATAAAATGGAAAAACTCAGTATAGCATGTTGAAAAAATTAAAACATCATCATATAGTATGTCAAACAAAGTCATAGTTTGTCAATAAGTCAGTAGAGTATGTCGATAAAAAAAATCATTCTATTGTATGTCACACTATAGTATGACGAAAAGTTATTGTCTAGTATGTTGAAAAAAAGGTTGTAGTATCATATGTCAAAACAGTCATAGCATAGATGAAGTAGTTATCATATGTCAATAAAAGTTGGATTATGTCAAAAAAATTGTCACAGCATCGTATGTTAAAAAAAAATCCTAGTGTATTATCAGAAAAATGTTAAAAGCCATAATGCAGTATGCCGAAAAAATAAAAATAGAATGTCAAAAAAACTCATAGTATAGTATGTCTAAAATATGAAAATGGTAAGTCAGAAATGTTATAGGACAAAAAACAAAAGTCATAGTATACTATGTCAAAAAATTAAAAATTTACCAGTATATGTCGAAAAAAAGGCATAGTATAGTGAAAAAGTCATCTTACAGTGTCTCGAAAAAAGTCATGTTACAGTATGTTGAAAAAAATCAGTATGTTGAAAGAAGTCATGCTTTAGTACGGCAAAGTATGTCAGAAATGTCATAGTATAGTATCTTGAAAAAATAGTGTCAAAAAAAATCATAGTATATGTTGAAAAAATTAAAGTCATCTTATAGTATGTCGAAGGAATTGTATATTATTTTTTTAAAAATGTCAGTATACGTTGGAAAAAAGTCCTAGTATAGTATGTCAACAAATTTTTAAAATGTCACAGTATCGTATGTTGAATAGAAGTCCTCGTGTATTATGTCGAAAAAAAATTTAAAAACCATAGTATGTTGGAAAAAGTCTAATAAATAAATAGTTTGTCTAAAAAAATCTTAGTATAATAGGCTGAAAAAATTAAAAAGTCATATAGTATGTTGAAAAAAAATGTCACATTAAAATATGATGGAAAAAAGTCCTAGTATATTATGTCAAAAAATAAATAAAAAGCCGTAGTATAGTATGTTGAAAAAATAAAAAGTGTCGAAAAAATAGTATGTCCAAAATAAAGTCTTAATATGTAGAAAAATATATAGTATAACATAAAAGTCAGTGTATGTTGGGGAAAAAAAGCCTATCTCCTCACGAAAAATCAACCATCATGTAGTACATCAAATTTTTTAAAAGGCGTAGTATGTTGAGTCAATAACTGACTTTTTGTGACATTTTTATTTTATACTACACTGACTTCAGTGTGTTTTTATGGCATGCTATACTATTACTTTTTATGCCACTTTCATAGCATATTATACTATGAGGCTCTGTGACATGCTATACTGCGACATCTTTTTAATGGCATAACTTACTAGGCCATTTTTTTGTGATACATTATCTGGTTCTTAAGATGGCTGAGTGGCCACACAAAATATTACTGAGGCCCTTCGCTTTCATTAGGACTGCGCTGATGGTTATTGCCACTACCATAAGAGTGTCTACCACAATCCGTTAATTACAAAATCTGCCTTTATTAAGAGTAATTTACAACAGTGGTTCCTTCTGATACAGTTTCATTCACACTCACAACCCCTCCATACGAACAATATCATGTAAACTGAGGCAGAGAGGAAGGCATACATGGAGCCATTAAACATGACAGAAAAGAACATTTTTACAACAAATTTAAATACTTTTTGAAAGACTGAAATTAAGCTGTACCTGATTGCTGACCTGGTTAAATGTAATGTCATAAAGAACGTAATCTGCAGGCCAAACTGCTTAAAAAAAAAAAAAAACTTTCTCACCGAACAAGGCAACAAACTTTCGGTTTCAGTTTGAGATTAAAGATCTAGAGGCAACTTATTGCACCCTTTAAAATTGATATGAAGAGTTATGTCCTAAAATCAGATAATGATTTTCAAAAGAAAATTACTGCTATTGCCTAATGATTAAGAGGACTGAATTATTTTGAAGCAATGCGGTTTCTTTCAAAAAGTTGTTCACATCTATTTTTGGAGTTAAACTCTTCATATTATTCCCCCTCTCAGTGCAAAGGAAGGCACAGTTTAAGAAAAATAAACCTCTTTAAGCTTAGCAAAGACATACGTGGAATATTGCACTTTGGTTAGCAGGCAGTGCATTTACTGCACATGGTATAACAATAACATATTTAATACATTTATTTAAATTCAAATTTAAATCCCCTCTCTAACATCCTTCAAAGAACAACAGTATTTTTGCTTTGGCTTCGTCAGTTCCCGTCCAGTGTGACTGAATTTACAGTAAAAATACAACAAAACAAAAACCATTCTAGAAACGCTGCGTGAATAACAATGAGTCCGTTAAAATCTCATTACTAAGTAATCACTGAGAATAAACAATTAAATTCTGATCTGGATTTAGCCTTATTCCCCATTTCAAACAAGATACAAGATAGTAAGCACATCCTTCATAGCAGGGGTGTTTAAAAAAAAAAAAGAGAAAAAGGGTTAACTTAGCATTTACAGTGATAAATCTGGATAAGGTCATTATCAGTGAAAATAAATAAAAGCAGATTTTAGCTGCTATACGACATGCCTCTGACTTATGCACCAAATAGGTCAATGAGCCAAGACGAACGAAAAAAAGTCAGTAGATTATTACATTTTGGTGTTTTTGGTCATGATATTTGGAAGACGGCACTGATAATTAAACAAAAAGTGCTTATGTACTGGCTCACCAGCTTTCATACAAACATTTCTCCTCATGCAAAAAGAAATTCTTCCCAAATAGTATTGCCTCATCAATATTCACTCATTAAGATTGATAATTATTTTGGTATCTTAAGCTGATGGCTGTTTTATTACCCTCACGTTCCACTGGTGAGCAATAAGAGCGGACTTTAACAGAAAAAGGAAATTAAACCACTATGGGGGAGCAGATACTATGGAATCAAGTCATGCGAAGCACATGATCAGTTTCAAATACTTCAACACTAAAAGAAAATATTCAAAGAAACATTAAAGGAACCTAATGGAGGGATAGGTATGCTGCCGTTACAGGCAAAGCGAATTAAAACTGAGGCAGCGGGCCATTGTAACGCCTGTGGCTGTACGAGTGAGTGTGTGTTGGTGCCAACAGTAGCCAGGAGATGTCGTGCAAAGTCACAGTGGCTGTTTTTATGTGGTAGAAGAGTCTTGGTAAGGCACAAACTTGGAGAGTTTGTTAGGGGAACTTGGGTTCGGGCAATCAGTACTCTTACTCATCCTGAAGAAAGCCTCCTGCTCCCTTTTCTTCATGGTTAGCTCCTCTTCAAGGGCCTGGGGGATTGGAAGGGATGGATATCAACTATGTGCGAGATAGATTACCTGGCCGAGCTTACATAGAGGGAACATAAAGTTAATTTACGCTAGTCTAATGCTGTACAGGTTGAAAACTATATGGCTGCAACTAATGACCATAGAGATATACACCAGTATCTGTCATTGGACTGAAAAGGCGTCGTCTTGGTGGCTGGTAGGGCTGCACAATTAATGGCGATCACTCAGTTCAGCTTCTCACAATTAAATGACCGTGATCGACTGCAGTATTGACGTTTAAAATGCTCCTCTGCCGCATGAATCAAGCGCCTCCTAAACAGCAGTTTTTCAGCAGTCATATTTATATGTCCAAGGCAGTCACCCAACTAATCAATAAATTTGTTGCCAATTACATTTACAATTATTTTAATAACTTTTTTGATTAGTTGTTGCAGCCCTAGAATACACTTATACTAATAGACTATTATCTATTATAACTATTGTGTTCTGCAGTCTTAGTTATAATTTGCAGACTCTTTTGTGCTCAAGCTGCATAGTTTGACATTTTGGGAAATATGTTTATTTGCGTTCTTCCCAAGAGGATGATTATGTGAAACACAAACTTACTGAGAGTAGTTTTGTGTATTAGAGCCATGCATATAACACTGTAATATGTACCTTCTTTCTGGGTTTCAGCTGATCCCTCCAGTCCCTCAGCAGCTGGTTCTGTTGTTCATCCAGATGTTTGAGTCTCTGAGTCTCATTCTCAATCAACAGGTGACATTTTTCATTCTGAAACACAAAACAAGCTCCTGTTACAATTTCAGGCCATTAACATGCACCACATCCACATAGAGAACCGACATTATGTACTCTCTCTGTCTCATTCCCTCTCGCTCTCTCTATCTTTATCTCTCTCTCCTCTATCTCTTCCCCTCTATCGCCTCTATATCTATCTCTCTCCCCTCTATCTCCCTCCTCCCTCGCCTATATCTCTCTCCTCTCTATCTCCCTCCCTTCTATCTCTATCTCCGTCGCCTTTATCTCTATCTCTCCCCTCTATCTCCCTCCCTTCTATCTCTATCTCCCTCTCCTCTCTCTCCCCTCTATCTCTATCTCCCTCCCTTCTATCGCCTCTATCTCTATCTCTCTCGCCTCTATCTCCATCTCTCTCTCTCTCTCTCTCACCTGTAGCTGCTGCAGCTCTCTCACGTTGCTGTCACACTGGCCCATCATCTCTCTCATCTGGCTCTCATGTTTCTGCTGCTGATGCAGCCTCTCTGCTTTCTGCCGCTTGTCCTCCTGCTGAGAAAACTGGAGACACAGAGGGAGCGAGTTATTAAATAATCATCTTAATGCTTAAAAACGGGAGTGAGAAAACCCTCACTACCCCCTTACCTGCTTGATCTTCTCTCTGTCCTCCGATGAGCTGCCTGTTGAGTTGATGCGGAGGCTCTTCTTGAACATGGCCATGCGGGTCTTGGCCTCGCTGCGCTGGATCTTCGGCAGCCGGTTCTTCTCCTGCTGTTGTCGAGCTTTCAGAATCTCAATCATTCGCTGATTGTAGCACTGCATCTGTTCTTGCTCCTGTGGTGAACAAAAATAAAGTTGAGTTCTGATTCAAGACTCAATTTTGTCATTTACTCTCTACCTAAAGTTGTTAATGGTGGGTGCAAACATTTTGTGGCAAGAGGGGGAATTGTTAATCCACTGATTTACCTTCTCATGTTTTTTGAGAAGCTGATGCCTCTGGAGGAAGTACTGGTCTTTGAGCTGCTGCTTCAATAACTGGTGTCTCTCGTAAAGGTTCTTCTCCTCCATGTCCCATATCGTAGCTTCACGCTCTAATCAAAGCCAGAAGAAATGACCGAGTTACCGAAACGCTATGTCAACGCTGTAACATCCCAGTACACCGGGGCCCAGATGCATAAAACTCTGTGTAAGTTTCTGACTAAAACTGACCAGAAATATGCAAATGAATTCTGCTCATGAGATCTCTAAAGACACACGTACGTAGGGCAGACCTAAGTGAAACCAAACACTGAATAAGACATTTTTAGGTGCCCAAAAAGGTAACAGTTAACTTTCATGAACTGGAAACACACTGTTAAAGGGTTAAAATTGTAAAATGAAAACACAAATAACTTCCAAAACAGAAAATGCCGTGGTAGCAACCTGTCAATCACAAAGTAGCCACACCCTAAAGCATACCCTGCTTTATCCATAAACTCATGTTTACAGCGTTTACTGAGGTAATCAATCAAGTGAGAAGCAGGCTCATTTTCTCATAGACTTCTATACAATCAGACTTCTTTTAGAAACCAGAGGAGTCGCCCCCTGCTGGATAGTAGAAAGAAAGCAAGTTTAAGGCATTTCTGCATTGGCTTCACTTCTCAGACCCAGAGGTAGCCCGCTGGAAACACCCTTCAACTCCGTTTGCATATCGATACTTGTGCCCAAAATTCATTATCAAAGAAAACGATCAATTACAGGGAGATGATGGCTCTAATATAATAAAAAGAATGATGAAATTCATCGCTCATTACTAATTCAAATATCATTTTATAAACACGTCTTTGTGTAAGTTTGTAAAATATAAATCTGTGAAACAACCTCACACACAGCTATCTCAGTTAAAACTGTGCTTACGCCTGCTCCCAAGTACGCATGAGGTGTGCACATTCCTCCTTTATGAATACCAGTTTATGTCGGAAAAGTACGGATAGTTTTTGTGTGTACACATCGCTTATACATGTGGCCCCAGGTGTAGGCTAAGACCAACGAGACCGTAATTCAAATCAAATACACCGTCTGATCAACCGTACCTCTGATCAGCTGGTGTTTCCTGTTCAGGCATCCCCTCTCCATCTCTGCTATCTCCCTCTTGTTGTTGGAGATGATTCTGTTCAGCGTTGTGTCCAGGTGGTTCTTCTGAGCTGCCAAGAATTTCTCCTCCTAAAACACAGAAAAGTTTCATGAATTTATCAGTATTTGAACCTGTTCAAAACCAATCCAGTTAAGTATGCATGACAATACAGCAAGCCCAAATGACTTACCTCTTTTATCTTAAACTCTTGGAAGGAATTCATCATCTGCTTTAAGGACTCTTTACGCTGACTTCTGGGCAGCTTATCAGCAGAGTGTTTTACCTGAGATATATTAAAAGAAGGCACATTTCAGCAACATGTCTGACACACGATTTAAACATAGGCACACAGTTTTATCTGATGTATTTACGTTCCCTTCCCTACGTCCTTATACCTCCTTTTTCTTGTGTTTAAGCTGATCCTGGAACCGGTGGTGGTCACGTTCCTGCTCTGCTTTGATGCGTTTGGTCTCGTCCCTGAGTTTAACGTGGTGGTCTCCCTCCATCTTCTCAATAGTCTGCTTCTGGTGCTTCTCCAGGTTCTCCAGCTCCACGTCGTAGTTCTTCTTCTTGGCCTGGGACGCGCCAAGAGGAAACAAGCACACTGTAAGCTTCGGTGAAAATAAAAACCCTGCAGCCTCTTGTGTCACATCACCAAAGTGTTGCAAACAGATTACATATGATATTCTAAGAGAAATAGGGTGTCGGTGGGGCTTTAAAATATTAAACGCTGATAAATCATACTCTGGATATAAAAGGCTCATTCTAAGATAATGAAAAACTCTGTGATGATGATGGTGATTATATACCAAAGAAAACACATTTATTAATATTATATTTAATTTCTGCCAATAGATCTCAAGGTCTTAAAGGGATAGCTTGGGTGTTTTGGAGTGAGGCCAGCAGTAAAACCTATTTCAGCCCACCTATAAAAATCTATATCAGCTTAAGTGTAAGCTATATGTAGAATATTTTCACCACATTAACTTCGTCAGACAGCCCTTTCCGATGAGGAACTGAAGCAGTTATATTCACCTATGCTCCTACCAAAGCC
Source organism: Pterois miles (assembly GCA_947000775.1). Classification (NCBI taxonomy): domain Eukaryota; kingdom Metazoa; phylum Chordata; class Actinopteri; order Perciformes; family Scorpaenidae; genus Pterois; species Pterois miles. Next base: position 25,070,124 of record CAMQGK010000052.1, read on the forward strand.
ACCAGACTCCATTGATAAAAGCAGACAGAATATAGAAGCTGCTGCCTCGATCAGTTAGTTTGTAAAATCACTGTTTTTATCAATGGAGTCTGGTTGCTTCAGTTCCAGAGACTGTATAGCTGTGTCATGGTAAGGTAAAGTGGTGAAAATATTCAGAATATAGCGCACACTTAGACCGATATTGATTTTTTTAGTTTGCTAAAACACATTTTGCTGCTGCCCCGTCCACAGCAGTACATTGCTTTTCTGCGGTAACTACTGTTGGTAATACATGGACTATGGATAAGTACCTCATACAACCCCACTTTAAAACACCTGAATTATTCCTTTATTGTGATCTTTTAAAGCTGCATTTCCACTGTGCACAACCAAAAGTATGTGCAGAACACAGTATTTTTGTTGCTGATACTTTAATAAGGAAGGAGTAAGCATCCTGGAGCTCTTTAGAAAAGACTGACTTTTCTTAATGGCATAGTATTCAGTATATATTAGGACTGTTAAAGTTAAGGCAATAATTATATTTGAACCCAAATCCATTTCTATGCCACTAATGTCTTTCAGGCATTAATGCAATTGATCTTTTGGAGGTTGTAGCTGAGTTTTAAAGTGATGGTGAAGATGCTGATTTTTTTTTTTTTTTTATGAAAAACTATATTATGATTTCTTTTATGACATACATTATGAAAATGTACATGGCATACTACAAAAAATGTTGTGACATTTTTATGACACTACGACTATTTTAATGGCATACTATATTATGAAATGTATATGGCAAAATATACATAATGTATTTTATGATTTTGTGGCATGCTATTCTATGACATACTATATGATTTTTTGGATGTCACTGACATTTTTATGGCATACAAATTTTTGTGACATTTGTAGCACATACTATACTATGTTTTTTTTTCGCATACTATACTATAACTTTTTATGACTTAACGTCATCCTATATTCAGATTTTTTTTTATACAATTTATTTATAGTATACAACTTATTTTATATATTTATATTTATCATTTATATATTAATATTTTTGTGACATACTATGACTTTATTACATACTATACTATGACATATACCCTGTAAAATGCTTTCATAACCTCATATACCCAAAAGAGAAACTGTATCTCAAGGTACCCCTCTTCCCTATCTTCCTATGAATAAAAAAATAATACTATAAGAAACTGTGACTCACATTCATCTCCTGGTCAAAGCGTCTCTGCATTTGTTCCCTCTGAGTTTCCAGTTTGGCATTTAGACCGGCCTGAGCGCGTTGCTCTTCCTTCTGCAGCAAACGGAGGTCACGCAGCTCCTGACGTCTTAACACACAGAAACACACTATTACTGTTAACAATACAAATTATCCAGGACAACTTTAGTTTATGAGTTTAACAACTTCTCAGACAAGCAAACACAGTTAAAACTAATGTTTACATTAAGTGCGTGTGGTTATATGTGGGTGGAAGCATGAGTGTGTGTGTACATCATGTATTACAAACACATCTATGTGGATGTGTGTTGTATTTGTTTAGGGGATTGATAAGTTCTCTTGGCCATGATATGTCAATCCCATATTATATACTGTATGTTGTAAAAGATAAGATGTACCTTTATTAATCCCCGGAGGGAAATTCGGGTAAATATATATTAAGTATATATTATTTGACTCATAGAAAGTATTGAAGTAAATACCATTTCTCTATATAGGTATATAGGGAGATATCAAAAATGTCCCCTTTTTCTCTCAGCCTATGTCACTAAAATGTCAAATTAGCCCCAAGTCTGTTGGTATTACTGCAGTCAATGTCATATTCATACCACTAGATGGCATAATTAATGCACCAGGAACTCCTTAAGGCTTCAGGAGGCCCCACTTCAAGACTGTTGTAACTGCACAAATTATTAACTAAAAACAAAATCAAGTATTTATGATACATAAAACCGTATTGATCATTCTATTTGAACATCTAGACACCCAACACTACATACGGCTATCCCGTTTCCCCCTCATCTAAAAGTAACTTCTGAGACATTTCATTTTTCTTTCAAACCATAGACATATAAAGAGACCAGTACCTAAATTAGTTTTTTCATAACAGTTTGGGTATTTGTAAACTCATATCTCAAGGAGCTCAAGGAGCTCAGGATGCCTGAAATAGTATGTGTAGTGAAAGCAACATCCAGCAGGTCACTGTGTGGACTTCACTGTGAGCTGAGGAATAAAGCTGAGTTCATGACTCTCATTCACAGACGATGAGAACACAAACTGAATACATGTTATGTAGGACAGATGGAGTCATTCGCATACCTCAGGAATCTCATCTCCTCATCTTTCTTCTCATCATCCCTGATGATCTTGGAGGTAGTCACGCTCACCTCCACGCCGTCGATGACAAACTTCCTGGTTCGCTTCAGAGTCTTCCTCGAGAAGTCCTGAGAGGCAGAAAGAGAGGAACAAAAGGTCAAACAAAACAGGATGATATCAGATTAAAGTCAGACCTGAAGTACAAGACAAAAGCTGTTTTCAAAACCGCATACTATACTAGAAGTACAAATGTTGTATGCAAAGCAAAGCAAAATCTGCAGTATGCCCAAAATACCCAGATGTTGTACTAATTTGGAGAAAATCTCCAGTATGCGTCGGACCAGTCTACCTCGCTTACTGTAACCCACAATGTAAACCGGTGAAATGGTCATGTTCGTGCCGTTTTCCAAAACTGGAAACCCACGAAACTCAGCCTCACATACTACAAAATAAATCGATTTACGTTCCATATGACAGACGATCGCAGTATGCAGGACACAGTACATACTACATACTGCGTTCGTCAGTAGTGGGTATGCGGTTTCGAAAACAGCCAAATATTCACTTCCACTTGAGTAACATGCATCACTAAGCACTGAAACTCTACCGGGTGGTTAATGTATGAGTTTAGTAGTTTAGAGACATGTTGGGGGAACAATGAGTTTGGGGGTGAGACCACTGTTTAACTCCACACTAACAGATTATTTTTTCATTTTCAAACTGCAGGTGTCAGACTGCCCGTTGGACTAGTTTTTTCGGTCTACCCCGCACCGTCAGCTGTAGCCTTTTTTCAGTTTTTTCAGCCGATTCAGCACGTTGAATAGGAACGCAACCTGCTGGTTATGTGATAGTTGATCATCGGCTGTTGCCTTTGCGGTGTGTTCAACTGCAACTTTTTGGCCAAGACAAAGGTGACGCTAGGTGACTCTAAGGTCCGCCTTCATCGCCACTAGTTCTTTGATGCTGTGTTGGTGTATCTGGGCCTTAAAACCGGTGGAGCTCTCCTGTAAACGTACATGCCTTTGTGACTCCTAATGTAGCTTTCAATCTGGTGGAAGGAGAGGCAGCTCTGTGTGTGTTGACAAAGGCATTAATATTCCTGTCAATCTGGTTCTACTGTAACAAACAGTCAGATGCTCCATCTATCACTGTAATGGGGAGCGCCATGCAGGTAGCAGGGTTAGGGCTAGTAAGTAAGTAACCTCATCCAGGAAACATCACACAATGCGACTTGGCTTCTTTAACTCTTTACAACAATGCTGGGTGAAAGGTTTCATCCACAGTGTCTTTGGTTAGTTTTCACATTAGGACTTGCACCACCGCTGGTTGAGAAACTTGCAACCATTTGAACGATTAAGCGAATTATTGGAACAGTCGCATTGTGGAGATTCGAGGCTTTAACCAAACACCAGCCGTCTATTTCTGCTACCAAAAACAGGCCTGTGACCTTTGTCTTTGCTCCCAGATAAAAGTTGAAAGTCTAATTTAAGGGGTATGAGCGAGGCAGCAATCCGACAATTTCTCTGGAAGTCATGATAAATAATACATTAACCGTCTGAGCCTGAATCCACCGTATAATTGAAGACAAAAATTGCTTTGGTTAACAAAGCACGTGTTCTGTATCTAAATAAACTTCCACTGACAATATTTACAAGACTGATATGGCAGGGTTTACTCTGCAAACACTGGGCAGCTCAAACCTTGGATGACATCATGTCCTGGTTTATGAGGAGAGGAAAGGAGGAAACTGAACCAAAAAACGGTAATTAATTTGGTTTGTGCATACTGTTGTCCACTGTGCTAAAGCTTCCACATGAACCCTCTACAGCTGAGCAAACAGACAACATATGAGGCTATTCCCATGGATGACAGCTACTGAACGCTACTTTTGCACTGTTTAGTACTGTTGATTCTTGGGCCGTCAAAGTTAAAGCAGTAACGTTGGAATGCAAATTCGTTTCAACTCTACTAATTTCTTTAATGCCTAAATCTGTTTGCAATTTATAGATTGTCGCAGGCTCAGTTTTAAAGCTAAAGTGAGGACACAAACATTAAGGAGGCTAAATAACACGGATTAATCACGGCTAAATATTTGAATGTACTGACAGCCTTAGTTGATTCCCTGTCTACATTACCTGACACATTTACAATGGCAGTAAATCTATGTGACTGCATGCTTGAGTGTGTTATTAAGTACAGACTGACACTACAATCAGAAGACATGTGGGTCATGCTGTAGCTCAGCTGTGTTGTTTGTGTTTGGGGCTTCCTATCACTCGTCATTCACAAAAACACACACAGCCCTCCTGTGCACACACTGATCCTCTCAATCATACACACTCACACAAATGCTAGTGTCATCCTGTCCAACAAGCACAGATAGCCCATTCACTCTCACCGCAGGCTGCTGCTGAATAATCTGTTCTGGAAAAACTTAACATGCCGCAAACAGACACGACTCCACGCGCAGTCAATAGGATTTCAATCATGGTCGGTCTATAAGCCTCCAGAAGCAGCAGAGTGACAATGAGCTGCATAGAAACGTCCATGCACGCTGGTGAATGCTGAACTGTGCCCACACAAAGGGCACTGTTGGTCCCGATGAATGGAAAATGTTGCATATTTTGCTTCAGAAAGGCTTGGTGATAAATGATGAAATAGTCTCTCTTCTCTCCCTTCAGCTTCCTAACGTCCCTCCCTCACTGAGACTGTCCGGCTAAACACAAATTTGTTGATTAAGTCGTCTATGGATTATCGGAATTCTCCTTTTTTATTAGATTATGTCAAAAATGCATTGTTTACAATGACATCTTGTGGTTTTCACCTTCCACAGACGCCTTTTACTGTACAAAGAGCATTTGTCAATAATTCACCTAATAAATCCATATTCAGCATAAATCATAACCAAATTAAAAAATGAAAAAACAGGGGATTGAGAGGATCAACTAGTATCATTCTCCATATCTTCCCTAAATGCAGTGCAAGCCTACTGGAAGACAGGCTATCCTCTGTTTCAGAGGGTTAACACCCACACCCCAAAACACAACACAATGCAGTTTCAGTTCCTCTGTGGGTGCCGAGAAATAGTTTTTCCAAGGAGGGGTTTTCCTACAGAGGCAGGGAGCTGACTCTTTTACTGGTCTATTTCACCTCAAAAACATGTTCTCCTCTAAAAACCTTGAAATAAAAGTGACTAAAGATTATGTCTAAAATCGGGCTGTCAAAGTGTCAAGAGACACAAACTAGTTTTCAAACTCATTTTGGTGAGGAAAAACTCTGACCTCAAGATATGTGAATGAAAATGGGTTCTCTGGGTACCCACGAGTCCCCCCTTTACAGACATGCCCACTTTATGATAATCACATGCAGTTTGGGGCAAGTCATAGTCAAGTCAGCTCACTGACTGCTGTTGTCAGGCTGCAGTTTGCCATGTTATGATTTCAGCATTTTTATGCTAAATGCTTTATGCTAAGTACTTGTGAGGGTGTCTGTTTTGTGTTGTTTTGCATAAAGCAGCATATTTGTCCACTGCCATGTTGATAAGAGTATTAAATACTTGACAAATCTGCCTTTAAGGTACATTTTAAACAGATAAAAAAATGTGTGAATACTTTGAGTTCAATCATGATATACTATGGACAATCATGTAATTAATCAATTTTAAATATCTGTATTAATTGACAGCCTAGTCTTTATGTTGGGTTCATTCATCTTTGCATTTAAATAAGGAGGACTATTCATACAGGACACATCAGGCTGCTTCAAGAGGAGAGAGGTTTTATGTTGACTCACCCTTGAAGCCATTGAGATGGTCTCCTTGTGGATCGACATGTCCATGCTCTCTGAGGCCATGCTGCCTGAATAAGAGTACCGTTTGTTGATAATCCCTCCATTGATATAAGTGTCGGCGTTTCCTCCCGTCGATGTCCGCACTGGGGTACCCTTGGTTACGCCACCATTGAGCTCAGAGCGGGGGGTAGGCACTGGGGAAGCAGCAGCAGAAGAGGGAGCAGGAGAGGGGATAGGACTGACCGCGGGGCTCGGAGTTGGTAAGCCTCCGTCAACCACAGCGCCGCTCTGCTCCTTGGACACCTGGACCTTGATCTCTGAGTCTGTAGCGTCTATGATGATGTCAACATGTTCCTCAGGTGCCTCAGGCTGGAGTGATGGTGGCTGCTCCGTCTCTGGGGTCTCCACAGCAACCTTAAAATCAATTTTAGTATTATTACTGAATATACCACAGTCGATGCGATTTCATTTTCTACATCTAAAACTTCAAAAAGCACCTTTTCCTCCGACGTGGGGGTACTCTTCCCATCCTCAATGCCCGAATCTGAGCTGGAGGTCTTGGTTGAGGCCTCGCTCTCAGATTTCTCAGACTCCAGAATGACTTCATCGGCCAGTTTGTCCTCCACCTCCTCGGGATACTTCGGAGGGGGATTGTGCCGTGGTAGGGGAACAGGGGCCACCGTGACGCCGCCCGGCTGCTCCTCTGCTGGCGGACGTGGCTCGGCCCCCTTCCTGGGTAAAGGTACTGGTGTGGTGGGGGAGGGCGTGGTGGGGTTGGAGATGTCCGGAGACTGGTCCTCCAAACTGGCCTGACTGGTCTGGCAAGACAAGGAACAAGGAAGAGAGAGAGGAGAATTGTTGTTATGTGCTGTTGTGACAAAACATTTGTGTTTATGCTTCAAGCCACTGACAGTCTCCCAATTGTTTAAGTCCAACTGAAATCACATTTAGTCATCCATTTCTTGACATCAAAAATGATGTCACATGTTTTTAAATGTGTTGACATGCTCTTTTCCTTGGCAGGAAAGTTAATGTGTGTTGTAGTCTGTTGTGTAGACTGCTTATGCTTTTATGTCAGATTTAAAGCTGCAGTAGGCAGATTATTTTTGGGATCACTGGGCCAAAATTCCATAATAACCTTTCAACATATTGTAATTCAAGTGTTTTGAGCGATAACTAGACTTCTGCTTCTCCTTATGTCTCCGTTTTCACACTTTACAAAATCTAGTCGGTGACAGGAGTCTAAGCCAATCACAGATCATTTCAGAAAGAGAGAGAGCATTCCTATTGGCTGCTCATTCAATGGAGACAGCTGCCAATCACTTGGCAACTCCAATCAAACGGTCAAACCAGGCTGCGCTGATCAAATATGAATCAATATTCTCTTACTGTAAAGTTTATTTCTCACCTCATAATGTTTTCAGAAACATCTTGTAGTTACTGTTTAGCTGAATGTTTGAGACCCGGCAGCCATGTTTACAGTAGCAGAATATTGATTCATATTTGATCAGCGTTGCCTAGTTTGACCATTTGATCCGAGTTTGTGAGTGACTGACAGCTGCTCAGAGACAGCAGACTCCAGCTCAGCTCTGATTGGTTGTTTTCCTCCGATCTGTGAAATCCTGCAGATGTCATTAGGAACGCTGGAGGACAGCGAGGAACATGATTTTTTTCAGATTACCTGTCTCATGCACTACTGTCAGGATATAGTGACTGTTTTCTAAAGATGACTTAGTTAAATTACTTCATTTCTACCCAACTGTTGATTTAATTAGCTGTTTGAACTAAAGTTTCCATCTACACAGACGGATACTGGAACGGCATTCTGTCAAATTAATGCAAAACTACAGAAGCGCCATCATGAAACCAAAACTTAAAATAAATGATAAATTTCTCCCTTTTGGTTCTTGATTTTTTTTTTTTTCTCAAAGGGGAACAAAGGACATATTAATTTACAGAACAGATATGTTTACTGTAGCAGACAATTTAATGTCAGCTGGACTAATGTTTCTAATGCTAATACTTTAGTCTTTCAGACGTCCCACCTTCAGTGATGCAACCTTAAACTTTGCTTTAGTAGGAATGCGGTTACTCCTGCTTGTCACACTGTGGCTGAGATGGCTATCTGCAACAATAAGTACACTTATAATTACAGAGTTGCCTGTGTTAAGTATTGCTGACAACCAGGGAAAGGGTGTTTTTAAATGGCATTATTATGAAGAATTATGTGTGATTCCTGGTGAAATAAAGCACTGCGTAGTCCTACTGGAAATCCTGAATAAAACTGCCAAAAAGAATCAAAGATCACATCCTAGAAGCAGCAGCTGTAAAAGTCATCAATAAAAATGAATAAGAACAATTACAAACTATCACAGAATAGATTAATAACACTCACTAAATGAGTGACTAATGGGCCCTAAAACATCAGCAACCAGAAGGGAAAGTATAACGTTTCTGCAGCAGTTATATAAAGTCTCAGAAAGGGGCCATGTTCATAATTTTAAATCTAATTACAGAAGTTAGTGTTAGACGTGGGAATCCTATGGTCTGTAATTGTAAACACCACTGAAGATGTTATTTCGGAATAAAGTGCACAGCCATATGTCAAACTGAGCAACTCTGCTTCTTGAAATACCCCTCCGCTGTCTTCCAGTCGGAGGTAAACAATACCGTCAGACATCTTTATGGCCAGGTTCAGCCTTTCTAGTGTCTCAGCAAACATCTCTGTCTCGCTGTGTGTGATATACAGGAAGATATAAACGGTCAGATAACTGCTCGGCTGGCTTTCACGGTCTTGTAACTGTGTGCGTACGAGACTGTCCTTGCTGGAAGATATAAGGAAACATCATAGTTAACTAAACAGTGATGAGAAATCTGATTTGGCCTCAGTCATAAAGTGTTGGACTGTATAGTAACATAGTTTTGTATTTACATTCATTTAAATATTTCCCTATTAAATAAATCCAGACTTAAATAGCTCAGTAGCAAGTAACCCAATTTGTGATAAATCTGACATTTTCTGTTTAAAAGCCTCATGATCTCGTTTTTTTTTTTTGTTTTTTTTAACTAGGGAAACTGCTGACAGAAAATGATGAGTGTCCAGTCTCCTTTTCAATAAACAGCAGGATAAAGCAGAACTGCGTACATAAAGAAAATAGCACTGCCTACAGAAACTCAAACTTAATCCAAACACCTACAATGTTTGATTCACAAGATGTCTAGAAAGAGTAGTCACTTTCTAGTTTCAAACTGGTGCCAAGTTATTCACTTAAATAAATTCGGATATCATCGAACTAACTGTTGACATTAGGGAAGGAAGTGAGAAGTGGGCAAGCATTCATTTTCATGGAGAGAAAAACATCCACATTCAACACATCTGTCTGGTCACAGCTTCCTGTTAGAGTATTTTTAGAGTCTCCTATCACTGTGCGCCTCTGGCGTACAGTAAACCTTCGGTCTTTAACTATGGATCACAGTATAGCAACAGAACAATGTGCGACCTTAAATAATTTACTCCATCACAGGTTGTGAGGTGACGGCGTTTCTATAGAGGAGCGAGGACGAAGGCAGCACCTATATTTAACCACGTGTGGGTGAATGCCAGTATTCCGGTTTCTGTTCCTTTGTTTGAGCTGAGGTCAGGAGGTAAACTGCACTCTCACACTACTGTTTGTCACTTTCTAATCTTATGTGGATGGAAAAAAAAAATGCTTGTGCAGAATGGACCTGCAGTCCTTTAGCAGGAAGGTTGTGTTAAAAAAGAAAAAATGCTGCCCAAGGGGTCAACACTAAGGGTAAGTTACTGCTGTCCCAAATACCATTTTCCAGGCTTCGGGGAGAAATATTTGAAGGTATTCGAAGCTTCGCAGGCATTCGGGACAGTGACGCTGCTGCACTATTGTACACACACGCACCTCTACTAACTGACATCCATCTGAGAATAACTAATACTTAATGTTTAATATAGATATTGAATAATGCTGGTGGATTATTCCTTATTTCATGAGCTATTTTAAGATTTAGATATCATTATTACTTACTTATATATATAAAAAAAAACTTTAATCATGAATAATCGCAAATTAAACTGACATGTTTTATCTGTTTAAAACGTACTTTAAAGGGAGATTTGATTATTTTTCCTTGCCAAAATTCAGCATGAGCTTAGAGTGTTAGTTAACCTCCTGGTTGGTACCAGTGGATTCACTGGGTTTCTAGTTTCATATGAAACTATTAGTTCTACTCTTGCTTAAAACTGGGCCCACAATAACCTCAAAATCATGAGTTTTGTAAAAGAAAATGAGTGGCATTAAAATGAATTTGCGTTAACATGGTATTGCGTTAACTTTGACCTAAAAAACAAAGCTAAACAAACAAACAAAAAAAAAAAAACAACAAAAACTCGTTCATACACTGATTTGGAGGTCGATTACCATGGCAACGGTCAAAACTTCGAAGCATTCGCGTCAGCCCTAAGGTAAATGCATGACTTTGTGATTATGTGCACACTAAAACGACGACCCTTTTATAATTCTAACATGCCTGATTTGTTTAGTAGAAGTCAGATCACAACAGTTACTGTCCCAATATTGACTTTCTGGATCACGTGCACTCTTACAACCCAACCCATGAACTGCCCAGTCTCCTTTTGGAAACACAATGACAGTGAGGAGGAAATGAAGGAACAGAAAAGTATTAAAAAAAAAAAAAAAAAAAAAAAGAAAAAGAAAAAAATCAAGGTTTGGTACCACAGTGAGCTCCATGGCGTCGTCCTCCTCTCCTTCCTCCCTATTGTCTTCGATTTCCTCCATGACCTCAGCCTTGGCCTCGGCCACCAGCTCCCGCAGTGGGCGGTTAGACGTCACCGATCTCACAAACGGGTGCTGTGGACACAGGGGATAGAGACATGGTTAATTAATGCAGAGTGCCGAATGAGTAAACAGCAAGAAAACTGTCTTACAGCTTGGTTTTGCTCCCGCTTGTATTTCATTTTGGGTACACCACCACAAAGAGGCTTGATGTGCCACAGGATAAACACGCTTACAACCATAAAACAATATTTGTTTGAAGGCCAACAGAACACATTATCCATGGATCCAAGTGTCAGTAGCCCAGTGAAACTACAGTTTGGATGCTGCAAGTACTGGGCTGATAATGATGAGGTAGGGATACGATAAGGATTGGATGAATGCAGGCTACAGAATCAAATAAAATTGTGCTGCAAACAAAGTAATTGTCAAATACATTACCTTTCCCACAGGGCTGCGAGAGGCCATAGACATAATAAGGGTACAGGAGACTTTCACTGCTGGGGAAACTCTATCTGCCATCTGCCAGTTCCTGAGCAGCTACAACAATAGTGGCTCTACAATACAACTCTCCCTTTAACGGCCTCTGATGTACCAGCGTTCAACCTAACATCACGTCCCTTAAGTAGCAAACCATCTTTAGTTTTACAGCCACTAACGAGAAGATGTGTGTTTTGCCAGAGTGCAAACAGGGCAGTAATAAGTTGAGTGCATGGAGAATAAAAAGCTAAATTAAAAGTTGAGTGCAGCTAATCATCTATTATTCAGATGCTTTGCACTACCGTGTAATTTAATTGGAACAGCTGACAAGGGGAAAAGTGGTGCTGGACCATGAAGTGTGCATAAATCGGGGTGTGTGTGCACATTCAGTGTTGATCACAGTTGTTTGTGTGCATCAGGCTTCAGCTTTTAACTTCTCCAATGACAACACTCAGTTAGAGTCTGATGAGTGCCGTCTAACCATTTATTACACCACAGTGAAAATAAAAATATAAAGACAAAAGTATGATATATATGTATACACATAAAATCTGAGGTTTCAGCCTCCAACTGTCCAACTGTTCAGACCTCCCATAATCACGATAAACGCAGCTTCACTGAGGCATATCAGAGGGGAAACAGGCAAACAGTAGTACTGCTGTTAAGTCTAGCTGTTTTTTTACTGCCATTACGGATCAAGATGTGGATCAGTGGAGCTTATGTCCTCTCTTTTAGGTTTCACATTGCTTTAGATCCAAAGAGGCTGCTGTTTTTGGATCTTACATGCATGGCTAGGCGTGAAAGGGTTAAATGTGAACAATATGGCCCATTAGGGGACCGGAGGAGGGGGCTGCATGAGGGCAGAATTACCTGGGAGTGTGTGTATTTGGACTTCTGTCTCGAGAGAGAGCACATTTTTGGAAAGTGAAGGCATTTTGGCCAGTCCTCACTTCTTCAGAGGGTGGTTCAGAGGTTAAGACTTGTTTTTAAGGTTAGGCTTATAATTAGGTTAAGTTTGGGGCAAAGGCTGGTGTTAGGCAAGTACCAATTTTGGTCTACATAAATAAAATGGACTTGACTTTTATTTGTCCAAATTTTGAAATATCTGTCTGAGAAAAATCCCATCTGTATAATCCACAGAAACTAAGATATGTGCATTGAAGGAGCAGTAAAGTAAGTAAATCGCTGCAACTGGATGCTCTTCACTGCCTCCATGAGTTGTGAATCAGCCACTTCTGCTGTTATAATGTACAATCACACTGCATTCTCAATTACATTTCAAGGGAAACATTTTATTCTGGGTCATGCTTGCAGTTTTAAACTGTTTAAAAACCTGGTTACTGTTGTAAATAGAAACAAAACTTTATTTGTTTCGGTTTAGTAAAAAACATCATGATTTGCCTACATTATTATAGCTATGGACCTAAATTAAAATAAGTGAATGCTGACCTTTGGCCTCTTTGGTGATAGTCAGCTGTTTGTTTGACCTACCCTGACCACCTCCCTATGTGGACTTCTGCAGATTATCATTAGGGACATTAAAAAAAACAAAGTAATTCACGACAAAATGTGTTTCCCTCAAAAGGTAATACACAATGGAGTTTTGTTGTATGGGAACATGCTTTCATTCAGGAGACAGGGATGGCCTTAGTGTTCAAAAACCTCTGAAATAGAACAAGAAAAAAAACCTTGAAATTTGGATGAACTGACCCTTTAATACTGGGTTTAAGTTTAGAGTAAAGTCAGGGTAACAGTTTGGCCTGGTGTTATGGTTCAGGGCCAGGGAATGTCTGATGTTAATGAGGGTTCTCACAAGTATAGAGGTAGAAATGTGTGTCTGTACACGTCAATGTTGCAAAACCACAACAAAGTCCTGGCTCAAAGATAAAACAGCCAAACACTCCCTTTATAAAACTACCTGACGTACAGACACGCTACAATCAGAAAGAGAAAAGCCAACCAATATGATGCATGAATGGAGGGGACACCAACAAAAACACTGTAGAAAACCCTGACCATGAGAAACTATGTGGGAGGGGAAGCTATACTCGGTGTAATGAGGACAAGTCGTCCAGATGGTCTCCCGCCAGCCACAGTGACTGATAGTGTGTCATGTTGTTTTGTATACATTCTTTACAAGCACACATGTGGGACAGACATGGGGCACATCTGTTTAAAACTAACAGTATCTTAGAAAAGCCTGACAGCAATGAATCTGTGAATCTATGTTTCATTATAATCATGTTCACTTCCTGCACTGTCATCTGTCATCCACATCCATACACTTCTGACATTAAACTTGTCACATCCGCTGATGGCAACTTCCAGTAAACTGACTTCATTCGGCACCCTGAATTTAACGCCATCATTACACAGCTATCTACAGTAAATACTATCTGACAGCCGTAAGGAGCAGCAGGCATGATAAATATCTAAAACCTCCGGCGCGGCACCAAAAACCGGACCGCGCCCGTCTCTTTCCCCCCACTGGAGAGCACATGGAGAATTCCCAGCGGGCCCGGGGTCTAGCATTTTCATCTCTGCCTCTCTCTAATTGGCCAGAGGTGGCGAGCTCCGGGTTATCCAGACATGCTATTGGCTTTAGGGTGGGAATGTAAATAGCTGGCATTCCCTCAGCTGTGGGATACAGACAGGAAACCGTGGCTCTGAATTTTAATAGACACTGCGCCCGTGCTTTAATCCACACCCTGTTTGCTTTTTCTCTTGCTCGGGACTTTGAGAAACTTCTGTCTTCCTCAGATATCAACGTTTTACTGCTAGACTGTCATCAGCCTCTCGCTAGAAATATGCCAGCTGGGCCACTCAACATTTGTCCTTTCCTACCAGTGTCACTAACATGAATTTATGTGCAAAACAAAGGGGATTTGTGATCCCTATTTGTGATTACTCCAAATTCTTTGGCACAAAAACCTCCATTGTCCTTCAGATGAAACTATTTTTAAAGCCCTCAGAGGGCGCTTCAAAAGTGACTACATCCTGAATGTTTACTCACCTTTTTTTTTAGTTTTGTACTTTCACTTTCTCTCAGATAACTTTTTAACTTTCTACACCATCCTCCTCCTCCTCTCCCACTCACAGGCCAGCGCCCTCCACGGGGCAGCGCTCACCTCCCTGGCATAGATCACTCTATTCAGGTCTTAAAATAGAAGATTGAAAAAGGCCCCGTATACTGTATGTGTGCCAGTGCAAGATAAGGACAGAGCGAGGACATTGTTCCATCTTATATCGAAGCGCAGCGTTGTGTAACATTTGTTATAACCGCACATTGCGTCAGGGCCTACCTCGGCGAGTTGAGCTGTAGTCGGACGAGTCTCTGGGTTTTTGTCCAAGGCTTTCTTCAGGAAATCTTTAAACTCCGGTGACCTTGAGTGAACACAAGGGAACAGTATTAATCAAAAGCAAGAGGTATGAAGAAAGGGGGGAGGAAGGGAGGGAGGGAAGGGATGAAGGAATAGTTACAACATAAAAACATTTGAAAAGATTATTTCAGTTATGGGATGTTGGTACATGTGGGTCATCTTTGTGCACAGCTGTGCTTTGTAAGACAAAGCTTTCAACAGGAATGATGCGTGGGCTCTCCGTCCCAAATGTCCTCTCAGCACCTGATAATTTCACTTTTGCAGCACTAAATCATCTGCTATGGAACATTTAGACTCATAAAATTGGGAAAAAGTTGTAGTTTGACATTCACTTAAGTCCTGAGTTGTTGCGATAGTTTTGGAAAGGGCAAAAAGGGCTGCAGGCAGAGAGAGGGAGGACAATGCGATACCTATAAATTATAGGATGCACAGTGCTAACTCCAGTTTTCTGGCTAACTTTTCTTGCTTTCTATTCACAGTTTTCACATGACACATTTACGACCATTGCTGGATTCAGATTCATTTTTAATGCATCCTCACCATTTTTGCGGCTGCTCCAGGGTGGGCGGCTCCGACTTGGCAATCTTCAACAGCACCCTCATGGGGTTGAGCTCGTGGTGCGGAGGTTCAATCTGGGCCAGTTCGATTAGTGTTATTCCCAGAGACCAAACATCAGCCTTGTAGTCGTACGGAGCATCCTTCATCGTCTCGCACATCACCACCTCTGGGGCCATCCTGAGACGGAGGAAACAAAAGGTTAAAGGAACAGTGTGTAGGATCTGTTGGTATCTAGCAGTGTGTGTGTGCACATGGGGAGTGAGTGAGAGAGCGAGTAACGTTTTCGACGCCGGGCCGAGCAGGAAAAGTGTTTGGTTTGTCCGTTCTGGGCTGCTGTAGAAACATGGCATTGCTAGAAGGAGGACCTGCTCCCTATGTAGATATGAAGGGCTCACTCTAAGGTAACGAAAACACAAGGATTCTTATAGTCAGGAGATTATACACTAAAGAAAACATACTTATTAATACCATATCCCATTGCCAATAGATCCCCCTAATCGTTACACACTGTTCCTTTAAATCTCTTCAGGGGCCACTGTAAACTGTTGAATACTAACATGTTAATGGGGCTTTCACATACTACGTGGTTTGCGCTGTGCTCGCCGCTGGGTTCAGCAAACATCATAATGTGCACTGCGAGCTCGCCGCATTAAATTGCTGTAAGTTGTTACGCCATTGTAAATAATGGGTTTCAGATTCACATCAACAACACGTATCCTGAAAACATGCTTAACAGGAAAAGCACATCTGTAGAGTTTTCTCCCTGCTGATGCCATTTAGTATATAATTAACTCTTTTTTTGTAAATGTTTGAGTGTGTAGTGCAGTATGTAACCTGTCTGGATACAGTGGACATGTAGCAAATGTGTTTACAAGGAGAGGGTATTAAAAACTGAAGTTCACGCAACATTTGTTTTAAGTAAATGACCGTCCTCAAATGACCATGTGGGATTACTGACCTTTAGAGGCAGTTCACAGGTCTAACATACACATAGTAGCTGCTAAGCATCAAGTGACAGAGCTAATAAGTAACTCAACGTATAAAGAATTTAACTGTTATGTTGTAAAAATCGGATTTGCCAGAACAAATCAGCTAGTCATACAGAGATCAGCCCCAACATGATTCAATAGTTTCTGATCTCATAAAGGCACACCTGCAGTATTTACTTTATCTGAGCAATTCAGTGACTAACTGATGATTACTGCAGGGGGGAAAGGAGTGTTTCTCCTCTCTCTTTCTCACTCTTTTGCATGTGTCAACATCAAGCACACTTCTCCAATCAGCGCCTGTTTGCTGACAGTCTGCAGAATGGCTCTCCAACACTGAGCTCTTAAATTTACTCAAGTGCGACAAATCAAACGTGTGCGCCCCGTTTCTTGTTGACTTTGCTAATCAGTGCATTCAAGGGAACGGTATACACTGAAAACTGTCAACAATATTCTTTTCAGGATTGCGCAGAATGAGGGCACGGTCATGTTTCCGATGAGGTGGGGAGGGTATTACTGATGGATGATAACCCGTTCTGGTCAATGGTTAACTGGCTGCAGCACAGGGGATAACAGTATGGAGCAAGGTTCAAAGTTACTCTTTCCAGTTTGTTCAGGTATAAAGGAGAGAACCACCGTGTTGTTGTGACAACAACTCAAAATTAAGTTGCAGTATTGGGTTGAACGTGTTTATATAATGCACTTTCAAGTACTATGGAAGTGTTGGGGTTGCCAGGAAATGTGCTTCCAACAAGCCATAATCCCCCGTTTATATATCACAGGTAGTGATGGTTGATATGTTTATGGTTATGGTAAATACATTGTAAATATCCTTTTAATAGCTCAGGTTGTATTAATGCATTGCAGATTGTGTCCCAAATCAGTGAATAGGTTTTATACTGGATCTAGAGGACGTTGCATCAAATATCTTGATTTGAATTTTCTGCGTTAAAAAGGTTTACACCTGAATTGTAATACACACTATTTTGAAGATTTTTACCAAGCTGCTGGTGTATGATATATTATTTTAATAATAAACAATCCACTAAATTTGTATCAATGTATTTATTGATCACACTTTGTTCTGGTATCGGATCGGTACTCTTTATCGGCCGATACCCAAAGTCCAGGTATCGCTATTGGTGTCGGGACTGGAAAAGTTGGATCGGTGTATCCATAGCTTTAATCCCATCCCGCAGTAACTTGGAGTAAATATGCTAAAAAGTTATTGTTACAAAGCTGTCTCTATATCGTGACAGTAGTGTCCTTCCTGTGCTCCTAATGGCATTTGTAAGATGTCACCGCCCCCGAAAGACAACCAATCAGAGCCGAGCTGTCCCGATAGCAGCCGTCAATCACTCGCAAACTCAGATCAAACGGTCAAATGAGGCAAATAAGAATCAATATTCTGTTACTGTAATGCCTATTTCGCTCGTCAAAAATTTCCAGAAACATCTTGTAGTTACTGCTTAGCTGTGAAATTAGAAAGTTTGCTGCGGCTGGTGGGCGGTGCTTGGTATTTCCTCAACATATCTCAACGTAGCTGCCGGGTCTCAAACTTTCTCATTTTACAGCTAAACAGTAACTACAAGATGCTTCTGAGAACATTTGCTGTGTGAAACACTTATTACAGTAACAGACTATTGATTCATATTTGATCAGCGCTGCCTGGTTTGACCATTTGATCAGAGTTTGAGTTTTGAGAGCAGTTTTCAGTTGGCGGTTTTCCTTTGCCGCTGTGAAATCTTGCAAATGCCATTAGAGGCACACAGATTACCTGTCTTATGCACTACTGTCAGGTTAAACTGATTCATTACCAACTGCAGCTTTGACGGTGCTCTGATGTAGAGTGACGTCTTACTCACCAGTATGGCGTTCCAATGAATGAATCTCTTCTCTGTAAGGTTTTGGTGTTTTTCGCAGAAACGCCAAAATCAGCTACAAGAATGAAAAGAGAAAAAAAAAAAAAGATGACGTGAGACTGCTGGAAGAAATTCCCCGGAAGCATTTAAGAGGGAGTGAAGCCGGTTCAAAAATACCATCCTTTTCTCTCCCTTGTAGCAGATGAATAGTTTGCAGCCTGTAAAACTGTCATGACACTGAAACACAAAGCCAGATTCAGTGAATTTACAGCAGCTCAGGTGCCCAAACAAGCTGCCCCCATTTCCTGACACGACCCTCAGATTACAGGGGTGTTGTTTTCACTTTGGCTGAACACATTTCTTTCACTGCAAGTACAAATATTACGTGCGGCGTGCCCAGGGTTGAGTTCTTGGCCGAGGCCTTTCCTCACGAGGCAGCCGACTGACTGCTTCAATTACAAACTGGCATGTTCTATTACAGGGACATAAGTGACTGTCTTGGCTTCGCAGACTACCATTCAAATACCTTCAACCTCTGAGTCAAATATATAATTTTAAACTGTTGCAGTCTAAACTTTTGCAGAAAGAATGTTTACTTCTCATAAGACAATAAATAGCACTACGGCTTTTACTGTACACCAAATACACTTTAATATCCTAAAGGACGGTAACTTGGGCTGTCAAAGTTAACGCGGCAATAAATTTGTTTTAATGCCACTAATTTCTTTAACTCATTAACAACCATGTCATACTAGCTTGTCATGAAGGAGGGTAAATAACGCTCCCAACTTATGCTAAATTTTGTCAAGAAAAAACATTTTCAAAGGGGTCTGTTGACCTCCGACCAGATATGTGAATGTAAATGGGTTCCTTGGGTACCCATGAGTCTGCCCTCTACAGACATGCCCACTTTATGATAATCTCATGCAGTTTGGACTTGAGTTTTCCATGTTATGATTTGAGCATATTTCTTATGCTAAATGCAGTACCTGTGAGGGTTTCTGGACAATATTTGTCATTATATGTGTGGTTAACTGATTTCTAAAAATCAACAACAGCGTGTTGACAAGATTATTAAATACTTGCCAAATCTCTCTTTAAGGTACAGTTTGAAAAGATAAAAATGTGATTAATTTGTGATTAATCATGATAAAATATCTTAATCTACTGACAGCCCTAATGCTAACATATTCTGGTAAAACTATACCAATAGGTCAAATACACTTCAGTACATTGTGGCAAAGCTGCAGGAAAACCTGCTGTATCACTGGGTTTAACCTACACTATGTTCCCTTACATAATCACCAAGGGTGTGTCTCTCATGAAGCATTACTATGATTATTCAAAATTATTTCTATGCTGCACACCTCATGGTTGCCATAATGCACTATGCCATCAGAAACTAGGGAAGCCCAGCAAACTCAAACAACAGAAATGACTTTGATGAAATTTGATCTCAAGATCATGGAAAATTCAGATAATAAATTGAGTAATAACACCGTGTTGTTGCCTGTTCTATATTTATTTTCCTTTCCTGAATATGGATGAATGATGAATATGCATCATGAACCATATGGAAATAAAATGTCCTCTGTTTTCCTCTCTTAAAATTGGTCCAGCTGCTCAACATACCTCAAGATCAATAGTTGCTAAAACATTTTATAAGTAAGCCAAAAAATTTAGGACAAACTGTTCTGTGTGGTAGAACATAATGTTTGCTGCAACGTATCACAGGTAATTGACAGACAGATAATTGCTACCTTGTTGGAATTAACATGTAGTTAGTTAAGTTTGGAAACTGTAAATGAGCCAGTGCCATGACTTAATGAGGTTAAAGAGGCAACTCCCAGTGATTATATCCAAGTGCAGCGTCTTAGGGAAGAATGGCAGCTTGTTGATCGTGACTGGGTGCAAAATAACAGTCAGAGAGATTACAGACAGTAAAACATCATGCATGCAAAAGACAGCCATATATATACTGTATATAAATTTACTTCATGTCTTAGGATCCCTGGTCTTTAATTCAAAACATGCTGTTGAAATGGTTGGATCCATAACTTCAGCTGTGCAATGTGAAGAATGTGGAGAACTCTTCAAACAGTCAATAAATGAAATATGCCAAACTTCTGAGAACGCAGTTTCCCCACACAATGGCCACTTATGATCCTCCTACAGCACAGCAGGGGGGTACAGGGCCTCTGTGTGTGTGTGTGTGTGTGTGTGTGTGTGTGTGTGTGTGTGTTCAGCCCATATGACATCTAAGCCAAAGAAACAACAGACGAGAGTTCCAGAGGTAACCTGTAATGTTCAATGGGAACGTGGGATTTATCGGAGAATTAGTTCCACTTGCATCATTTTGGCACTGAAATGGTTTTCTCTGTGAATGATGGGATGTAAAGACAGACAGACAAATCAAATATGTTCACTGAGTCCTCTGTTACTCTCTGAACATGCTGTATTGCATTTTTCGGACTTTGTACACCTGTGAGCTTGGTCACCATGATACCTACTAGGGTTGGGTGATATGGGCAAAATCTATCACTGTATAGGTCATTTCATACAACGATCAGCCATAACATTAGGTCAGCATGGCTACGCAGCCCCATATGCATCAAACTACAACGTACTGTGTGTTCTGACACCTTTCTATCGGAAAGCAATAATTTTTTCAGCACTTTGAGCTACAGTAGCTCTTCTATTGGTTTGGACAACACGGGCCAGCCTTTGCTCCCCACGTACATCAATGAGCACTGTCACCGGTTCACCGGTTTTCCTTCCTTGGACCACTTTTGGTAGGTCCTGACCCCTGCAGACTGGGAACATCCAACATGAGCTGCAGTTTTGCAGTCGTCTAGCCATCAGACTCTGGCCCTTGTCAAAGTCGCTCATATTCTTATGCTTCATGGACAAAATCTTCACTAGCTGCCTAATATATCCCTCCCACTGCCAGGTGCCACTGTCATGAGATTAACAATGTCATTCACTCCACCTGTCAGTGGTCATAATGTTGTTAATGTGATAGCTGATTGGTAACAATATACATTACAGTATACTGCACCATAATGGTCTAAATGAAATAACCACCTGGTAAACTGATTTTTGTATACTCCTGAATTAATGCTGTAATTTGTTTTAGTCAGAACTCAGAAACATAATCTCTGACACTGAAAATTACAACGGAACGGCCATTCAAGTCGGAAACTCACCATCATAAACACACCTGACATCACAGCAACATGGCGGCACACGTTTTTTACTTTATGCAGTGTTCCTGCAGTACTAGTCTACTCTTCCCGTCTCCATTAACAGGGTTCCTGCAGATCCTTAATATGTCATAAATATTTTGCTGCAGGATTCTCTAGTTGTCAATTTAAAGATGTTTTCTATGCATTTCTCTAATGTGGTAAATGATGTAGATCCTCCGTAGATGCTTGCGAAGCTCAGACACTTATATACTTGCACACATACAAACATCGGTTTACTGTGAGCATCCATACACTGGGAGGCACTTAGATAATAAGTATACATACCAACTTATCGATTTCTGACTAGCAGTGGATTGCAGCATATATACTATACAAATGAAAAGTATTTTCTCATTTTAAGAACTTGCATGTAAAATGAACAAAGTTTTTAGTGAAATTTTAGAGAATAAATAAACACATATAGGCCTAGCCTATTTTGCCATAGAAACAATATGGAAAAATATATGTGATAGATATTTTAATATTGTTCTGACAATTATCATAATGCCCAGTCCTAATGTCTACATAATGAGTAATGGTCAATGGGCCAAAAAAATGTCAACTTTGTAGAAGCACCTACAACTCATGTTATAACCCTCACCCAGTTTGATGTCTCCGTCCAACATGAGGAGGATGTTACCGGCCTTCAGGTCTCTGTGGATGATCTTCATGCTGTGGAGGTAGTCCAGAGCTTCCAGCATCTGTCGACAGACCACCTTAATCTGCGGCTCCGTCAGCCCACGATCCAACTCTGATAAGGGCAGGAGAGGCAGGAGATGGAGGGGTTAAATACGCTGGTTGGAGAGTTGAGAAAACTAGCTGAAAGGGTTCAAAACCCATTGTGCACACCTCGACAGATTCCATATTCAGTGTACATACAATCATAAAACAAGGTCTTGAGGACTGATGGGTGTGACCTCCACCAGAGAAAACAGAAAAAAGGTAAACCTGTGATGATATCAATGAAGTTGCTCAGATAGAGTTGCTGGATAAGTAATCCCAGATCAGAAAAGCTTTCTCACTTCCAAGCTAGTCCTGCCCTGCAGACTTTATTCTACGGTGTCTGTGTTTGGTTAGCTGCAGTGGAGGTACAGACAGTTATGAGGATGTGGATTACCGAGTAAAAACAGACCAGGGGGTTTTCCCACACTGGAGGACTACGCTATGTCTGACTGCTTTCTAGAGCATTCAAGGCCAGACTGGTGAACAGAGTAAATGATCCTGTTAGGAGTACTGGGATAAATGTTGGGTTTTCTACATTTTTCCACCAGAAAATAAACATGCTGTGATTCTTCAATGTGTGGACTGGAGCTTTAAAGCAATAGCTATATGTTTGACCTTTTCTCATGTCTCTATGCTTCCTTAAAGTCACTGCCGAAGGGACAGGTGTAGTCCCAACACCGCTGCAGGTGTGGAGCTCGACTCTCGTGACAGGGAAGAAGGTGTAATGCTTATAAAAATACACAGCGAGCAAAAAACAGAGGCCTACCGAGCATTGTGGCATCCACAGCACCTCCGGGGCAGAACTCGATCATGATCTGGGGAATGAGGGGGGGAGGGGAGAATGGGTGGGGTTAAACTTGACCCAGCTTTATGAATATACAGTAAAAACATACAATTGACAGCTGTAATCTCTTTTCTTTTGCAGGGTTTTATATGTGGCAACAGGAAGAATAGATCCCCTGTCATCAGCAGCATATACACAACTCGTATTCATACAATTATAACATGGGTATCTTTTAGGGCTGTCTTCAACCAAAGAAATTCTCAATTAACACTCGATTAGTTGATTTAAATCGACAGATGTAGGCAGCAACCAATCACGTAGTGGGGAACCGGTGCTGCGTCTATATCAGACCTGGGTCTTATCCGGCCCTCGTGATGGTTCTGCTCAACCCGGGTGGTCTCACACAAGCCACACAATTTTACTTACAAAGCTAAAAAAAAAGTATAAAAAGTATAGAAAATAGCTTTTGTTTTGAAATGCTTGTGTATTGTTAGTGTGCTTCTTCCTGTCGACATTGATGTAAATTGATGTGAGTGATGTTTGAAGTGGAGGCACGTCTATAGAAAGTCACGGACCGTTAAGTATTTTTTCAGTGGTTGGCGGTAAAGCTGTGCGTTTAGTTTGCACCAAACAAATGGCTGCATTAAAAGAATAAAACTTGAGACAAAACATGCAGAAACCTATCTGGAGATAAGAAAGAGAGGACAGCCGAGGGGCTGCTGGCTGAGATACAAAAGCAGCAAAGACTTTAGAAAAACGGCATGCAGCAAAAGAAGGAAATGTAAGTGTTAATGTTATGTTAAATGTTAAGTTTTGTTAATGGAAACATTACTAACCAAAACAGTCAGTCCTGTACAATTCAAAGACTCCTGCATAAATACGCTGTTTGGGGTGATTTTCAGTATAATAACTGCTGAAAAATAAGAACAACAGTATGTTTCCTACAGTGATAAAATAGTTGGCAACAATCTGGGTTTCTCACATCCAGATCCACTCCTTCAGCTCTTACCTTTCACATTAAAAGCCCTATAATATTCACAAGTGAGTATTTTGTTTTTTCCCATGTTTATTCATCATGCCCCCAGTGTGTAAAGGCCTAAAGATCAATACAAGCGATTAGTTGACTAATCGGCTAAGAGGGGGCAGCCCTTGCATCGGTTAGATATTTCTCTTCTAATACATATCAACATATCACTTTCACAAGCATGCAAAGACTAGAAACATTCAGCACTGATAGACCATAAAGGTTTGGCACTTTAACTTTAGAGTAATTTAGAAAGTATGGCAGTAAAATGAGCTTAAGTTAATTAATAACATACACGTAACACTCACACAGAGATAAAAACAACAAAGGTAGTGGAACACTGTCAGTCATTCCTATTCATACTATGCAAACCAAAGCAAAGTGAGCAGAGGAAACCAGATGAGATGTTAATATTATGTCATCACTACTGTACATAACTCCCCCTGCTCTACATCAGTCAAACACATCTGTGGTGAAAGTACCAGATTACACCCTTTGCAAAGTGGATACTGGACTCAAACTGAAGTGTGTGATAAACGATCAGGCTGTAAGTACACACATATAAATATGAGTTCAACGGTGAAGTAAAAACAGAGAGAGGGAGAGAGAGAGAGAGATTATGAGAACACCTCCCTAAATGGTGTCTTGGCCAACAGCAACTTCCACCAATTTCATTTCCTCTCCTTACATAGTCAGTCTCTCACACTCGCCTGTCAGAAAAGCCTCTAAATGTTCAAGTAAAGGGGACCGAAGAAAATGAAGACGCCACGTGATTTCGTAATAACCCTGTGTGTGCAGAGCAGTTGATCTTGATCTGTCGATTCCACATGGTTAAAGATCAACCCTGGGTGGCGTGCACTGGATACCTGCTGTGTTGTGTCACTCTTATTGAATCATCGAGTCCTCCTTGCAATGACGACGCTGTCAAAGCATCAACCTGGTGCTGGACAGGGTGTGGAGTTTCAGTCCAGACAAAGCCATAAAGAGAATTACAAGTACAAAAGATGCAAACACCCCAGCAGGTTTAGATGACTCTATACCAGGAAATATGCATACCTCACGCGTGAAGACACACACACACACATTGAGGAAAACTCAAAGATGAGGAATGTGAAGTCTGGCATGTAAATCTCTAGGTGAAACAAATATGCTCTTGTCAAGTTTGGATGGACAAACCCCTTTCGTTTTGTCACATGGCATCAAGGATGTGTCACTTCGTCATGGTCTCTTTAAAGGACAGGAAGTTGGTCTGGCCTGTGTTACACGCTCAACTGCTCCCCACCCTTCATATCTCCTCACCGTATCACAAAGAACCACTCAGTGTTTGACCTCTGTTTCTCCCAACACAAACCAAGACGTGACTCGCGTTCTATCAAAGCACTGCACACTTGGATTAAAACTATTATTAGTCTGTCACTTTGCCTGTAATTTGTCATTCTCAGTTGCAAATTAATAAAACGTTTAACGCTATCTGGCTATTGTTTGTGTGGTTTTAGATTCAGGTTCTTATGTTGTTCAGTTTGGATATCTTGGTCTAGAGATCCAGAGGGTGACGTCACGTTTTTTCCAACAACGCCATGCCCACTTCACACCAAGAAGAGAGTGGAAAAAAAAAGACAAATTATTGATAAAATAAATAAGATATTTATGTTTGTTTGGTTTTTTTTTTTAAATACTATTGGCTGATACATCCTTATCTTATTTAATTTCTTCAAATTTGGCACAAACGTCCCCTTGGACTCGAGGATGAGCTGATAAGATTTTGGTGGTCAAAAGATCACTGTGGTCACTGATCACTTACGTCCGTCCCATTCTTGTTATATCCAGGGTTGGAAATTACCAGTGGCTGCAGAAGTGGCAAAAAAACAAAAAAAACAATGGTAGATTGGTAGATTTTGTAATCTGAATTTCTATGATTTTGGTACAAACATCCACTTGGTTTGCAGGGACACACAACTGTAACGCTGTAATTCAAGTTCAAACAAATATGATTATCAGCTTCAAACGTCCATTATCGTAAGATTAAAATCCATATCGTACCCCATTGCTTACAGTAAGAAGACATTTTTCAAAGCCTTAAAATGAACATTTCCTGGACCAGTTTACTGTATACTAAGGTTTCACCCAGAAACTGCCAATTTGAGACTCACCAGAAGATGAAATTTAGATTAAAAGTGGTATAGTGTAGAGTACAGTTACAAGGTGATTTCAACAATATCTCCATGCAGTGCTGTAAATATGTACCTAAATATATAAAATAATCTAGTTTTAAAGAGTTCCCCAGAGGGAGGTTTATTACACAACTCAGTTCCAACTATTTCCCCATTCCTGCTCACCGCTAAGCAAACATTATTTCTATTACCCCTCCGTTTAAAAACCATCCCCCTAAATGAAATGAGCTGCCCTTCAGCACCAACGCACTGCTGCCCAACCTAAACAGCTGTACATTACACGACTGAGCCAGAAGCAACTGGTTTGTGTTTTAGAGCCAGATTTTGTCTTCCTGCTTGAAACATTTCTGGATGACATGTTGTGCTGCGGTGAGGAATGTGCTCCGGCCGGTCGAGCTACATGCAAAGCATACCTACTATGGGCTGGACTGGTGTAGACACAAGCTGTACCTAAGTCTCAAAAATCAATATGTGCCTCTTTTTTTTTTTTTCTTTCGACACAAGCTGAACCAAGTTAGACACGGCCTACAAAACCCAAAAAGGCTTTCAGATAAACTGCGCAGGGCTCGCCGACATTGCGATTCACAGCTCTGTACTGTCACAGTGATTTCCCACCTCATTCAATCAGATGTCTAAAGGATGTAAAAGGCTATTTGCCAACAATGACCTGCAATACAGAATAAAGACAGAAATATGAGCACATAAACCTTGACACACTGTTATACTTTGTCACTCTGTGAACATGACTAATGCTTCAGTGATCTGTGTACATGAGGCGGTGCCAAAAAAGACACAGCATACCGACTTCTATCGATTTGCTTTCCAGTGTCTTCCAAAAAAATCTCCTAGAAACCTCAGCCAGCGGTAACGACATAACGACAAAAATACAACAACATTAAAACCTATTGTCTCTTGTCTCTCTGAGCCTAAAAACACCAAGCAACATTCCTGATTTAGAGCGAGAGCCTTCGTCTCTACCGTCTTTGTATACAATTATTTTCAAGAGTTTTCAGTTTGACAGACTCTGAGAACACAGACATGAAATACTCATAGGGACACCGTTTAACATGTTACAGTGCTTTTAACCACAAGATCTTATCTACAATCTTAATTTGGTGTAGAAAAGTGGTTTCTATCATTCTGTATTTATATGTTCAGATGAATAGATGTTTGGCTCTGATTTGAAACTTATCTAAAAGTTCATCAATTCTGATATTTTACTTCCTTTATTAGACATTTCTGTTGGATCTCTACTCGAGTTCCCCAAAATGACAAAAAAAAAACATATTTTCTCCCTCAGCTCTAGTTTTAGTTTTGCCCAAATACTACGAACGCAGGCCGAATTTTGTTTAAGCTCAAAGCATGGAACGTATATTATGTTATTACTGGGGCTAGGATAAGAAGACATTAACGTAAATTCGTTTTAACAGCACTAATTTCTTTAACGCATTAACACAACTTGCATAGTGGGCTCAGATTTAAAACTTAAATGGAGATACTGGCATCATACGAAGCAAGAAAACCCAAGGAACCATTGGTACCAACCTTGTCATACTAGCTAGCGACAGAGTTTAAATAACGCCCCAAACTTACAGTAAATTTTGAGGAAGAAAAACTGGCATGGCCATGTTATAATTTTCTTTTTCACCCTGTGACAGTTTCGACAATATCTGTCATTGTTTTGTGTTGTTAATTGATTTCTAATAATAAATATATACATACGTTTGTGTAAAGCAGGGCATTTGCCCACTCCCATGTTGATAAGAGTATTAAATACATTTTGAACAGATTAAAAATGTGCGATAAATTTTTGATTAAATATTATAATCGATTGACAGCCCTAGTTTTTATCATACTTATTTTTAGATACTTTCCACTGGAGAAATACTGTAGTCCCCAAGGACTGCATTAATATTTCGGTGGAGGCGTAGATATCTCAAAATAAAGGTAAGTGAGACAATGTGCGTTTTTGCCATTTGAGTAAATAAACCCTTTAATCAGACAGGCTTAACTAAGCTTCTGATGAGTTTAAGTTCTCGTCTGTGTTTATTGTCTCGTCTGTTCATCTCTTCTCCTCTCTCTGTTCGTTCTTAGTGTGCCGATGTCAGCAGTCTCGTCCCCATGTTAAAGGCCCTCTTTTTCTCACGCTGTGAGTCTGGCTGCCCCTCTAGCCTCAAGACCAGATTGTTCCTGAACGGGAACAAACAGCCCTTCTCTCTCTCTCTTTCTTCCTCTATCTCTCTCTTGCTCAGTAGAAGGCAGAACGGGTGGGTCAGTACTGGAATGCATCATCTCATCGCTGCCCAGTCCACCCAACCGGAGGTTACTGAAGCCTGACCACCAACCACTGGGCTAATTGTTGAGATCCTGAGGCTAGCAGACACACTCGCAGCAATAAGGTGCAGAGCTTATTCTGCAGCCAGTCGGATGCTCGTATGTCCATCTGGGGAGTGAGTTTCTATACTAAACCAGCAAAGTCGGTTTCTCTTAAAAAACAGGCTGAAGAACACGCACTATCTTGAGGAGATTGAGAGTTATTATGTGTACAAGAAGTGAGCATGGCTCACATATCACATACAACACTGTCAACCATCACACCAACGTTTGAGTTAAATAGTTTTAGGTCTGCTCCAGGAATACAAGTTGAAAATAATCACTTTTTTAAGGTAAATTCAAAAAACACTTTGCAGCACCGCCCACCTTTTTAACCTCACAAAGGTACAACTAGACCACATTGCAAAGCTGCAATATTTTGCCACAGAACAAAAATGAAGTTGGCCAAAATTTCAAAACTTTTGGGCAACCTGGCCTTCAAACCCTTCTGCTCCGGAAACAACAGCGGACGGGAGGACATGCAGAGCGCTATATACCCCCAACTATGTTGTCACTAGGTCTAAAAGAAAACATTAGTATGTGAGCACAGCTTGAAGTGAGATAGTAAGGGTTGTCTGAACACACACACACACACACACACACACACACACACACACACACACACACACAGGAAGCATGTGGTTTGAATGCTGCAGGAAGGGATGTTTGTACATTTGACTTTTCAGCACAAACTAACAGTCTGACAGTCCAGCTTTGACTGATGGAGGACGTTCACCTTCCACACTCAGGAATTCCAGCTATGGCCGACACGACAACGACTAGCTTGTGGCATAGCGTGTGCGTGTGTGTGTGTGTAAAGGTAGAGAAGGGTCATAACTAGATGGTTTGTCAGGTTTGAGATGTGTGACATTTACGCTGTCATTTTAATCATTCCCAGAGTTTGTCAGAGTTGGTCACGTATTGCTGGACTTAAAGTTATAATCCTGAAGATTTTCATGAAATCAAACCCAATTTCTTATGCTATTTATGGTCAGTATCAATATATTTGCATGCAGTAATTACCTCTCTTCTGTGGTGGACATCCGGAGTGAACAAACTGAACACACTCCTGCCACTACTGGGGTGGCTTTAATTGTGATGTAGTCACAGGAAACTATTCAGGACTGTTCATCAAAAATATATCCATAAAACAAGATTATTTTTGGCTTTTTTTTTTGTCAGCACTGTAATTAGTACTGTATATATCCCATGGGATCAATTTATGTGTAATTAACGTAATCACGAACCAGGAAATACAAAGAGTGGCGAAGGCCACTTAGGGAGGAGGTCAGCGTGGATGGGTGGGTCAACAACACCAGACTTTCACCCAGGAGACCGGCATTTGTACTACTTATATAACGCCCTTATTTTAAGCCAAACCATACTCTTTGCCTAAACCTAACTAAGTTGTTTTCTTGCCTAAATCTAACAAATCTGTGAAGACAAGTTTATTTTGAAAAGACTGTTTTGTATGTAACCAGCAAAAATTGACATGTTGCTGAAACATTCATAGAAAAATGAATGAAAAAGGAGGAATAATTTTTTCACGCATGAGAATACATTGAACAATTCCTATTTTTCTAAAAGATGAAGGGAGAACACTAAAAAATGTAATCTAAATCCTAAATCTTACATTTATAATCCACTAGCTATCTTTAGCTTTAACGCCGGCTTGTAATTCCTCAGATATTCAAGGTCGTGCCCCAGCATGAGGTCACTATTATTTTTCTTGGCCAGATAGACTGAAAGATTTCAGAGGGAGTTGAACACTTGACCCAGTGAGGCGAGGGAACACAACTCGAGAGCAGAAAACGCTGAAGTGAAATCCATCTTCATTTTTGCTGTAACATCAGGGTGAGGACAGGGTCATTTCTGATGTATTACGTCACCCTGGGGGGGGTATCTTCTGTCATCTCCATTTAGGCAATCCACTTTTCTTATCTTTACTACTTTACTAATTCAGTGTTCATATGGAGGAGAAATATACTCTGGCTGAGATACTGTTACACTCAAAACAGCAAGGCAGTCACAGAAAACATCCCATGAGCCTGCCAACATGGTGAGGAGGGCTGTTTTTCCACTTCCCCGCTGATTTCAGGTTTGTGTCTTGTGGCTCTGTTTGGAAAGGTTGCAAAGAAAACTTGGTGGACGGATACAGAAACTCCTGGACACAGTGGAAAGGATATATCCGGTGAGGAGGGTATCAGTGTGGACGGCAGATAAGGTCCCTTTGGTACGTTATGCACCAGTCTAACACACCGGTAGCCTTGACCAGTCTTCCCACGCAGCAGCATACTTCTAAACCCAGTCTAGTAATTTGGTTTTTATTTCTTTGTTCAGTTCAACTGCTACCAAACCCAGTTGTACGAGCATTTACTTATTTCTCTGGCGGACCTGTGTAATGGTGTAAACAGAAAGAGATTCCTGTGTTACCTACCCACAGTTTG
This sequence comes from Pterois miles, assembly GCA_947000775.1. Lineage (NCBI taxonomy): Eukaryota > Metazoa > Chordata > Actinopteri > Perciformes > Scorpaenidae > Pterois > Pterois miles. Next base: position 25,101,068 of record CAMQGK010000052.1, read on the forward strand.
TTGTCATGGTAAAATGCATCAAGCAGCTTGACGATGTAGCGGTGGTCACATTTGGCCAGGATGTCGATCTCAACGATGTAGTCCTCCAGCTCCTCCTCACATTTTGTCTCGATCACTTTGGCTGCAGCCAGAACGCCCGTCTCCTTGTTCTTGGCCTGAAGAGACAGAGAAACGCAACCTTGAATTCAACATGCATGAGTAACGACAGGCCTGTCTGATGGATTCTTTCACAGCAAATGTTAATAAAGGAGTCAATAACCCTATGAACTCAAGTTACACTTCTCCAGAGAAAGTAACTTTAAAATCACTCACAGAAAATATGAATAGTGGGGGAGATACAGGGTGTGACTGTGGGGTATAATGGAGTGTGAAGAAAATGGATCACGCTGTTACTTAACATTTCTGCCTGCATTTTCATTAAGTAAAAGGTGGAAAATATCAAAATCAAACTATCCTATCACTCTGCCAGCCGCCAAAGGGAGCCCGAAAAATCACCAAACAGAGGAGTGCAATTAAAATGTTGACTAACTAACATTTAAAGACAAAACAGGAAAGGAAACACCACACCCTCTCTGGGCAACTGAGGGAAAAAAGAGGGACCACATAAGCCATCAAGTGTCAGTGTGGCTAAACACACATAGACATTGAATTCCTAGCGATTCTGAGTAATAAAGGGAAGCAAACGTAAACATGAGATTGTTCAGAGCCTTTCTGGAAAGCATGAAAACACCCAAACCGTAGGGTGACTCAGAGTGAAACACATGATGTTCATCCTTGTGTAAGACAGAATGCTGAATGATGGGATTTTGTGGGCAAACGAGACATTAAACCACACGTTCAGTGGCGTGACTGCAAAAGCATGACCAGAGTCAAGACTGAAAATAGAGTCCAAAACAAAAAGGCGGTGATCCATGCTGCACAATTGTTAGGAACCTCCAACACTGACACAGCGTATGAACTGAATGAAGACAATTCAACCAAAATATCTATACTGTAAATGTTTCATAAACACACAGTCACATCTCTGTAGACAGCAGGGCAGTGTATTGGCAAGAATCTGGCAATGCAATACGTATCATGATACAGGGGTAATTATTCAGTATAAAGCTATTGGGGGCTGTCAAAGTTAATGCAATAATAATAATGTTAACACAAATTTGTTTTAATGCCACTAATTTCTTTAATACATAAACACAATTTGCAAGTTTTAGGTTGTAGTGGGCTCAGTTTTAAAACTAGAGTGAAGATACTGATATCATATGAAACCACAAAACCTAAGAAATTCATTGGTATTCATGGTATCAACCATATCATAGTAGTTTGTCGTGAAGGAGTTTAAATAACGCTACAAACTAAATTTTGGTGAGGAAAAATTGTCATAGCCATTTTCAGAGGGGTCCCTTGACCTCTGACCTCAAGACATGTGAATGTAAATGGGTTCTCTGGGTACCCACAAGTCTCCCTTTTACAGACATGCCCACTTTATGATAATCACATGTAGTTTGGGGCAAGTCAGAGTCAAGTCAGCACACTGACAGCTGTTGTTGCCTGCTGGGCTTCAGTTTTATAAACAACCACTCTCATAGCTCTTATTTAAATCAATAAAATGTTGTAAAATGCACTAATAGCCTAATCCATAGTTATTTCCTTCCTCTGTTTATGTCGATGGAGACCCAGACCGTCACAACAGCACAAGCCGTGTCATTGGGAACATGTGATCGAGTCATGTGACGCAATAGGGCCCAGTAAAACCTGGAAGACCTAGAAGATCCGGGTACTTCTCTAGACTTGGGAGTCTACTCATTGACTTCATACGCCACTGAGCAGCTTTCATAAGAATGAACGGGGCCCCGCCTCCAACGCCGTATCCAGTTCTCTTTATACATCCACGGTGTCCACCCAGTGACCTGCAGAACCATGACAGACTAAACAGCTCAGCAGGGGTCTGATGCCTCCACGCTTTAACAGGGGCTGTGGGAAAACATCTGAACAAACAGAACAGGCTCGCAGCAACACACACTTTCTAAATCATCCCGGTTCGCCGTGACTATGTGTGTGTGTGTTTGTCAAACAGAGCTCCAGAGAAGTGGAACTGCCCCCGCACCGGGGTAACCCACAGTGTGAGTCAACAGGACGTCTCCTCCTCCCATCAAACCATCAGTCAGTCGGTTAACAAGCCTCGACAGTAAACACGGAGACACCAGACACTTTCACTCCGCTGCTAACATCTCGGCTCTCTGCTACTCGCTCTCCTCCTGCACCAACACGGTCAGCCTCGACAAACCCACTGCCTGGGGTCACGTTTCCAGTAGGAATGGCTGCAGGCCCACTGGCACTGTACAGCATATGAACCTACTGTATGCTTGTTGGAGTACTGCCATCTCTGTCTGAGAAAAACCCTGCATGTACTTTAATATGTCCTTAGATTAAAATCACTGTAACAAGTAGGGACGTAACAATACAGAATTTTGGATCAATGTATTGATTCAGTGATCAATGGTCCAATATCATCTATGCAACATGAAGACATAGCTATATCATCACCTTTAAGAGTCACCTTTATTTTGAAATTCCCACGGCACGTCTCTGTCACCATTTCCAACCGAGCGCACCTCCTTCCTAAACACTTAGGAAGGAGGTGCTTAAACATGAGAAATGTGTCACTTTATTATGAACAGGTCTTTTATTTTTACTGAAAAACAAATATTGTTTTTCATTTTAATGTCTATAAGAACTCAGTCACGTCATCGGTTAAACAGTTAAAAGAAATATTAATAATCAATTAAAAAGCTAAAAAACTCATCACTTTAAGGAGAAAAGCCAATTTAAGAGCCCACCTTAAGAGAGTCTGAGCCGGAGTTCCAGATACAGGAAGTTGGCTCCAGATTTAAGCTGAGGAGTTGTAGCTTGTAGCATTTATAGCATTTATTCACCGCCACCACACAAACACACCGTTTGTCAGAAACTCGCTAAAGTTATGCTGCAATATGTGTGGCGGCGACGAGTACAAAGCTACCAGCGGAGCGACAGCTGCTAACGTAGCACAAACACACTCAAACGCTATCATTAATCCGACAGACCCACAGCTGAAAACCTGCTAAACTAAGCTAAATGTGACTTTCACTGGGAAATGGGCGGCATGTCTGCTACGCTACACGCAGCACCGTGGCTGCTAAAGCTCCCGGATGGTGAACTGGTGACAGTGAACGCATCATCATAGCTGCTACAGTAACCCTGCTGACGGTCAGCTGTTGACTCAGTTGTCTGTTGTGCTCATATACTGCAGCTGGCGCATCGCTGCATGCAAAGCACAAATCTTGCTGGTTAACAGGTAAGAACCGGTTAATGCGGGTCAGTTATCGAATAAGAAAATTTTTCAAATTTAGCATCCCTACTCTGTAATGAACTTGTCACAAATCAATCGCAGGCCCCTCAAATGAATCAAAATCATATTGTGGCAGACTCATCAAACATATCATCCAAAGACTCAATATAATATTGTATTGTGATGACTTTCATCATGATTTACACCCTGTATCTGTATCTCTCCATGAAACAAAAGCCATCCTCATAATAATTTCCTCCTTTGTCTCTCAGTATGTGTCAGATTTACTGACCACTAGAACGATGTACTGTATATCTGAACAGCTCAGAGTATTGTAATGCTGTATCTGGGGATTTACATCGCCATATTGTCCAGTGAAACACTGGCTGCACAAAAATACAGAGATATGAAAGTCTGGAAAAGACAAAAGAGGTCTGAATGTTGTGAACAAGTGAGAGTTGTTCCAATAACAGTACTGGAAATGCCTCAGATACAGCCTGAAATGCTGGATCAAGAATCAGCGAGTACACAAGCCTGTGCACTGATTAGCTATAACATCATCATATAATATATCAGCTCATTTACACTACACCGGAACAACAAGTGTCACTCGCTACCCGATCGGTACAGCGCATATGTACCTCTCAACAAAGATGGCTCATTCGTTAGCTACTTCCATAATCAATTTCAGATGCAGCAATCGCTTTTCTGGAGCAGATAATGGGAGTAGCTAACAATCTGCACAGTACCAATAGGGCAGGTGTTAGTGGGGAATGTTAGCCAGAGCTAGCAATATTTTACACTGGAAAATCCTACCAGTAAAACAGTGACGTGTTTTTAACAAACTGGTATCAGATCAGTACTCAGTATCGGGCCACAGTTCAGATATCGGATATCGTGAAGGAAAAAATGGTATTGGAACATCTCTAAGAGTTGTTATCACCCTTGTGTCACGCTCAGCAATAACTGTGAATAAATATAAACGTAACTTTTTCAACAATCAACCCCCCTGACCCGGCTTCACAAGGGCATTCACAAACACCTTCACATCTCAGTGGGAACAAAGCTGAGGAATGTGACTCTGGCCTTCAGATGGTTGGAGGACTGGACAAAGAGGGCAGACTGAGACCAGCCTCATGCCTCATTTATGTGGTGCCTTTTTGCGCTGCAGGGGGAATGTATTGCGTCAAAGGTCCTCAAGTATAGTATGCAAACATGCATGTTTGTTTATGTGTGCACCGTACCAAGTGTATACACTGCACAGAGAGGAAATTACACTGAAACGCCTCATTGTGTCTCACATGGGACCTCCTGACTTCCTACAGGCTAGCGTGACATCAATGCACAAGTGTCTGTATATGTTTGAGCGTGCGTCGGTATGTTCACAAGAGAGAAATGATCACAGGAGGAGGTATCATCTGCTTTAATCAGAACAACCTTGAAATGACCTGTTCAATACTAATTCCTGTCCAACTGACTGACGGGTCAGATTAGTGACATTTCAGGTTCATTTCTTGTTCTAGTTTGTTCAGTGCTGACCGTATTTCTCATCCAGACATAGTATCCCCACCTTTCAAACCCTGTCTCCCAAAACGTTACAGTCCAGAACAATTAAACGGTATAACCAAAATAGATTTTGAGTGAAATGCATCTTCTCCCGGATTACAATCGCAGTTATAAACAGTTTTAAACGTGATTAACATTATAAATGGAAACGAAGCAAAATGAAAACACAACAAAACTACTTAGTCAGGTTTGGGCAATAAACTACTTTGTTAGGGTTAGTAATAAAACAAAAAATCATGATTTGGCTTAAACGTACTTAAAAAGAAAATACAAGAAAAGACTATGTTTCACATGGGATATGAACACTGGACTCCTGGGGGACACAACCACCTTCCCTCCCACCAACCAGAAGTGGACTGTCTCGCTTGTTATACCTGTTAATATTCAATAATATTTTTATTTTCCCACATTTTCATTCACACTCACTCGATATACAATATGTTTCCTTCCAAACATAATTTAGAAAGCAATTTAGTTGTATGGGAACAATTTTTAGGAGACAGAGCTGCAAGTTTCAGGTGCTTATTGCATTCTTGACAGACCTTGAAACTTTACACCATCTTTCAGGGATTATAGTAGTAAAATTAAAGCTTTAAGTAAATATCTCATACAACAACAGTCAGATTGAGGGATAATGTGTTTTAATGTGCTTTTAACAATGCTGTAATTTCAAGCAAATTCTCCAAACTTGTACAACTACGACTGACACAAAACCCGTCTGAGGAAAGCTGGAATTATGTTTCTCCAACGATGCAAGTAAACATCTGCAAACCTACGACCAGAGGGGGGTTATGGGTAACCGCAGAGGAGCCGACATGCACAGTCGCACCTTCAAAATGTCAACACCGTGTTGACTGAATCAAAGTCGGCAGTTCAAAATGAGAACGAAAAAGAAAAAGTCACACGAGTACATACAAGTACAAAATAAAGGTTTACGAGTGATAATTCAAGTTTTATAGGGATTACACAAGTTACCAGCTGGCCCAGGATCCACCTACATCACTCTAAAAAAAACAGCACAGAGATGACAGATGTCAGCGAGTTATAAAGAAAAACAGTGAACCATTACATAATATACGCTCACAGCCACAGACCTGAATACAAGTGACTACATACTGTAGCTGCTGTAGCCATCCGGAGAGCAAACAACACTTCACTGACTCTCCACTCTCTCCAACTCTACTCCAGAGGACAACAACAGTCGTTGGCTCTGTTTGGGGTCTGGTTTCCATGGAGATCAGAAGGACTTGTTTCTGACTCTCACTCGCACCCTGCCTGGCCGTTTTCCCCAGTCATTAGTGACTTGGATTTCATGTAGGTTAAGTGCAAAAGGATTACCTGGAGGACCAAACCTGGCAGAAAAACAGACAAACTCTTCAACAAACTGCCGAAAAAGACCAAACACGTTAAGATGCCATCGTACATCAAGTCCTTTTCTAATGAGGCCGACTGTCGTAATAACTATATGATATCTTATTAGACCATATTAAAGCAAAAGGACTGGAAAAACAGAAAGCTGCAGTGGGTAGAACTGGAGCAAATATGATCAAAATCAATCAAAATCTTTTATTAAAATGGTCACTACTATCCTGACAGTAGTGCATGAGACAGGTAATATGAAAGACATCATGTTCCTGTGTCCTCCGGTGTTCCTAATGGCATCTGCAAGATTTCACACACCAGAGGAAAACAACCAATCAGAGCCGACCTAGAGTCTGCCATCTCTGAGCAGCTGTCAATCACTCACAAACTCCAACAGTGAAACTAGGCAGCGCTGATCAAATATGAATCAATACTCTGTTATTCTGACTACTTCTCTCCTCCAATGCTTTCAGAAACATCTTGTAGTTACTGTTCAGCTGTAAAATGAGACAGTTTGTAATCAAATTCAGATGAGTTGAGGGAACACCAAGCACTGCCCACCAGCTGGAGCACAGCCAATATCTGAAATGACCTGTGATCGGCCAGTCTTTCATTATGGGCTAGATTATTTAAAGCCTGAAAACAAGGCCACGAGGAGGTGCCCAAGTCTAGTTTTCTCCCAGAACATTTGAATTACAATATGCTGAGAGGTTATTATGGAGAGTTTGCTCAGTGATGCCAAAAAAAGTTGTTGCCCGCTGAAGTTTTAATCTATTAATAATCCGATAGTCCGCCGTCAGGCACTATTTTGTCTTTCAGAGGTTTAAGTGGGCTCAGTCTTTAAGCTAGAGAAGATACTGGTATCATAAGAAACTAGATTGGTATCGTCATGGTAGCTTGAGCCCTAAATAACGCTCCAAAGTTATGCAAAATTTTCAATTATGTTGTGTTGTTTAAAAATGCAATAAGATCATGTTGTGACGCATTTTAAGTTTTCCAAATTTTTCTATTTTCATGATGCTTTTCTCTCAATCATCCATCCGTTTGCATTTTTAAGTATAATCTTGTTTTTCCGGTTTTTAATCCTCTTTCTGTACCATACGTCTCTCCAGCCTCATCATTCACCGTCTGCCACACTGCACATCTTTTGTCTCCTTCACAAACTGTGTCCGTCATCCCTGCCTGTATGACTCCCCTCATCTGTCATGTGTATTATTTATCCATCTGTTTCCAATAACAGTCTGTCTGAAGGCCACAGTCCATGACCGGGAAGCACACCGCAAGCTGCTGCTCAACAAGAGCTTTAGAAAAAGCAGATGTCACTGACCCATGTGTTCGCATACAAACATACTGTATGTACCGGCAGACTAAGCAAACACACATAAAAAAACAACGCTCCAAGCATTGTGTGTCATTTGGTATTCAGACACACACTCTTTTCAAAAATGAAGCTGGCAATGTTTAATACTGTATCTCCGTGTCGACTCAGAAATGAATGATTACTGTGGTGTGTTGGCTTAAATATACAGTACTGGATCAAACTCAAAATCAAACTTGAAAATAACCTAAAATTAAACTTCACATCTTTTTTTTATTTTATAACAATGAAACAGTATTTGTCCATTTACACTGAAAAGAACGAGGACTGTTTATGGACCAGATGACCTCTTGTAACAGAGGACTTCCCCTGGGATCAGTCACCTCCAGGTTGATGAACATACCACATGCTGACGTGTAATTTTGGCTTGCGTATGCTGTTATAGTTTCTACAAACACACACACAAGTCCTATCGGGGGAATGTGAGCGTTAGACCTTTGCCCCGTCGTAAACCTGTAACCCTGCCCCTCCTCTGTAGGCTCTCCCCATGTGTCGGCCAACAGGAATGTGGTTCTCTGCTGCTGCATAATGAGAACAGCTAATAAAACCTCACCTCTGACAGCAGACGCCTGCGAAGTGACGATCTCTCAATCAGAGGAACAAGGTGCACAAGCCAAGCATGTTAAACAGCTACGTGTAGGTAAAGGTATCCAAGCAGTGGTTGTTTTGGGGGGAGGTTTACAACAACTATGTTAGAGAAGTAGCTGTGACTGTGAACACTTGAGCAAAGGAAAATAGAAAGTCATCAAAAAAAGACTTTTTGAAAAAAAAAAAATAAATGCAGTAAATGACAGTACTCTTTGTAGTAGAGGCATTATTTCTGATTAAAGGTTTGTATTTTTTACATAACATATTAAGAATATTTAGCAAAAAAGTATCAAGTATCTATTATGACCATTGGGCAACTCCGGGTCTGAAAAGTGAAGCCAATGCAGAAGTGCCATTAACTTGCATTGTTTCAACTAGCCAGCAGGGGGCGACTCCTTTGGTTGCAAAAAGACTTCAGATTGTATAGAAGTCTATGAGAAAATGATCCTACTTCTCACTTGATTTATTACCTCAGTAAACATTGTAAACATGAGCTTATGGTCTCAATCGCTAGTTTCAAGTCTTCTTCAATACAGCATGATGTGATTTCGTAAATAATGGTCCCACTTAGAGTCAAATAGACCACAAAGCAGGGTGTGATTTAGGGCGTGGCTGCCTAGCGATTAACAGTTCATTACCGTGGCATTCTCCAGTCTGAGAGTTATCCATGTTTTCATCATATAACTTTAACCCTTTCACAGTGTGTTTTCTGTTCATGAAAGAAAATTATAACCACTTTGGTTGCTGTCACTTGGCGAAAAACAAAACGGTGTCAGCAAAAATGCCAAACTCAAGACGTCAAAACGGCAGTACACAAATCAATGGGTGACGTCACAGTGACCACGTCCACTTCTTATATACAGTCTCTGATTATAACACAGCAATATATGTGCCTTTCTCTTGGAAGATTAACATGATTATGGAAAGAACAACAACTAATTTAATCATAATTTATTATTTGCCAGATTATATAAATCTATATAAATTACTACTTATAGTCTGAAACCAAACGCGTGCCCCTTGCTAATACCAAAACAACATGTGTTAGCTATAAGAAGATAGCTTGTTCTACAGCAAGGCTCATTTACTTCTGTGTTCATGCCTCAACGTGATTTACTAGATATGCCACTGTGTTTTGATTGTTTCTAAAATACAGATGTTACAGTATGAAATATATCATGAAAACATGCAATATCTATGGCAAAAGTCCAAAACAAAGTTTGATATGTAAACATCCACACTGGTGGTAGCAAAGCCGGCGTTCATGCGAGTGGCTACACATGGATGTCACAATATTTTTATAGCAACATGGGGTTTTCTCCTGAGTGACTGACTACATTTTTTAAAAATGAAAAAAAAGAAAAGCAACCAGAATACCATGTTAGGGCTGTTGTGAGAAGAGGTGCTCTAAAGTAAATTTAAACTTGTTTTGACTGATCAGTGGTCTGTTTAGTTGGGTTATGGGTTGTATTTGTCAGTGCAACCAAATTAAAGAGGTCCTATTATGCTTATTTTCAGGTTCTTACTTGTATTCAGGGTTTCTACAAGAACATATTTACATGCTTTCATGTTCAAAAAACGCTTTACTTTTTCCATACTAGCCATCCTGCAGCACCTCTTTTCACCCTCTGTCTGAAACACTCAGTTTGGGCCCCGCCCTCTTGAAAAGCGCAGTCTGCTCTTATTGGTCAGCTGGCCCACTGTTGTGATTGGTTAACCAAACCAAACTCTTTGGACTCCGCTCCAGCTCTGCTGTAGCTAGCTTTGTTTGACGTCGTGCCAAACTAGCTGCTAGGTGGGTATTATGCAAATGTGTCACATGGTGACATCACCATGTTAATGGAAGAAAAGGCGGGACTTTAATCAAGATGTTTCAGGGAGTTCAGGAGTAGCGTTTCTGAGGAGGAGAGTAACTCCCTTTGGCCTGGACTTTGTAACTTTGCAGATATTCTACATACACAAAAAAAACTATGGAACGCACTAAAGGGGAACAGCACAAAAGCATAACAGGTACTTAAAACCTACTGCACAGGAAAGTGACAGTTATGGCTAAGAGGCAACGTAATGCATACAAGCAGCAAGATTCTTCCTTTCTTACACAACCTGCTGACTGCAAGAAAGCATGAATGTATGCATTCACTGGGTGTGAAGCTTACAACCAACACCCCAAGAGAGAGCAATGAGTCTTTCAGGATGTGAAAGTGTTGATCGACACTGCAAAAATGCCCCATAATCGAAATCTTGAAGTGAAAGTGCAAAGTGGAAGTACAAAGCAGGTCAGCGAGGCAGGAAATCATGCCACAAAGAGCCTTCAAAGACGATAACCCACGGTTGCACTGCTTTCTTCAGTCATTCATACTCATGCAAGGGCTTGCAACATATTTCAAAAGTATGAATCTCATGACAGATGGGATCCACTTCCTTACAGTATGCAATACAAGGAACAACAAACTGGAGGGTTGGAGCTTGCTGCTAAAACCAAGCTCAGACAGGCGATATTGCGACATGCCAGATTGTTTATGCAACTCTATGTAGAACTGATCTGTAATAACTTGAAGTGGATGGCACATTATATGCTTCAATGTTAAATTCAGTTGGAGGGGAAACCAAAAAAAAAAAAAGTGAAACAAAAATGTCAAGACAAAAAAACAACATTGAAAGTAAGAGGTTTATGTCTGCTGTATGTGGGTTATTCTGCTTATAGCATTCTAACATTTGATAGACTCTGGCTCTACAAGACAGCATAAATCAGTATCTCAGCTTGTCACAGGCCCAAAACTAGCAGCATATATAGAGAGAAGGATGCAGGAACTCAGGCTTTCTGAAAAGTGCCAGTAACAAAGTAATCACGAGGACTCCCAGCATGCTGAGCCCACGCCCACTCAACAGTTCTCCTATCAGTCGCTGTGGGCCCAGCTGGTCCCTGAGATTAGACCCAGAGTCTGACGACGGTGGTCTTACAAAAGGCACTTTAACATACGTCAGGTGGCTCTGCCATACACAAAATTAAGACTGACTGTGGCATTTAACATGTTGTGCCTTTCCTTTGCAAAGAGGATGTTGCAACTTATGGCCCCTCCCCCTCAACGATGACACCCAGTGTGTTTCTCTTTCACTTGTGTGAAGAGGATAATCATGTTTGAAGTGATTTCTCCATAAACCTTTAACTAGCACCAGCAACCAGCACTACACTTATCCTATTTTGTGCCATAACGCAGTGCAAAGTTTCCTTCAACATCTGGCCTGGTAGTAAATATCTTCAGAGGCCCAAGAAACCAGCCATGCTCTGAAATTAATCCTTAGACACCTAATGTGCATAAATTAATTCTCAAAAAAAAAAAACACAATGCAGGTTGCAAAACGGTCCTATGGATTACATCCTGTCCATAAAGGACCCAGAGATAAATCTGTTGTGGCCTTGGCTGAAGGACCAAGCTGATTTGACTCAGCAGTATTGAACGAAAACCACAGACTGTATATAAGAAGTGGAAGTAGTCACCGTGACGTCACCCATTGGTTTGTGGACTACTGTTTTGAAATCCCCCATTTGACATTTTGGCTGTCGCCATGTCGTGTTTTTTACAATGATACAAGAGGGTAGAGCTAACTTTCACACTGTGAAAGGGTTAAAGTTGTCAGAAAAAACATGGACACTCCCAGACTAGACAATGCTTTGGTAGCACCCTGTCAATAACAAGGTAGCCACACCCTCAAGCATCCCCTGCTTTATGGTCTATTTGACTGAGGTCACAGATCAAGTGAGAAGTAGGCTCATATTCTCATAGACTTCTATAAAATCAGACTTCTTTTTGCAACCAGATGAGTCGCCCCCTGCTGGACATTAGAAAGAATGTAAGTTTAAGGTACTTCCACACTGGCTTCACCTCTCAGACCTCAGAGGTAGCCCACTGATGAAACGTGACAACAGATAACGCTATTAAAAGAGATGCATGTTGAGCCCTAAACCCACTGCTGCATAGTGTCTTAGCTATATACTCCTGTTCCAACTACAACTATACCACTCAGAAATGCCACAGAAATTATGACCATTGAAGTGTTTTCAAATCTTTGAGATGCAATGCTTCTACTGTAAGGGGCTAACTACACAAACAAGTCCTGTACTGCTGTTTAAGTCCACTGTCTTTCACATCACAGACCAACAGAGATAAGATGCACAGTGGTTTTTGACCCACTATGGAAATTTGATGGAGCACAACCTTACAACTTGCTCTCGTCTATGGAAACATTTCACTAACAGGAGCAGCAGCAGCAGGCCAATGTGCTCAGCGGCACGTGGCCCATTAATTAGTGAGTGGAACCATACAACTCCTCTGTTTCATGCTTCAGTGGCAGCCACACACACACCGTCACACACTCTTTCCAAGAAGCGTGCATAGACTGATGCTTAGAAAACAAAGAAAACATCCTCTGACACTCTGGGTGGACAGGAACTGAGACAATCTCTTGTTATGACTTTAACTACAAGAGGGACGTGAGTGGTGATGACAGCGAAGACACTGCACAAAGACAAAGTCTGCACAACAAGGTGCAACATTTCGAGCAGTACTGTCAAGGTCTTGCACAATAAATCTAAAAGTAGCGCCGACTGCACTTCAAAAAACACTGATTATGCCTTATATCTGTTACATGTTCGCTCCAACTCCAACCGCCTTAAAGTAAAGTTTAAATGTTGTTAGACTGTTTTGTAGTCCATGACAAGGGTACTAAATACTCATTAATCCAGGTCCAGGAGGGAAATTACATTTCTGAAATGTAGTTCAAATCATAGAATACCAGCACGTACCAAACAATGCAACAAACACACTGCATCATGTCTTCCTGTACCGTACGACGCAGCCACCACGCTGATGGTGAACAGTGATACTGTAACCTTGTGACAAAGAGAACTTGAGAATGTCAACAACAGCTTGTTTGTGCACACGTGGTTCCTTCAGCGAGGATCTTACACCATGATGACCCTGCATTTAAAAATTAATACTCTGCATTTGTTTATGTTTTCACAATATATGTTAAAACATTTGGAGCAAGGTTGTTGTTTTTGAGTAAATGAACGGTCTGGGTGTTTTGAAGTGGGGTTGTATGAGGCACTTACCCATAGTCAGTGTATTATCTACAGTATATGATGGTTGGTATGCGAATATTTTTGCTGGTTTATCTCGCCATGAGACAGCCCTTTCCGAAGGCTGCTATCAAGGTATCTGCAAAGCAACCAGACTCCTGAAAAAAATGCATTTTTACCTTGGAGAGCACAGGAGTTGGAGTTGGTCTACTACTGATTCGATAGGTTAGTTAGTTGTACTATTGTGTGACTTTGGTTAGTTCGGATTTACCAATCTGCAAGGTAAAATTACAGGGTTTTTTTCCCAATGGAGTTTGGTGGCTTTGGCAAGAGCATAGATGGACACAACGGCTTGAGTTCCCTATCAGAAAGAGCTTCTGATGGCAAGGTAAACATGACAATATTCTAGATATAGTGTAGACTTAAACTACCATTTATTTATTTATTTATTTTTTTAGTGGGCCTTTCTCTTCGGTGGCCAGATTATGTTTTTCTGCCGGCCCCGTCCACAGCACTACATTGCTCTGCTTGTGTGTGGTAGCTCTTGTCTGTTTCTCCAAACTAGGGGGCGTGCCGACCGCCATCTGCACCAAACTATATCTTTAAGTTGTCATCTGAATTCCTCGTGAATTATACTACAAAAAAAAAAAAAATAAATAAAAAAGCATGCAAGTTAAAACATTTTCAGCTGCTTCACTCTTTCATGCAGACAGTCGGAGCTTCAGGATGTGAACGTATCATCCAATAAACCAGCAGTTCTGAACCTTTTTGGCACAAGAGCCTTTAAAAATCAAAATTATGTCCAGCACTTTAACCAAAAGACCAATCTCACATTTATGTGAACGGGTTTTAGAAGTCTTAAGAGATAAAACTACAAGGAAAAGATCAGAGAAAGTAAAGTAAAAAATACATCCAATTGTGTGAAGCAGTGCCGTCTTGTTAATTGTTTTGACCCTTCATCTGAAGTGGACTATCAGCAGCAGAGAAGTACGGTATGGTACGACTCTGGAAATAAAGCGGAACATATTTGATAACTGAGGGTTATATTGTACTTTATGAGATCCTTCCGTTACAGTGCTCTTCCTGTGATATAAACACACACTCGCGGCTTGATCTGTCCTTAACGCTCCCCTTACGCAACTAAGTGAGTTGTTATTCTCCCGTTGGTGACATTAACCTTTAGATAGTCCGTTTGACAGGAGCACTCTGGACTCTCAACCAACACTTTATAATTAAAGAGATCTGTTCTTAATCTCTTAAGACATGTTGGAAACAATAGCGCGAGTCCCTGCAATGTGCAAATGACAAGAATTTAAAACTGTCTTTTTATGAGGACATATTCAGTACAACTGCTGCATGTCACACATCCAGAAATCAGCTTTTAATTTGTCCCTGACAGTCTGATAAGCAGCTGATCTCACTTGTGATGGAGATATAGAGTCCCTCCTGCTCTATCAAAGCCTTAAACAACGGAAAACATGCACGATTCACCACTCGAGACCTTTCCCTCCCACAGACGAGCTGATTATTCTCGAGGTTCGGGAGCTGTGAGAGGAAGTCGTCCCCTGATGCAGTCCCACGACTTCCTCTCTTGGCCATCATCTGCTTCCACTCCCCTCCATCTGACAGATGCAGGTGTGGAGCTGTCAGACTCCAACCCACTCAAGGAGAGGAAACAGAAGCCAAAGCAGAAGCTAAACATGCTGTATGCCAGGCAGCTTCACAGTTATTCAAGTGGAATCGTGTTCAACATGACGATAAGCCATAAAACACCGGTGACTTTTAGGTTGGTTTAAAGGAAACCAACCACCAAACAGTGTGTTACATTTAGGGAAATCTACTGGCAGAAAAGGGAAATTAATAAGTATGTTAGTTTAGCGTATAATCACCTGAAAATAAGATTTGTGGTTTAGAATGAGCCGTTTATATCTACACAGGGAGCGGGTCCTCTTCACAGAGTCTACCATGTTTCTACAGTAGCCCAGAATGGACGAACCAAACTTAAGTTTCCGGCTCAGGCCGGGGTTGATAGCTTTACTCGCTCCTGTCACGGCCACTCTCTCTCTCTTGCTTCATCATTCACTTGCCATACACACACACACACACACACACACACACACACACACACACACACACACACACACACACACACACACACACTATGCAGCAACATGGCGCTGATATTCCTGTTTTTGCATCAGCCACCATAGCTTTCCAACACACTTGGCACACTGAACACTTCAGTTCACTTCAGTTGGTTGCAAACTCCTCACCTCACTGCTATCTACCACCAGATCCTACACACTAGACCTTTAACAGCGTATGCCTCCACAATGTAAAATTCAAAAAAATCCCTTTTCACAAACCAACTTTTAAAGGAACAGTGCATATGATCTGGTAGAAACTAGCACTGAGGTTGACAGTGCAACCAACTGAAGCCTCTCCCATGTGCCACGTGTGAAGGTGAACTACTGTGGCCGAAGTGAAAATGTGAATAGACTACTCTAGAGCCAGCTGCAGCACAGCCAGTGCGTACAATGTGTTTACAGGGGAAGTGAGTGGTGAAGCAAGAGAGAGAGTGTGGCGGCGGTAGCCCAAGCCGTTTTGTGCTATTTTAGAAACATGACAGTTCAACATGGCGGACACCGTGGAAAGGACCCGCTCCCTCTGTAGATATACAATGAAAGGCTCATTATAAGCTAACAAAAACACAACGATTCTTAGGTGATTATACACTAAAGAAAGGAAACCAGTCTGCTCAGCACACAGCACATTATATCTATTTATTTAACCCTGATTCAGTCCTGGTACTTGGTGGTCCTTTTCAGATTTTGTACTTGCAAACCAAAGACAAATTTCTGTATGTGAAAAGGAGACATTAAAATATTTTCTATTTGATTATAAAGAAAAGTTATTAATATTATCTTCCCATTATGCCAATAGATCCCCTTAATTGTTACACACTGGTCTTTTCAAGGGTTTCTTCAAACTTAAGGCACATCGTGTTCAGTCAGTCCCTCAGCTTCTTAGAAGCAAACTCAAACCATTGTCTTCATGTTGTGCTTCACCTTGTGTCTAATTTTCTCTGCATCATGAAGACTATCCATAGGCCTCCTCACATGATCGCTCTGCTCAAAAGATGCATTGTAGGACAACTTACATACTGTTCAGACTTGTGGCTATAAGCAAGATTTAACTATTTTTTTTTGTTCAGTTCTGCACAAACAAGTCACCATTCCTCTGAGCCTCATCATCCCCACTGTATGCATACCGACCAGTAAAAACTACATCGCTACATAAGGTGGAGTCCTCTAAAATAAAGACTACAGTTTCTGTTCGGACCTCTGGTAAGGCATCACTTCTTCCACTGAGGCCCCTGCTGTGTCAAAGACCTTCACTGTGCTCCGCTGGCCAGTGCAGACACAGAGCGCCTGTGCCATGCTTCACAGAGGGGACTGAGCGGCCAACAGATCCAGATTAAATGACTCCTCTGAGCCAAAAGTGCTGCTGCTGCTGCTGACGTTGGAGAGAAGAACTAATGAAGAGTGCTTTCACTGTCACCGTGGCTGCTCCATGCTGAGCGAAGACTTGGGTGGGTGTTCGAAGGTTTTTCTAAACTTCCTGTAGTGCAGATGTTTGCAGGAAGACAAGTCAGTGATCTCTTACTAAAACTATGATGATTTTAAGGGAAGTTACTTTAACAAGATACTCATAAACGCAATAACACTAAAAGATGAAGTGGATCTAAGCAGGACATAAACAATCCTTGACTAACAGGACCACAATGAATGATTGTTTTTCTAAACAGGTTTCATCCACATACAAAACCACTTTTCAATGATACACAAAGTTACAGTAATGTGACTACCTGAGGACCAGCCACATAGTTGATATATTGGTCATAACTTAGCAATGTTGGGATGGTGAAGCATCCACACAGGTGATCACTATGTAGGGTATATTCAAAGAAACAAGCAGATACTGTGTTTCTGTTTCACATGACTTAAAAATGAATTTCTCTTATACTTTACAGTATTTCACAGGGAGAAATGAGCGGCTTTGGGAAGAGATGAGCAACGCGACGCTTTGCTAACAGAACAGTGTTACAGATTTTGGCAGAAACAGGCGAGCAACTTTTCAATGAAGGCTGAGATGATTCAGAATTACAAACAAGATGTAGCGCTGCACTGGCACGGCTAGTGCGCACGCAGGTGTCACACTCACCTTGTAGACCTTCCCAAACGCGCCGTCTCCCAGCTCACCGATAATCTCCCATAAATCGTTAGGATTGATGTCCCGGTGAACGTGTTCATACTGCTTGACTCTCTTCTTTATCTCAAGAGTAGGCAGACGGAGTATTTTGCTGAATTTAGCGAGTGCCATTATTTACAACGCGATAACATTCAGCGTAAAAAATAAGTATCAAAAGGCTCTACACAGAGAGCATTACGCACGCCCGTCAGAAACGCTTAAATACTAAGTTAACACTCTTCACTTTGCGCGTTTAAGAGAAGAAGTTAGTCTGCTTCGTCCATTAGACCCAGGTGCTCATAATCCCATTCACAAACCGCGGTTAGCTGCTGGACGCGCGGTGACCACCTGCCGCTGGAAACGCGATGGAGTAACCGCCTGACTGACAGCCTGCCCGGGCAACTTGTTGCTTGTGAGTGGAGACAAAACGCCCAACCCTGTTACCCAACTGCCCCTCCCACTGCCGTCATGGAAATGTAGTTTCTTTCAAAGAACAAGCAGTTGTCACTATCGCACCGATGAGGTGGAGGGACTTCATGTCCGGGTCGGTGCTGGGCGTGTCCCCCGACAGCTCCAACAGCTGTGCCATTAACAGTAAAATTGTAGGAAAACAAGTGACTCCCACTGTGGGTGATTATTCGTTATAGTTTAGTTTTCTGAAAACATTAAATGCACTAAACAGTAGTTTTGATATCACAATTTACATTATTGTTTCTTTTCATCTCAATGCTGGCTCAACTAACCTGTTCTTCACCTGTCCAGGCGGTGCTATGGCGCCCTCTAGTGGCACATTCAGCTCAGTGTTGTGGAAGAAGTGCTCAGATCCTTGGCCCGTTTATTCCTTTAGGTTTCATATTGCAGAAAGTTAGATTTTTATGTCTTTTTTAATGAGAAAGCAGTCTTAAGTGCTATATAAAGGTCAAGGTCATTATCCCACCAGGGGAAGTTGATATGGTCAAACAAGTCTCACAAAAACATTAAAAGAAAAAGAAAAAACCCTCACACACTCCCAGGATCCTACTATGCATACTGCAACCCAACAGTATTGAATCGCTCAATCCACAGAGAAATACACACAGACTATCAGGGCCGGCTTTAGCCTCCCCCTCCACCAGAGGACAACTTCATATCTCTATACTGGGCTTTCTTTTCCTCCTCCTCTTTCCTCCATTTTCTTCCTGGTGCACCTGAAGGCTTGGGCCTTTTCATTATGAAGAAATAAAATGTGAGAATACTACATAGTTGCACCTCTTGACATCTGTCCGTTTACCGATCTTACATCCGGACCCTCACCCGGTACTCCAACCCCCAGACTGTGCAGTGTGTAAAGCCAGAGGGTTACAGGGGTGAAAGGTGTATTTCTTCCTTTATTTCTTTAGATATTTTATTAATTTGTAACCTCAATGCAGAAAATGATGAAAGCGGCATGTTTTTGTTTTTTGAAGGTCGACCAGCGGCCCCCAGAAGGCGGTGCCCCACATGGCCACCTATATGGCCAAGGCCTTAATCTGGCCCTACAGACTGTATTCAGAAATATGTTCAGGTAGATGCATAAAATACCAGGAAATGAGCATGATGTGGGAACTTGAAACAAAAGTACAAAAACCATAGTCTAAAATACTCTAATACATGTAAAAGATTAAAAAGTAGTAAGTACATTAAAAGTACAGAAGCTAATGAAATCCATGCTGGTTTTGAAAAAGGCGCCTTTTCAGAATGAACCAGATCACTTTGTGATCCTGAGGTCTGGTCTTGTGGAGCCTGGTTGGCAGCAACCGGAGCTCAAAACAAGAGTCCAACAGGAGAATACAATGTTTAGCATTGGCATAAAATTTTGGCAAATTTCATTTGGGTGCTACCCACATAATCAGCTGTGCTGCTCATCCCAGAAATGCGTGATCCTTACAAGTTGGACATCATTGTGAACGTAAATAAACAGGCTTTCCCACCATGTAAAATACAATGGCAATTAGCACTGTAATAATAGGGAAATAATCCACCAAACATTAATTTCCAATATGTTTTTTTCTGAGTTTGTCAATGAACTTCAGAGTGCACGACGTATGTCAAAATGAAACTCACTGACCTTCATTTACCACCTAATTTAATTTTAATGAGTCATTTTCTCTCAGAAACCTATAAAAAGATTAGCCAAACAATTAACCGCTCAATTATGGACAGGAAGATTAGTGGCAGTGAGCTGATTATAAGCTGGAAAGCACAATTTGGCATGTTATTTATTCAACAGCAGATTTCACGACATTTTTCACATTAATGAGAGAAGATTTGATCTCATCCATTTCAGTATTTGTCTAAACAACCACTTCATAAAACATCCTCTAATGTCGCTTTGCATTGTCGATACAAAGTGAAAGAGAGATTTCATCACTCCTGTAAATCCCTGAAGAATCTACAGAGAAGAGACAAGCTCAGTCATGTCCACACAAGTCCACTGAGGTTTCTACTAATCCCTTCGCACTAATGACTTGTCACCATTGTACGTGTCTATACTCTGTACAGTTCCTATGGCTACGAAACGGTACAACTGAATATTAACACTTGCATGTCCTCACTAAGCCAGCCTCCTTATATTCTCTCTCTAGTCTCATGAGTTGAGCCATCAGGCCGCCGTTATCGTGCATCTCTGAGGAGAAGTAACTGTTAGTCCACATCTTTTATTCCCTCTGCTGTCAGGTTATTAAACTCAGACAGTAGTTATTTCAAATAGGATTCTTTACATGATAAATCATGTAACATTGTCTATTTATTATCTATTTTTTAATCAATTTTATTGCTATTTATTATATTTTATTTAACTTATCTGCTGTCTGAAGTTGTCTGAATCTGAATCTGAGTTTTTTTTATGTTCTTGGTGCAATCATAACAAGAATCAATGTTTTTTTTTTTTTTTTTAAACAAACTCCACTGGTCTTTAAATATCGGCCTCTACCAAACGGTTGAGATGTTGCTTCATCGTAACAGTAAAATATAAACTATGTACCATTATTATAATAGTAAAAGTTAATATACCAACACATGTCATTTTGCCATTATTTTCATGTATTTATTCTAGATATTTCCCATATTTATACTGAGATTAAACATCTCAGATATAATTAAAAGAAATTTTGTCATTAAATATATAATGAATAACATCAAAATGATATTGACTAATCATATAAACAGTGAATGTTAAAATTTAATTATTTCTGCATATATATATAATTGAATAGCATTAAATGTGCCATATTAACAGCAAGAAATGGTCTTTTTTGTAGCAAATAGTCAATATTAATTACATTATTAGCTTTATTACCATTATCATAAATGAAAACATGTGCCTGCATTTGAAATGATCACAAAATAACACCAAAGGCTACGTGTAGAGCGACATCTGGTGGATTATTTTAGCATGACATACTTAAACAGAGGTCAAGACGGCTCAGGCCACTGACTGACACTTTTCTCAGTAAGATATAGTGACTCAAAATGTGCCCTAACAGCTGAGCAGAACATTAAAGGGTCATTTCAGCTCCAGTAATTTACCTGGATCCCTTGCTGTAGGTACCTGGTGACTTCATTCACACAACACTAAATGATGGATGATGATGATGATGATATAGAAATACCCCAAAATGCCCAGACAACAGACTTTTTGTAGCACTCAGAGAGCACAGACCTCCGCCAAGGTGCTCGAGCATGATTGCTGATTTCTGGGATTCACCAGTGTTTTCTTATTTTTGCTCTTCTGTTAAGTAAGAGAACATTTTACGAACAGAAGAAAGAGACATCTCGTTTTCACAGTCGACAAATTGTCCTGCGCAACAAAATATTTTAGTAGTCACTTAAATTTGAGGAACGTACAAAACACATGAAAATCATATAATCAAATTTAATTATATGTTTTAGAGTAATTATAGTGATTGATTATTAAATAAATGTAAGAGTATACACACAGCACCACCCACTGCCCTTAGTGTTTCGGGGCGTTAATAGTAAATGGTCACACACCACTAAATTACGATCCAGTGGGTTTTACCATTCAGAAGACCTGGGTAAGAGCAGATATGGGTGCTTAGGAACGTTTAGTGCTGCTGGATTTGACCTATTTCATGTTTTCTCTTAACAGAAAATTAAGAGAAAATAGAAAAATTAATAATAATGTTGTTGCTTTGAGGCCTATTGTATGTTATAATTTTTGGATGCTATAAATTGCATGTTTTATAGAGCCTTATTTGTGCACAACATATTTTTACCATGGGATGACGATGAGCAAAGATCTTGAAGTACACTGATTTTATTAACTTAAGACGAATTTAAATTTTTTCAAGCCCGGATGTATGGAGCCACTATATTTCAAACTATGAGATGAACAAAATGAATTTTGATAAAGTTTATTATGTGAAATGTCTCCTCAGTCAGATTCCACTGGGAAAACTAGTGGCAATAAATCCCATTATAGTCAGAAAACAGATGATTAAAATACAGTTTTAGTAACAAAAGCCATCGTTACCGTAGATTTAAACTTTCAGTCATTGCACATGCTGGATAAATGCACACTGACGGACTGTACTGCTGTCAGACAGTAATATTGTCATCGCAGGATCCAGGACGTTAGCGCTCCAGTGCAGCACAGTCATAGACAGTGAACACCAAGTCCTGTAGAAAAAAAAAAAAAAGAAAAATGAAATAGATGTATTTAGGTAAGTATGATATACTGTAAGTGGCTCGATTTCACTTCATAATAAATATATTATCTGGATTCAGATTGTAAGTAGAAGTAAAAAACCTCAACAGAAACTCACCCATGTGATGTGTAAACTGACACTTTTACTGTATCCCAGGCTCTACTGTAATTGACCTTAATTACATGGAGCTAAACCTTTGAAGCTCACTGAAATGACTGAAGGGAAAGTGAATTAACTCTAACCCTTTGTTGAGACATGGTCTGCACAGACAGGTCGGGTCAGGCTGTTATGGAAAACTAACCACAGACCCACATGTGTCTGAGTTGAGGACAGAAGGCTCAGACATCCACAGAGAACTGAACGTTTTTCATAATCTGCATCATAAACCCTGTTTAATCCTGCGAAATGACCCACTGAGTGACCCATTAACCAGCAGTCAGTTTGAATGCATCTCATCACTTTTCCCTTTTCTGTTTCATGTCGGGCTGCACCAGCTCAGACTTCAGCTCGCTGGATAATACAGTAGAAATTAAGCACGTCTTAAAAATATGTATTAAAGGTAGGGTTGGTAAAGATTTAGGAACATTTTTTGTTATGTTAGTTGACAATAATCGATAAATCAAATGCTCTGACAAAAAGAAGAATCTGGTATGCATGTTACCCGTGAGTACTAACAATAGCCATGTTCACTGTTCACTTTCATTATGATATGTTCACATTTTCATTCACTCCTTCATCGTCAACCACTCATCTGGTATCGGGTTGTGGGGGCAACAGCTCCAGCAGGGGACCCCAAACTTCCCTTTCCTGGGCCACATTAACCGGCTCTGACTGGAGGATCCCGAGGCGTTCCCGGGCCAATGTGGACATATAACCTCTCCACCTAGTCCTGGGTCTTGCCTGCCCCAATTCTCCGGCCAATCTGGCATTACATTGTCCCCTCAATCGCGAACAAGACCCCGAGGTACTTGAACTCCTTCACTTGTGGTAAAGCAGATGTTCTCGTTTATTATGATAATTTGTGGAGAGTGGCTTTAGATGGACGCCTGAAGCAACGGACTGGCAGTTTTGCCGACTTGGCGACTTTCTCTCTAGATTTTGTTACTCCTGGCGTTGCTAGCTAGTTTCATTGGAAAAGAGTTGGCAACACTGGGCTCGTTTTATCAGTTGGATCATTTTTTAAAATTACTCGCCAGGTTCTCAAGACCAATAACTCTGCCACATTTAATTTTGTTGTAAGGGGTGTGCACCAGTGAAATACTTTCTTAAAAAGATCAAGGCGAACAAATTATACATGTATTTTTGTAAATATTATGTACCTACAGGCTGCTTTGGAGATAACAAGACACCAGATCTTAAAGGTTTCAGATACATCCCCTGCTGTGCATTGTACCTGGATACTAACCAAAAAGACAAGAGTCTAATCCGTTAATAGTGTGATTAATTCTGGGTGGTAAAATGTTAAAAGCACATTTTGAAGTCCAATAAAAGTAAGGATAATATGCAAAAAAAATACATTTCATGCAAACTGATTTAATGCACAAGTGCTTTAAATCTTACGATATTAGAGAGAATGATAATTTTCATTTCATTATTCCTATTTTCATTGAAAAACATATTAAGATGATTATGGTGTGATTTTTGCAGGGATCTGTAACAAATAAAGGTGTTTCTTTAAGCCTGCAATATATCCTGCAAAAATTGCAGTAAGCCATATTACGATATCAAAAAAATTAGCATAATTGTGCAGACTTACATTAATATATAAACATATTTATTTTCAGTCATTAGTGTACTTAACCATGCACAAATGAATCTCTACAGTCACAGCAACAAACACACATCCCAATGACAAAAGATAAATCCCTGTATATTTTTACCACTGTGCTCCATTCTGTGTGCCGCCACATTGAATTTGATTGAATTGCTTTATTTGAGCTTCATCGTGTTAAACTTATTTCGACCGCTGGTCTCGTCTTACCCCGTGACATTTCTCTGACATGATGATGAAGAGCTGTCGTAGGGTGACACCCATCTTCCTCACATCTCTGGTGTAAGCACAGCGGCGATCTCGCAGGCCTTCCACCAGGGAAATGTAGCTCCTCATTTTGTACATCACACAAGCATTCTGCATTTGACATGAGTAGCAATTAGTGTCCTTGTGTGTGATTTACAGCTGAGGTTTTCAGTTCTGGGACAGCGAGATTACTCAAAGATAAACATCGACTAAAAGTATAGACGGGAAAACATTTTCTTTTGATTGAAGGGGGTTTGAGTACAATACAAATGTCTTAAATTTAGATATTGGTTACCTTTCTTCATATGCCAATTATGTACAATAAACATTCAATCACATCAACAAATATTATAATCATGGGGCGGCTGAAGTCATACTTACATGGACATCAAGGTAGAGATCTGGCATGTGTGCCATGCAGTGGCTCTGAATTTACAAAAAAAATAAATTAATTAATATATGAATGTAATATATGAAGTATAATATGAAGTGTCAAAATTCAAAAACTGCAAGATAATCAAATGTAGTTTTAATACCAATCCCTAATCTGAGAAATCATAAGATTAAACCCAAATAAAATATGTTCATATTTAGCATACAATGTTTAGATTTGAAGGGGTTAAACTAAGCTAACTGGCTAATAAATGAAGAAAGAAAATAACTATTATCTCTACTGTGGTCCTTAATACAATATATAAAAAAACACTAGGTAAACATCAAGTAAAAATAGCTTACAAACAAGACCATTCAAGAATAGATCCTAAACACAACTTTAAGCAAAAATATGTAAGAATGACAACAGAGCAGGTGACTTACAGTTTCAGAGTCCCGCTTCAAGTATGCAGCCCACTGGGTGAGCTCTCGTGCCATGCTCAGCACCTTGGTGTAGCACGTTGGTGGGTAGAACGGGTAGCTCAGCGCCAGCGGCGCCAAAGACCAAACAAGCAACAAGTGGTTAAAGATTGCCATGACTCACTGACACCCACTGCACTGACTGAACCTTTGTTTGTTTGTGTGACCGACGCAGCCACGTATGCATGTGGACAGATTCTAACACACCCTCTGTTTACTCCAAAATGATTATGTAACGGTAGAGGAGTGACGACAGATTGTGTCAGATAAGACAGAGCTTGTCTTTATGGAGGATTCAGAGCACACTCGAGAGTGAGCTGTGATTTTTGTTCAGACTATTAAATACAGCCAAGTTGTGGTTGCAGATTGCAACCAATTGAGTACCCCTCCACTCACTCTTCCCTTTCCAAGATTTCTTTAACGTGAACCGACAAATGCAAAACCATGGTAAAGCTGTTCGCCTCGCTCAGAGTCCATCCTTACCATGACGACACTTCTTTAAGAGCAACAGAAGGCAGTTGGCGGTACCACGGTTTAGCACTCCGAGGCTCACGTTACCACAGTTTCACAAGCGTCTCGGAGAACTACGGTGGCCTTCAGGTAACGTAGAAATGTGAAAGTCTCTCTCTAGAGCCAACGTTTGGTTTGTCCGTTCTGTGCTCCTGTAGAAACACGGTGGAGCAACATGACGGGTTTTTCTTTTTTGGTTGGCAGCTTTTCCTAATCCAGTGTGAGGGTCATTCTGTAAAGGACAGAGGGTGACGTATCCTGTACAGATTGGGGATCTGTTTCAGGGGATCTATTGGCAGAAATGTAATATAATATTCAGAACTACGTTTTCATTTGTGTATAATCACCTGAAACAGGGAGTCATTCTTCGCTGGCTTAGAATGAGTCCATCATATCTATATCGGGAGTGAGTCCTCTTCACGGGGTCCGCCACGTTGCTCCGCAATGTTTCTACAGTAGCACAGAACGGACAAACCAAACTCTGGCTCTAGAGAGAGACTTTCACGTTCTCACGTCACCTGAAGGCCAGTTCTCAGACGAACTTGTGAAACTGCAGTAATATGATCCACAGAGTGTAAAACCGTGGTACCATAGTACCGCCAGCTGCCATCTGACTCCTAAAGCTGTCTTATTATAAGGAACGGTGTTACCATGGTTTTGCAGTTGATGGCTCACGTTACCGCAGTCTTGGAAAGGGAGGAGTCCCAAGCCAGTCCCAAGTCCCAACTCAGTATATACTGTAGCACCTGAAATGAAACTGCTGCATGTTTTTAGTGAATTAGATTTTTTTTTTTGCATTCTTGTTTGCTGCTGTGTGGATTTTAATTTAAAGCACACTGAGTCACCCTTGCTGTATTAATACCTAACTGCTGTTGTGTTATTCTTATCCACTAGATGGGCCTAATTTTACAGATTTACAGATTTTTTTATGTGTACATAGTTGTGTATATTCTCTCTTGTATATTGTGCTGATAACCTGCTACTGTAACACCACAATTTCCCAACTTGGGATCAATAAAGTATCTATCTATCTATCTCTATCTATCTTAAACTCCTCACATCTTCCCGAGCAGTCCAGCGTCCTTAAGCATTATGTCAAAAAATATCCTGACTTATAAAACTAGGACAACATTGGGACATGCGGAGGCCTCCTGCACGTTTACTCCATTTCCGGGTATGATACGACACCGTCATCACTCATCTCATCTAAAAGAAGAGTACAACTCCTGATGCCGCCCTGGACGCCCGCCGAGGGATTGACCTGCTTTTGAGTGATGCTCGTCACCTCTCACAGCCTGCATGTGCTGAGAGGTGGAGGTCTGTCCCCTGCCTCTGTATGAAGATGGATGGCCCACACAGAGTGTGTCTTGGCATGACGGAGAGGAAGAAATAGTGCAGTGTGCGCTGTAAGCATATCTCTGGTCCCACGGTCCCACCACACAGCCATTCTCCTCTCGACCTTGGCCTGCTCAACTAACAGGGGACACGGGTAGCAGTCCTTAAAATGGTCACATGTTTTTACAGTCAGTAAAAAGTCAGTATTCTGGTTTTAAAGCCCTGGATATTAACTGAATCATAGAGCTGATACATATAATGTGAAGGCACTTCTTTTTCAAATTTCTACAGGATAACTGAATCTGGCTGTCCTACACATAGATCTCCATGTTTATACCTCTGGGATATCCAGTACAACCTTGATCCTCTATTGCAAGCCACTGAGGGTTAAAGGGAACTTGGTATTTTTCAGTCTGGACCCTATTTTCCCATGTTTTTGTGTCTAAATGACTAAGTGGGACAACAATTTTTGAAATTTGTCCAGTATTGATGGAGAACGCTGCAGCCGCTAAACAGACTGTAAAGTAATCATTTGGGACAAGCCGGCTCCGTTGTTTTTGCTGCAGAGAGGCTCAGTGTCTGATAACATTATAGAAAGGACCCTACAGAGAAATAAAACATTATTCCTACCTTTCACTTCCTGTTTGTAGTTGCGTCATGTGACTTGTTGCCATATGACTACAGTGGAGTGAGAGTTGGAGAAAGGAGTGGCGGCATTTGAGTTTGTTGTGTTGGAGCACAGAAAGCATAGCTTAATGTTATCTAAAAGATTTTCAATGTCATGGCTGAATATTTAGATGATATCTACAATGTGGATGCGACGCAAGATTTCAGACCAAGACCAAGCAAAGATCAAGGTACGAAAAAGGTTTTATTTCCTTGTAGGATCCTCTATGTAACGCTGCCAGATACTCAAAACAACAATCAGAGCATGTCAGCAGCAGAAACAAGCACTTTAGTGGACAAACACTGACAGAGCCAGGTTGTACCCGAATTATTACATTACAGCCTGTTTAGTGGCTGCAGCGTTCTCCCTCAATACTAGACCATTTTCAAAAACACAAAACCATGGGAAAACAGGATCCATGTTGGAAAATACCAAAGTTACCCCAACAGTAACAGGAGTTGGTTGATAAGGTGAGTGAAGAGAGAGGAAGTCATTCAGTTTCTATGTATACAGAGCCTCTTACTATATAAAAATATTAAAGGAAATTTACGACTGGCGACCTGTCCAGGGTGTACCCCGCCTTCGCCCAATGCCTGCTGGGATCGGCTCCAGCCCCCCACGACCCCCAACGGGATAAGTGGTTGAAGATGGATGGATGGATGGATGGATGGATGGATGGATGGATGGATGGAGGGACACCGATGCTTAACGAGATAAGAAAAAAAAAAAAGAAATACCATAAAGCACAATATATACTTACTATTAGTGGCGGATGAAGTACTGAGATCTTTTACTGAAGTAAAAGTAGTAATACAACAATGTAAAGACACTCCATTACAAGTAAAAGTCCTGCATTCAAAATCTTACTTAAGTAAAAGTACATGGGTATTGTCAGCAAAATGTATTTTAAAAGTTGTCAACGTTAAGCTAGTCTCTACAATACTTTTGGGTAGTCTAATCTATAACAATGCTATTTTACTGTTTTTTTTTTTTTAAATGATCAAATATTTAAAATATAAATTATTGATCTGAAGTAGCTGTGAAATAAATAAAGTAGTGGAGTAAAAAGTACATTTCCCTCTAAAATGTAGTGGAATTACAGACAGTAGAATAAAATGGAAATACTCAAGTAAAGTAGCTCAAAATTGTACTTTAGTACAGTACCTGAGTAAATGTACTTTCACTGCTCACTATGGGACACCAGAGAGACGTTAGCATCCATTGCTCCCCTGTATAATTACTATTTCCATTACAAGTTTAAAACCCATTATGAGAGAGCGGGCTCAGCTCGCCTATAAGATAAGATGAACCTTTATTAAGGTGACGGACCCCCACCCAGTGGGGGCCAAAACAGCACTGTGGACGATCTGTCGTACTGAAGTGCCTTTTAGCAAAGTGGCAAAGCAGCGTCAGCTAAGGGTGAAATGATGATGATTGATCCGGATTGATATATTGATTCAATGATCAATGATTCAACCTCATCGAGGCAAACAGAAAATATCAATACATATCTTTAAGATATGCCTTTATTTTGAAATCCCCCCTTTATATTTACAGTATTCACTTCATGAAAAAGAACAGATTGTTGTTTGTTTTAATGTCTGGCAGAGCTCAGCAATAAAATTCAACATCAAATCATATTTTTTTTGGTGAGTTTATATAAATGTAACGGATTGTGTTCACACATGACGTCCCATATTGATTGCAGTCTGCTGAACTGAATCAAATCAAAACCGTCCTATTGTTAGCTGAAGAATCTATATAATATTGTGATGAAACTAGTGATTTTCCACCCGGGTATCAGCTCTGGGGGGCGCTGTGCTAAAGCTGATCGTGACCTCTGACTCCATGGAGGTAATATGACAGAACAGAACTCCCTGCAGATGTACTTACAGTAGAGGATTATAGGGCAATGCAAATTATAAAGTGATAGCGATACTTGATATGGAAATAGCAGCATTATTATTATTATTTTTTGTCTTTTTTAAATTATTATTCTGTGTGAATAGGTAACTAATGTAATTGGCTGTTCAAGAACATTCATACTTTTATTTGGCGCCTTTCTAAAGGCTCTGTGGCAGTATTATTTTTACAGAAAATACAGAAATATAAACCTACATAGACCTATAATTTCAGGTTTAAACCCAGAAGAAAATCCCTACAGGGGCCATAGTGACGTTCACAGTGAATTTGTTTTAACTATGGCACACATGGCACCATCTGTACTATAGATAGACGAAATATAATATTCCATGATTTTCTGAAAAATCATCAGGGGATACAACTTTGATTTTATTGTAAAAGATGAGTGAAGGGTAAGGACAGGGAACCCACACAGCTACAGCTGAGAACCTGCCCAGTCTGTGAAACGTGCCTCTCCAGACGCACGCTGGTGGCCAGCGCATTAAACACAGGCTGCGATGTGGAGGTCAGTCTCTCACCAGAGCAACGCGCCGAGCAGTTTCCCCCCTAACCCGCGTCTCTGCTCCCTCTGTCCTCCACAAACAAGGGATTTCGCAGTGCACTCCGTCGGCGCATCCCGCAAGTCACGTCTCGCCGTGTGGTTCCATTGACGGGCGGCGGGTGTCCCGGTGCGTCGTCGTCCTATAACCGGACAGGTGATGCTCTGAGCAACACTGTTGCTCCCCAGCCGTCGCCTCACATCTCTGCAGCAAACCGGGCAGGAAATGGTCCCGTGCTCAACTACCGTCCAGAGGTAAGATGCCCACGGCTGCCCTGCGTGCATGGATGCAGGCTAGTAGGGGGGATACTTTCTATTCAGCGCATGTTTGTCCCGTTTGATCAGATAAGGAGCTCAGAGCACAGTGTCCTCTGCGGGGAGCTGAGCACTGCGGCTCCCGCACTACTTTCTCAATATTTCATTTCACCCCAAAAGGGATACACATGTGTTATGGTGACCTTATCATATAGCTTATAGTGTGGGAATGACATTCATGAAAGGGGGTTCCCCTATAGCGGACTGAATGTTGCCACGATGACATGAAGTTTGTCTATTTAACCCTCAAAGGCAACTCAGTTCATTCATTGTTACAGGATGCCTTCATTCAGTTTTAAAGGACGCCACAGCAGGCCATATAGTAAAGCTGTGATATGAGTCTAATGCCATTGAAAACATAAAATAAACTTACTTTATGTCAGTCAAAATCCCTAAAAAAGATGCTGTTAGAAGAATATACAGTACAACCCATTGCAAAGCAGATGTCCCAAAATGTCATGTATTGATTTGTATACATATACACAAATTTCACTTTTTTTTCCGTGATGGTCAGCACAAAATCATTTTGTATGTACTGTAATCCACGCAGTTGTGAAATAGGAAGTATAAAAAGTGGCGTACGCAGTGTAGCGGAGGTCGGGGTAGATGGGTGGGTGAAAATATGTCAATCCACAAGTAAAAGTTGATTTATTTGCCACGTAACTTCTGGATGTAAGTTATGGCACTTACAGAGTTATGTTAACCTAAAGCTAAAGTTGCATCCTAAAGCTAACTAAGTAGTGTTATTGCCTACATCTAAGTACTTTTATCTTGAAAAGACATGTGCGTCATGTGTTGCTGAAAGTCATGCTGAGCGTCACGGGAAAAAAAAAAGGGCAAGTAGTTTGCTACCTAAACCTCACCAAGTTCATCTTTTCCAAAGCCTAAGTAGTTTTGTTGCCTAAATCAAACCAAGTTGATCTTTTCCTAAGCCAAAGTAGTTTTTTGTCTAATCGTAAAAAAGTTGATCTTTTCCTAAGCCTAAGTAGTTTTGTTGCATAAACCTAGCCAAGACAATCTTTTCCTGAGCCTAAGTAGTTTGTTGTCTAATCCTAACAAAGTTGATCTTTTCCTAAGCCTAAATAGTTTTGTTACCTAAACCTAACAAAGTTGATCTTTTCCTAAGCCTAAATAGTTTTGTTCCCTAAACCTAACAAAGTTGATATTTTCCTAAGCCTAAATAGTTTTGTTACCTAAACTTAACAAAGTTGATCTTTTCCTAAGCCTAACTAAGCAGTTTTGTTGACTAAGCCTAACTAAGTTGATCAATTCCTAAACATAACTAGGCAGTTTGTTGCTTAAGCCTAAAAAGCTGATGTATTCCTAAACCTAAGTAGTTTTATAAGATAAGATAAGATATTCCTTTATTAGTCCCACAGTGGGGAAATTTACCAAAACCTTTTATTTTGAAAAGACTGGAGCAGAAAGTTGTTGAAAGTCGTGCTGAGCGTCATGAAAAAAAAAGGAAAATTTGTGTCTGTGCACGAATCAAAGAGATTCAATTTTTGAATCATTTATTTTTATGTGAATTTATTTCATGAGTTCATATGTGGCATCAGCGTTTCTAGTCGTCTTTTTTTTTGTCTACTAGTGGAACAAAACGTACTAAGTCATGAAATCTCCCATCCTGAAGAGGGCAGCCTGAGGGATCCCATTTACAGTTCACACAACGCCAGCAAACTATAAATCAAACGCCTCCAATTTTGTGCTCTTAATGGGAAAAGCGATCATACCATTCATCACACATGCGCTGCAGACGGCGCTCCACTGGGATGACTTTCTGATTAAAATATAAAAATTAAATAATTGATAAAAAGCAGAGGAAGAAAAGGAGGAGGAATGGAAGTAGGGGGACCCATAAAAAATAAGAGTGAAAGTCCTTTTTCCTGCTTCTAATAGGGGTCAATTCACCTCCAAGCAATGTTTATTGTGCGTCAGTCTTTCCATTCATCATAAGATGCCGTGTTCACGTCTCAGAGGCTCTACCTTACCGCTCCCTCCCTCCCTCATCCTGCTGCTGGTGTCATGTTTTCCTGCCTCCCCTCACAGGTTAGACTCTCAGTCAACAGAGGGTCACAGCCACCAACACATCGCCCACCCTCCTCCTGCCTGGCGAGAGTCGTCCGTCCGTCTGCCTGCATCCATCTAACCAGCAGTGAAGACAGACGGGGAAACTCACACTGTAGTGCTACTGCCTATAGTGTCCCCCCCCCCCCAAGCCCTCCACTCTGTGTGTGCAATGATGTGTGTCAAGGTGGATAGCTAAGAGGAAGACGGGGAAGCCGAAGCCGAGCCAGCTGCTGCGTACGTGAGTTCTTGTGTGTGCGTGAGGGGCTACAGCGTTGACCAGGCTATGAGTGCGTCTCAGACGGGGAGGCCGTTGGATGCTGAGTTGAGCTAAGGGAGCAGAAGAGGAGAATCTGTAAGAGGAGCAGCCATGGGGCTCGGACAGTCCAGCAAGGCTCCGGTCACCGAGGACACGGACGAGGGTGAGCAATAAAACAATCTGACTTTTTTCTTCTGTTTAATTTGTCACCTCAAGTCTAGCGATGACGAACAGGGAAGGGGGGTAAAACAAGTTGTGAGCAGCCTTATCAGTGTGTATTTATTCCTATTAGCTAATAAAACTAAGCACTTAACAGTATTCTGACTGACTAGTCTTCCTCAGTAAATGCCATGGATACCCCTGGCTGTAGCCACAGTTTGACTTTTAATACAGTCATAGCATTGAACATTTACACAATAATACTAGGGCTGCCCCCTCTTAGTCGATTAGTCGACTAATCAGTTGTTTTGGTCTTAGTCGACTAAGATTTCTTTAGTGGATTAGTTGCTTTTTATGCCTTTTTCATGCTAAATGACTTATTTCTAAGAAACTTACAAGCACATCTCTAGTAAACACAAGAGTTAAAGTGGTGCTTTAGTGGTTAAATCGACTAAAATTTCTTCAATTCAAAAGACTTTCATCATCTCTCAAGGGGTAATTCAAGGCAAGCGTGCGTGCAAACAAAAATACATCATTAATTTATACACATAAAAAACAATCTAAAAAAGTAGGAGTATGGCAAATGTGTTAGAAAGAGACAAAAGATTAACAGCAGCAATATCTGACAGGTTAAAATATAAAAGGTCAAAAGTGCAAGATCATTTCTTGTCTTGTACTCTGGCTGCTCACAAGTCTGATGGCTTCTGGAATAAAACCAGACTTTCTTCTATTAGTTTTACATAGAGGAGATCTAAAAAGCGTTCCTGATGGCAGCAGATTAAAGTAGTCATAGAGGAAATGTGTGGGGTCACTGATGATGTTATATGCTTTTTTGAGGACTTGCTCAGTATTGACCTGTACTATGGATCTTTGTGTTTTGCCAATAATTTCAGAGCTGAGGTTAGCAACACCTCGCAGTCACTTCCTGTTCTTTTGGCAAAGGAACGTAAACCAGCAGATAAATGAAAAACTTGAAATCTTTCAATATATGAAGGAAAAAACGTTGCCAATATTCTCTGAACTGCTCCAAAGGAGTTTAGTTTACGTAAGCAGCAGAGACGCTGCTGAGCATTTTTCACTGTGACATCTGTATTTTCACTCAATCTGTTATGGTTCCAAAGCATTTCTAGGTCTGGACGATTTCAACATGTCTTGAATCGATTAGTCAATCTTTTAAGCTTCTTTCATGCTGAATGATTTATTATTTCTAAGAAACTTATGAGCACATCTCTGGTAAACACAAGATTAAAGTGG
This sequence comes from Pterois miles, assembly GCA_947000775.1. NCBI lineage: Eukaryota > Metazoa > Chordata > Actinopteri > Perciformes > Scorpaenidae > Pterois > Pterois miles. The sequence goes on from CAMQGK010000052.1 coordinate 25,135,202, forward strand.
TGCTTTAGTGTGATTCTTTGTGGAGAAACTCACCATCCTAAAAGATATGATGAAGACTTAAAATAGATTAAAAGGTTGTTAAAGTTATCCGAATGCTTCTGGACATTTTCCTCTAATGTTGGCTTTAGCGACGATGTCTTCACATTTCTGATTATTAGAAATTGCTTGAATCTTTCCAGGCTACATCATCTTAATTCGTTTTGACATCAAGGTCAGCATCGGAAGGAGTTCGAAGTCTGATTGGCAAAGCTCTCGGTTTGAACTTATTTCTCTTTTCTTTGTAACCTGAGCAGATAATACAATGTGGATTTATCGATCTGAGGCAGAAATGAATTCCTCTCTGGCTGCACACCAAGGACTTCAAATAACTCAGTGTGACATGAGTCAGTGATTTAGTCAGAAGTGAGGTGGCTTTCCCGGGTGTTTCCTTACTGTACTTTTCTTTGTATCTGGTTTCATAGATCAGTGCTTCCCAGTCTTTCTTCTTAAGTCCTCTTTTCTGTCATTGAGTAAACTGACGACCTTTGACTAAAGGTCTATTCAAAAAACGTGAACGCAGTGACTGCAGGAAATTTGTATAAAATAAGCAATTTGGATGAAATTTAACAAATGATTTCCTATTAATTTTGCATTAGAAATTTTAACAATCATACATACTTTATAGGTTTTGTTTTTCACAAATTCAGTGTTTTCTTCTCCCGGACACTTGGCAAGCAAAGAGGGAAGACTGTGAATATAGGTTGTGTTCAGGCCTTCACCTTGTCCTTATCCTGATTACATCTTAAATACTGTTATAAACTTTATTTAGTTTTCTTCCTATAAATGAATGAAATACTGAGATATAAGCCAACTTTATATTTTTCAAAAAATGTTGTCTTACGCCTCTTAAAATCAAGAAAGCCTCGCAACCGCTAGTTGGGGTCGGGATCCCAGGCTGGGAACCAGCATCCTAACTCCCCTGATTGGTTTGTTCCTTTGTATACAGTTGTAAACTGTAATATCTGTTTTCAGTTTAACATTTTATGGGTTCATATTTTATTAATTATTGTTAGAGTTTCCATTTATTTGTCTATCGGCATATGTGATTATCGTGCGACAAACCCAAATTATCTTTTCAACCCGACTGTGTTAAATGACTGCATTGCAAATCCATATCTGTGGCTTTTTCCTATGAATGTCCAGCAACACGTGACGCATTTGTCAATTTCCACTGCTGTCTTTTCAAAATAAAAATACTTAGTTCTCTTTAGGAATAAATCAACTTGGTTTAGCAACAAACTATTAGCCTGGATTAGGAAAAGATTAGGAAACTACTTAATTAGCTTATCACTGAGTAAACTGACGACCCCTGACTAAGTGTGTATTTTATGGATATTTTGTATTATATTCAATGCATAACAATAACAGTATAGAACTGATCAACTGTATAATTAACCCAAATAGTGAACACTAAGTGCAGGAAATTTGTGTAAAACGAGCAATTTGGATGAAATTTCACAAATAATTTCCTGTGAACATTGCATAAAAAATTAGTTTTTTAATCCAGTTATCTGGCTGTATTATATATTTTTATTCTTTTAAACAGCTATATATACTTTAAAGGCTTAATTTTTGACAAATTCAGCGTTTTCTTCTCCCTGACATTTGGCAGTTGTTCTAGTTACTCTTTGGTTGTTTTAACTACATGCAGGATGAGGGAAAATTAACTGACTATACTGTAGCTTGTGTTCAGGTCTTCACCTTGTCCTTATCCTGTTTACACCTTAATAATGATCCAAACTTCCCTTATTTAGTTTTCTTCATATAAATGAATGAAATGCTGAGATATAAGCCAACAGTATATTTTTAAAAAACCTTGTCTTTCACCTCAGTTTCCATTTATGTGTTTGTCTGCTGACATACGTCATTATCGTGTGACGAACCTAAATTATTTTTCCACCCCGACTGTGTTAAACGGCTGCATTGCAAATCCATATCTGCGGCTTTCTCTTTTTCACTGGAGGCAACCTCTATCAGAGAGGAAATCATTATTCACGGCTAACCTCGCTGCTTACTCATCTATGGTGTGCCGTTTTGGAAATGTCACTCATAACCGAGTGTCTCTGAACTCAGAGTTAATGCAACAGAGCGCCTTCCTGACTTCTCTCTCGCAAAACAGCGTGGGCGATTTCACCGAGGGCAGGGGGAATAATAAACACAGACACATGGTTTTGAATTAGAAAAAAAGGCCCACTCACTGGAAGCAAAGTAATCCCATCACTGATGAAACTCCCATCAGACGCAGGCAGCGTTGTCCTTTTGGAGGTCGGGGGGAACCAGGTGGGTCACTGCCTGTTGAGCAAACATCATGCACTCAATAAAGGCAATAAAGATGCAAATTTCACTTACTTACACTTCACATAAAGGTTGCTTCAAGGTAGTATTGGCCACAGAGGTGGAATTTATTATTGTGTGTTAATTCAATGGTGGATATCAATAAATGCTGACATTTTAAAAATATATTATCAATGTATATGAATGCTCTGAGGTCAGCTCATGGTGATTTTTTATCTGTAGTTCCTGATGAAATTATTATAGTTGGTGGTAAAGTTATGAAGAACAGTCACAAAAATGATTGCAGCCTTTAACCCTTATTTTCATAGTAGTGATGTCTCAGTATACAGATGTTGATGATAACCATGGTATTTAAATAATTAAATACTGATTTCATGTTAATACCAACACAGTGTCGCGACATTTTGTTAAATATTCACAAAATTTAATCTATTTGATTTGTGTACATATACAAGAATTTCCCTTTTTTAACTTGCCCCTCCGCACGACTTTCAGCAACATGTTTTTGGTGCTTTTTCCAACAAATGTCCAGCAACACGTGACACGCGTGTCAATTTCCGCTGCTGTCTTTTCAAAATAAAAATACTTAGTTAGCTTTAGGAATAAATCAACTCGGTTATTAGCCTGGTTTAGGAAAAGATTGCGGTTTGGGTTTTAATAGCAAAAGTACAGAAGTTATGTGACAAAAACTAATTCCTTAGCTTCAGAAAACGATCGTGGTTTGGGTTAACATAACTTCAGAAGTGCCGTATCTTACATACGAAAGTTCACTGGCCAACAAATCAACACTGACTACACTGACGAAGCACTTGTTTAGGAAAGGATCAACTTTATAAGGTTTAGGCAACAAGCTACTTAGTTGGGTTTAGGAAAAGATCAACTTGCTTAGGTTAGGCAACAAACTACTTAGCGAAGTTTATGAAAAGGTCATGGTTTGGGTTAAAATAACACCAGAAGTGGTGTAACTTAAGTACAAAAGTTACGCAGCAAATAAATCAACCATGACTTCTGGTTTCACACAGGTCACAAACAGTGGTCTCCTGGGCGAAAGTCTGGGTTTTTTCCCCCCCTTTTTTTTCATGACGCTCAGCATGACTTTCAGCAACACATGACACACGTGTCTTTTCAAGAAAAACAAAAATACTTAGTTAGGTTTAGGAAATGATTGTGGTTCGGGTTAACTTAACTCTGTAAGTGCCATAACTTACGTACAGAAGTTGCGTGGTAAATGAATCGACTTTAACTTGTGGATTTACACATTTTGACCTACCCATCTACCCCGACCTCCTCCGCTACATTGTGTTTGCAGCTCTTCATACTTCCTGGTTCACAATTACCTGGATTACATACACATTTTGTGCTGACCATCAAGAAAAAACACATGAAATTCATGTCTATGTACATGAAACAACACATTCATTTTTGTGACTATTTCACAAACTGATGTGCGACTGGGCTGATAATAAACATAAGATAGCATGTAAATAATCCAGCGCCTCTTAAATCATTTCAGACTGAGTACTTTCTTTTGCCAAAAAAGGCAAAACATACAATAAACAAAGATAAAAATGAATTTGACTGATAGCATTATTTTTTTTTCAAATGTTCAATAGATATTGCAATAACATCATTATCATAATTCCTTTTGGCCACAATTAGTGAAAAAAATTATATTGTGAGAGCCCTATTTCATAGCACCACCATCAGGCCAAGTTTGCAAAAATGCCTCTCTCATATTTTACACACAATATATGTTAATATTAATATTGGAAAATATTTAGACACAAACAGATGTGATCGTGATGCAGCTGATTATTTAATGCCGCTCTTGTGGCATATTGTAATCTGTGGTGACTCCTTTTGTACTACATTTTATACCTTACTCTGCATGTAAAAAAAGGCAAATTAACCTGCTAGACATAAATGTTATAAGGGTTGTCCTTGACCAAAGAACTTCTGAGTTGACAAACTTTTCTGACAAATTTTGTTGACTTATCGATTAGTTAATTTAATCGACAGAGTTCCTCTTCAAAGAATGACACTAAAGCACCACTTTAAGTCTTGTGTTTACTAGAGATATGCTCATAAGTTTCTTAGAAATAAGTCATTCAGCATGAAAAAAAAGCATAAAAATCAACTAAAGAAATCTTCGTAGACTAAGACCAAAACAACAGATTAATCAGTTAATTGACTAAGATGTGGCTGCCCTAAATATGTCCCATCAAACGGCGCAACGAAAGAGTTCGCAATATAATTATATTCTAGATAGAGAAGATAGAATGATTAGAATAAACGTACAGACTGCTTTAAATGCTGGAGTCAGTGTAGGTACAGATGTGTGCTTTATAGTTCATGCTCGACCCATATTAGCTGATTTACGGAGGCGTGTGCATGAAGGTGAACTCTGTCAGGACATGTTTATCTCCTCTGAGAATGATGTGTAGCACATGTGCTCCCTTATGTGCCACATACGTTTCCACTTTGTGTACGCAGGAGGCTCTGGTTAATGGACAGACCTTGTTTACTGCTGATCATGCTTTATTCACATCACGGTGGCACACGGGCCCATGGGTTCTGTTTCAGTTGTCAGAGCAACAGGGTGAGCGCTGATGTTCCCACGTTGGTGGGGCCTTAAGTGATTTACAGGCTACTGTGTGAGAGGCGGAGAGGGAGGGGGAAACAGAGCGAGACAGTGAAGAGTGTCCACAATAAGACGTCATGTATGCTTTCCACCCAGAAACACTGAAATGACAGGAAAATAAATAAACCTCTCTTTTTTATTCTATGCAGCAAGATACATTTACTAAAAACTAGCCAAGCTTTTTTTTTTTTTGAGAAAATTACTTTTAAAAATGTTAATACACTGTATATTTTATATTTGTATATTGTTTATATTATATTTTGTAAGATATAGTGTCCTCTGTATGAATGAATGTGCGACTGCACCAGACAGGGTAGGGAATGTGGAAGGTATTGAGACTGACAAACACATTGTTGTTTTCATGCTAGTTGTTGATAATAAGACAAATAAACAACATACTTCAAGATGAGTGGTCACAGAGAGTCAAAGGTGACAGAAAGATGTCCTCTTAAAGGTGCTAAACGCGAGATTGGGAGCAATTCTATTATTTCCACGCGGCTCTCAACATGGTGACGGTTGAGCCAGTGGCTCGCAGCTAACAGCGCCAAATATGCCAACAATGGCAACAGAGCTGTCAGAGCTAACGGTGTTAACCTGAGGGGTAACTGGAGGGTGGATGCTATGCTTCTGCAATGGCAGCGTCACTCGGGATGACGTTATCGGCTGCAACTGCCGTATTAGAGCAGTGCAGAGCCATAAGGTAGTCAGTGGAGCACGCTAACATGCATTAAAAGGCATCCATGGCCGACCCGGCTATGTCAACAAAGCACAGAAAAACTACAACACACACAGACGGAGACTTCACTCTTAACTGAGGTGGACATTACTCCACCCTATATCTTTACATAGCTAATAGTTGTTAGATGTTATACTAATTCTCTGGATATCATACAGAGAACCTTTAAAGGACCAGTGTGTAACAATAAGGGGGATCTATTGGCATAAATAGAATATATAATACTAATGAATGTGTTTTCTTTAGTGTATAATCACCTGATTATAAGAATTGTTGTGTTTTTGTTGGTCCTTTTCACAGAGTCCGCCATGTTACACCGCCTTGTTTCTACAGTAGCCCACAATGGACAAACCAAACTCTATTAACTTTTCATACTTGCGCCAGAGTTTATAATGTTACTCGCTCCCATTACGTCACTCTCTCTCTCTTGCTTCACCACTCACTCCCCACATACACACAATCTCCTATACACTCTCCTAGATACACTCTACTCAAAAACTCCAGCTTAAGCGTCCAAAATGTACGAGCAGTATAAAGAGAACAACCAGTGTGTCCGTTTTTGAGCATACAAGAGCCTTTAGTGTGGACGGAGGGTCAAAACGGAGGACATTTTTCAAATTTTGTTGGCTTAGTGTGGACGGAGAATGACAGGCACAGATATACAGTAGACTATAGCGCAGTCATTCAGAGGGTGCCAGAGGCTATGTGAGGCTCAAACTGAACAAGTGTGATTATTTCAATCCACACTGATTAGCATGTGTCAGTCAAATTCAAATTGACTAGCAGATGAGTTCCTCGGTCAGATGGTTTCCTCACTTAAGCCGTGGAAAGGCTGTCAATGTGTCAATTCCATTCATGTGCAGATTTCATTACAGATCATTACACACTCTGTTACTCATGTGTCCATCAATTAATACAGAACATTAAACCATTCAGAGTTCTGCTGGTAAAATATGACAATAAAAAATGTCTCCATCTCACTCACTCCCCTCTCTTTCCGTCTGCCTGGATTTCTCCCTCTCTTTCTCTATACAGTTTATACTATGTGTGTGTATATGTATATATATACAGTATATGACAGCCTCTCTCTCTATGCGATCACAGAGCTCTTCCCTCTCATCCACGACCACAGCTGTCTCTCTGAAAAACCCATCTGAACAAAATCTCCAAGTGCGCAAAATGACGTGACGTTTATCTTTGTCTGTGTGTGTTTGGTCAGGCTAGTCTCATGCTAGTCCGTAGCTCTACCTATGAAAAGTAATACATTATATTCATATACAACTCATGCAATCATTTCATATGTAATCTACATAATCTTGACAGGTGATGTAGTGTAAAGAGAGATTAAGTCCACGTAGGGAGCAGGTCAGGGTGGATGGGTGGGTCTAAAACAAGACCAGATGCAATAAATGGCCAACCCGATTTTACGCCAAAGCGTGTAATAGACCTGCCTGTCCATCACAGAACACCGTGTCGGTGACATTTTGCCTCGCAGACGTGAATATTATATGCCTGTATTAAGGTGCAGTACCAGCAGGGGGCAACAAAGCCACTCAGGTAGGTTTAGGGCCAGAAAACCACTTTGTAAAGTTAAGGGACAACATCATGGTCACTGACTTGAAGAAAACCAATTAGTTAGGTTGAGGGAAAACATCATGGTTGGGCTTAAAATAAGTATGGAAATGAAGTAAGACAAAAACGTAACAGTACGGGAAACATCACTTATGTAAATTATGTAAAATGAAACAGCGAATGCAATACCGCCCCTGCTGCTCCGATTCTCCGGCCAATCTCATGTTCCATTGTCCCCTCACTCATGAACAAGACCCAGACGTAGAATAATAAATGAGAAAGACTGCTTATGGCAGGCAGCAGGGGTAGATGGATCGGTCAAAGAAACACCAAACTTTGACTCTGGAGGCCGCTGTTTGCGACCTGTGTGAAACCAGAAGTCAGCGTTGACTTATTTGCACTTAAGTAAGCCACTTCTGTGGTTATCTTAATCCAAACCACAAAGTTTACCTAAACCTAACTAAGTAGTTTTGCTGCCTAAACACCTCAGGGGCTTGCACAGGCGATTGCTCATGTTGCTGAGGATATGTGGATATGTATGAGGATATGTTGGTTTGGTGTATGTAATCAGTAAATCTATGAATATATGTGTGTGCGGGACTCATATGGTTATTTTCACACTTGGTTGTGTAAACACTCCAACACAGATAGTGTGAGAGGAGGAAGTGCAAGTGATACGTGACTAACAGAGCAAAACATTAACTGTCACATCCAATAGATCTAGTGGCTGCAGACAGAATGTGACTTGTGTGTGTGTGTGTGTGTGTGTGTGTGTGTGTGTGTGTGTGTGTGTGTGCATGTGTACGCTGTACTGCTGCAAGAGAAGCCGGTAATGTTTATGGCCAATAAATGTGTGTTTTTGGAGATGATTGTGCTTGTGTGTGTGTGTGTGTGTGTGTGTGTGTGTGTGTGTGTGTGTGTGTGTGTGCGTGTGTGTGTGTGGTCAGAGTGGGCAGCAGCTGTTCCATCCTCGGGGGGAAACAGCAGAGAGGGGAAAAACCTTCTGTCCTGGTTGTCATGGCAACGAGAAACAAACAACCCCATCAGGTTCAAATTGGCGATAACTGTTGCCGATAGATGGAGGAGAGCGAGATAGGGAGTCAAGCTCTGGTTTAGGTGGTGTGTGTGTGTGTGTGTGTGTGTGTGTGTGTGTGTGTGTGTGTGTGTGTGTGTGAGTGAGATAATGTTCAATAAATGTGCAGGGGAAAAGACAAAGCGATCGAGCTGCAAAAGAGAGCTAAAAATTGGTCTTTTGTTCAGCGGGAAAACATGCAACGATCATTAAAGGCGTCTTTGAGGCTTACTTTAATTCTCTGCTATATATAACGTCAGTGAGCTGTGGTTGACCTGCATGGAGACCTCCATCTGCTTCAGCTTGACTATCTGCATTGTTCACATGAGCACAGAGCAAACCTCACAGTGAGCCAGCAGTACTGGCACTTAACATTCATCTACTTCCATTTATACTGATCGAACGCCCTAGTTTTCATTTTAAAGTGATTTTAGCTAGGATATACAGTCTCAAGTATTATCAGCTTGTTTTAAAAGTGAGAAACTAGACTGTAAAGGCACAGTCACGCATGCACGAATGCAGGCGAGTGACCATCGCCTGTCGAGGTGATATTCACCTGAGGGTTCACCAAACCTGAACTCCACATGAATCCAAAGATGTGATTTTGCTTCGCTTGCATAAAATTAAAGTGAACAGAAGGTGAACATTCATACTCATGTGACTGTGCCTTTATTTAAAGAAAAACACGTCAGATTTCAGGTTAAAATATCCGTTTTGTATTTAATATAAACTAACAGAAATGTTCTCCTCTTCTTTCTCACAGTGAATTTCGACCACTTCCAGATCCTGAGGGCAATAGGAAAAGGAAGCTTCGGAAAAGTAAGTCCATGTTTGCCAAAAATGTTACTAAAAAATCAAATAATTTGGAATCAGCTTCATGATACATATATTTATCTGTTAAAGGGGAAACTAGGTTTAATATGATATGCAAAACATGAATAAAATTATAAAAAAACTCAGTACATATGAAACAAAACCTTATATGTATATACTGTATAAACCCTATGTGTATATACAGTATACGTATGTATATCAAATATATATCCGATATCAAACAATACATGCAAATGTGTCAAGTGATTATAAAAGCTGTTAGACACTTTTCGTGCAATTAATTCCCATGTCAATATATTTTTCCAACCTCTTGTTTTTGTTCACACAGCGCACATACTACGCGGTGAAAAAAAAAAAACCCCAACATACTATTTTTCCAGAACAAGGTTGATTTTCTGAGCACAGCGAATAAAAGCATCAACCATTCACCCAAGTTGCGCCTAATTATATGAAACAACATCATGGACGCGCCGTAGTCCGAACCGAGACGGCAAACTTTATTACTCCTTTCAACCCTGACAAAGGCAGCGCAGACCAGATCCACTCCTTCCATTCTTCCCTTTCATAATAAAAGCCTTTGACTGATAACATTCGCAGCAAGTATTTCACATTTCCGTGTTGTTTATTCGTCACACCACCGGTGTGTAAAGGCCTTAAGGTTGCAGCTACTTTTTAGTACTGAATAATTTGCTTGAGCATTCCTTAAAGAATTAATCAAAATAGCTGCACATTAGGCGCAAGATGTTACAAACAATATACCACATCTCCTCCCTGTCAGTACAATATTATAATGTCTGGTAAAGGCCTCCAATTTAATTTGCTCCAGACCAACAGAGTCACACCATGTTTCCTCTTGTTCTTAAGTCACATAGTGCAGAGTAATTCACACTGGCACGTACAGTACATGTAAGCGTATAGCGATGCACATGCACAGGCTCACAGAGCATCTCCACTATGTCCAACAACAGATAAGCAGTCTAATCACAGTAGATGGCAAGCTGTTCTATGGGAGGAGTGATGCGATCAGGGTTTGGCTGATTAACCGTGCCAGCTGGTCCACGGATCACTCTCTTAGATAGCAGTAATCACTGGCGTATTGACGCTTGTAGCACAGACGAGCACGATGACAAATAAATATGGAGCATTATTCCTCTGCATATTGAAAACAGTGGCATTCTCAGACACCTTGTCAAAAGAGGGTAATCACATACAGTTTGATATATACAAACAATGACAGCCACCCAGACTGCACCAGGTGTTATACTCTGTTTTGCATCAGTGATGCTCTTTATTTCATGCATAAAAAATGCTGCTTGAAAGCATTTTTTTATGCATTTTTGAAAGAAATATCTACATCCCTGTCCGACACGCACCCAGTCGTTCTAATGAATACCAACACGATGTTTCCCATCTCTGAAATGCAAAATATACTGGTGTGAAAAGTTGAACGTCTTAAGAGAGGATTAAATTCCTGATCACAGAGATTAAAGACAAATCCTGAAGTTTCCTTCCAGCCTCGTTGGATGGACATTTGTGGTTATTGCACTATAACACATCATGTGTAACAAGCATTCAGCACAAGTGCAGAATATAAGCATTTTATCCTAATAATTATTTTATGAAATCTGGTGAAATGACATATCTCACAAATCTGTTGAGGCCTTTGTAAAAGCTTGCTGATAGCAAGTGATATACTGTTTTTCTATGTGACGTACAACATAATTAATCAACATACCCTCACACAACGGTTCGTACGATATTCTACGTTCAAAGTTATTCTTCCTTTTGCGTTCCCTACAAACGTCAAGCAACACGTGTCAATTTCCAAATGTTTTAATCACACAGTCTTTTCAAAATAAACTTCCATCTTCACAGGAAACAACTTGTTTCGGTTTAAGCAACAAAACTACTTAGTTAGGTTTAGGAAAATATTGTGGTTTGGGTTAAAATCACTGTGGAAGTGGCGTTACCTATGTACACGAGTGACAAATACCTGTATCCTGAGGGAAAGTCTTGTTGTTTTTAACCCACCCATCCATCCCGATGTTCTCCATACATGGTATTTTTCACTCTTTATACTTCCCAGTTAACGACAAAAATAAAATTATTTTCTCCATTATTTTTCATACGTATAGCTACAAAAGGGGTATCAGACCAGTCTGAATTAACCAATGTTCGTATTGGGCAAAACATGGACTACTGATGCATATCTTTACTTTGTTGCTACAGGTTTGATCATATAATTTTGCCCACAAGGAATGATGTTTAACCTGTTATCATATTACAGTGAAAGGACTACATTATCATTTTCTATGAATGATATGTTACCTGTTAGTTAGTTAGTTAGTTAGTTAGTTAGTTAGAGTTAGCAGAAAGCAATACATGAGTCACTTTTAGGGGCGGCAGTAGCTCAGTCTGTAGGGAGTTGGCTTGGGAACCGGAGGGTCACCGGTGCAAGTCCCGTCATGGACCAAGAACTGAGTGTGAACTGGTAGCTGGAGAGGTGCCAGTTTACCTCTTGGGCACTGCCGAGGTGCCCCTGAGCAAGGCACCTCAACTGCTTGTCAAGCACTTGTCAGGAGCAGCCCCCTCACTCTGACATCTCTCCATTGATGCATGTATATGTGTTTCGGGTCTGCATGTACTGTGTATACGTTACAACAGAGTGTAAAAATTGAATTTCCCCTAGTGGGACTAAATAAATAACTAATAACTAATAAAGGTTGATCTTCTTCTTCTTTAATAGCCTTGAATGTGCTACAGCATAGGACAGAGATGCATAAGCAAAATGCCAACAGTATTAGTATTAGTACAGTATTAGTACTCTTACAACAGTAAGAGTATTCAGGCCATTTTGACCACTGCAGTGAAGGGGTTTACCCTCATGTGATCTTACCTTCAGGTCTGCATTGTGCAGAAGAAGGACACTAAGAAGATGTACGCCATGAAGTACATGAACAAGCTGAAATGTGTGGAGCGCAACGAAGTGAGGAACGTCTTGAAAGAGCTGCAGATAATGCAGAACCTCGAACATCCTTTCCTGGTCAACTTCTGGTAAGCCAAAGACATCATACAATCCTCATTGCTTTAATGTGTGAACCAAAAGCTGCTATAAAAATTTCAAAGGTGACATATCTTGCTTATTTCCGGGTTCATATTTGTATTTTGGGTTTCTATTAGAACATATTCACATGCTATTCAAAAAACATTATTTTTCTAATATGGTCTGTCTGAATACCTGTATTCAAAGTCTGTCTGAAACACTCCGATTTAGCTCCCGTCTCTTTAAGACCCCTTCCTTAAAAAATCCAATCTGCTCTGATTGTCTTACAAGAAAATATGATATACGATGTGGGCCTACAAAATTAAGTTTCTACAACTAAACTGCATTCTCAGTTATGTTTTGAGGGAAACATATTTCCTCCCGAATTACAGTCACACTTTGAAATGTTGTGGCTATGATTGTAAATTGAAAAAAAAAAAAAAAAAAAACGCAACAAAACTACTTGGTTAGGTTTAAAAAAACATCATGGTTGGGCTTAACAGTATTACAAAATTGGGGGAAAAAACAACAAAAGCACTGCTTTAGGTTTAGACAACAAAATTACTAGGTTTAGTAAAAAAACATCATGGTTGGGCCTAAAAGTATAACAAAACTGAAACAAAACACACAAAAAAAAAATGCAACAAAGTTATTTCATTAGGTTTAGGCAACAATACTACTTGGTTAAGTGTAGTAAAACATCTTGGTTTGGCTTAAAAGTACTACAAAATTGAAGCAAAGCAACAAAACTACTTTGTAAGGTTTAGGTAACAAAACTACTTAGTTAAGTTTATAGTTAAAAACATCATGGTTGGGCTTACAACAAAAATGCAACAAAGCTACTTCATTAGGTTAAGGCAACATAACTAATTGGTTAAGTTTAGTAAAACATCGTAGTTTGACTTAGTACTACAGATAATTTACAACAAAAAGGCAACAAAACTATTTTGTTAGAATTAGGCAACAAAACCTCCGAGGTTAGGTTTAGTTAAAAAAAAAAAAAAAAATCACGTTTAAAACAAGTTAACGCTGACTTTTAGTTTCACACACAAACAATGGTCTCCTGTGTGAAAGCCCTGTGTTTGTTTGACCTATCCACCACTCCAGCCGCCTCTCTATGTGGACTTCCAAAGACTATCATTACAAACATATTTGTGATATGTCAAAAACAAATGTTTACCGTGAAACATGGTTCACAATTCAGTTTCATTGTATTATAGAGTACTTAATTTACAGGAAGGGGAGCCAAATCTGAACGGCTTATTGAACCACACTGTATTCTGATCTAGACAGACCACAAAAAAATGACTGGCTTGTATAATTTCACAGTTTGTGGGTTGGTAGGCGCTCCAGATACCCAAATATTTGTGCACAAGCACTGAAAAAGTCAGTTTTGCAGGATATGTCACCTTCAAGTGCACCATGAATGACTCCCACTGAGCAGACTTGTATTCAACATTAGTATTACCATCAGCTGTAGCAGGCATTTGAATGATTTTGTAGTGCACTAAATGTCACCCATTTGATTTTTATGGTGATTGTATTCTGTCCATTAAATCGGTGAATGCACAGACACACTGAGAGAGCATCGGCCATTAAAGAAAGCTCAGGAGTCTGCAGATGCATTCAGAAAGGTGTTGTTGCCCAATGACGAACTCTCTCCGGTCTCCATCCACGTCATCTCACCCTTTGAAGCTGCTAAAAGGAAAATGTAGTTTGCGCACTGATCCAAGTTCAACTTTTATGAGCACAACTCGCGTCTCTTGGCAAGCTTCCCGTCTGCCTCACCGCATTTGGGGGTCGAGGAAGTCTTTGCTTCATTCAAACAGCGAGTGCTAATCTAAGATGACTCATCAGGTACTCTCAGCGACTCATTCATCATAATTTGAAAGCCCGAACTTATTGAGCACCGGGAATCGTACTTTTGAGATGCCTGATAAGTGTGGCTTGTTAAGATCCCATCTGAAAGGCGTCATTAATTCTTGATAAGAACTCTGCGACGTTTGAGAGGAAGCCACCCTGGTTTTCCTTCTGTCAAGCAGAAAGGCAGCGAGCAAGGTCTGAGCAAGGACGACGAGTAACTGCCAAGGTCATGTAGTCCAGTTTTTAAAAATCAAACCTTTAGCTATTTTTTTTAGTATCATTTATCATTCCTCCTTTGATTTACAGGTTTGCGACTTGCTCTTTTGCGGTTGCCAATAAAAATCTCTGGAAATGTGAACATTAAAATAAGATACTAAAAGCGGGACTTTTGGCAGTGAAGGGTGGGAATCTCCACAGGTCCCATGATACGATATATCACGATACTTAAGTCACAGTTCAGTCTCATTGCAATTTAAACATAATGCGATAATAATGCCACATTAACACAATTTACAATTTTTAGGATGCAGCAGGCTCAGTTTTAAAGCTAGACGATACTGGTATCATATGAAACTGCAGAACCTAAGGGATTAGATGGTACCAACCATGTCATCATGCACAAAGGAGGATAAATAACGCTCTAAACTAAATATGGGTGAGGAAAAACTGTCATGGCCATTTTCAAAGGGGCTCCTTGACCTCTGACCTCAAAATACGTGAATGAAAATGGGTTCTATGGGTACCCACGAGTCTCTCCTTTACAGACATGCCCACTTTATGATAATCACATGCAGTTTGGATCAAGTCAGAGTCAAGTCAGCACACTGACACACTGACAGCTGTTGCTGCCTGTTGGGCTGCAGTTTGCCATGTTATGATTTGAACATATTTTTTATGCTAAATTTAGTACCTGTGAGGGTGTCTGGACAATATTTGTTGTCAGTTTGTTGTTAATTGATTTCTAATAATAAATACTGTACATACATTAATTAGCATAAAGCAAGTATATTTGCCCACTCCCATGATGATAAGAATATTAAAATCTTGACTAATCTCCCTTTAAGGTACATTTTAAACAGATAAAAAGTGTGATTAATCACAATTAACTATGGACAATCGTGATTAAACATGATTAAATATTTTAATCAATTGACAGCCCCAGTTGCGATATATTTTAATTTATTTCCTTTTTTTTCCAACTGCGAACTACACAGATTGTCAACTTGTGTTTTACCTAATAAGATACAGTTTTCAGTCTGTTCATATCAGAGTTTTCATTCACATATCTTAAGGTCAGAGGTCAGTTTTCCTCACCAAAATTTAGCGTAACTTCCCGACAAGCTAACATGACATGGTTGGTAATAATCAATTCCTTAGGTTTTCTAGTTTTAGATGAGTTGGCTACAATCTCTCAAAGACTAGCAACCGGATTGTGAAGAGGTTAATTGTTTATATAATTACACATTTATATTGACGTCCATGTATTTATACAATATTGCCATTGCAAAATATTGCAATACTATGTTGTATCCGTTTTTCCCCCACCCCTATATGGGACCAGCGGCTTTCCCCCATCTACCCTTCGTCCTCTGTCCAATTTTCCATCCTCTCTTCACCTACTTCCCATTTTAATCCCATATCTTTATTAAAGCTACTCCGGCAGAATCAATAGCTGTCTTTTAATTACTAATTTGAGGGAAACAAAGCTAAATCCTCCCCCAATGAGAATGAATGAGAAGAGACTCAAAGCACATTAAAAAGAGGAGAGGATACAGTATAAGGACTGCAGAATAGCCACACAGCAGCAAGAGGAGGCAGAGTGGGGAAACAACAGAAGAGGTGAACAGAGGATAGAGAGATGTGTAGTGTACAGATTCATCAGACAAACAATGCCAGCGCTTGCTTTCTTGCTTGATTGCATGCTGTGTTGGACAAAAAAAAAAAAAAAAAAAAAAAAAAAAAACAGTTGGAAGTTAATGCCTTTGGCAGCGTAAATCCCCCTGAGTGGGGGTGATTTCCTCTGGAGATGTGCTTGGGTCAGCGCTGTGCCCACTGCCTCTTTCTGTCTCGCTCACTGTGTTGAGTTGGCGTAAGTTATGGTTGTCCTGAGGTAAGCGCTCAAGGTCAGAGCCTGCAGGCGTACGAAGCGCACCGAGCCAGCTACATGCAGAAAACCAGGTTTGATTTTCCTTACGTCCCGTGGCCTGTCCTCTCATCCTCCTACTCTGTCCTCTCTTCTCTCACCTTCCTCCTCCTCTCCTATTTTCCTCCTCCACCACCTGCTTGTCTTCCTTCTCTCTCCTCCTGGACCTCCTCAGGCGTGACCTCAGGTGTCTGAGCGCTGTGTGCAGCCAAGCAACGATGCACTTAGCAAACCAAACACATGAACTTCTAAACAAGTTATTTATCACTGTGTGAACTATGAAGTATGATACAGAATATTGATTTTGAAGAATCTTAACATCCGCCGTTAAGTGTGTGGCTTCGACCGAAATCGCATACTATGCATACTATGCATATTGAGTATGCACTACATACTACATATCGTTCAACATACTTTTGTGTGAATAAACAACAGCATGTATCTCCTCACACACTGATAATAATTTACATTACCACTTCCTGAGAGCCACTGTGCTGGTTGGAGACAGGTAACCATGGTTACCTGTACCAATCTCGTGACGAAAACGACAGTTAGTGAGAATCAAAGGCAGAACTAATTTAAAATATATATTACGCCCAGCCAAGTGAAATACTTACTGATAAAGTGACGGGATATTGATGTTACAGAGCTGTTTGTCAACGTCAGTTATGAACTTTGTCATTACTGCTGCATTGCATTGTGGGATATAGTGTCCAGTGTAATATTTCACTGGAAATAGTATGCCATTCGCGTACTATCTCGTTTCATACTAAGGTTTCGGACAGACTTAAATATCTCACATATTGTTTTAGCGTACTAAATAGCATGTTGATATCAGATGCAGCCTCAGAGTGGGTACGATCAGTGTATTGATGTGCCAGCAGTGGCAGCCCGTTGTGCCTGCGCTGCACTAACTCCCACTGTGTAAGGGGAGCCCTTCCTCGCACTGCCAGAGATACACTCACAATATATAAGAGACAGAGAGGGAGCATCAGATGCTGCTGTATTCAGCTTTCAGTCATGCCGCCTCTTTAACTGTTTGTCTTGCTGTTGATTTGTTTGTTGATGGAGGAAACGTCACAGAGGAAGAACTTCTTGAAACTACCTGGCTGCTGTGTGGTGTGATGGATGTGTTGATCACAGGCTGGGTAATGTGTTTGAGGAGCACATTTGTTTTCAAGCAGAAGGAAAACTGCAAAAATTGTCCATTTGTGCGTTAAGTTGTTGATTCATGATTATATTCCAGAAAAGCCATCTGGTGATCTGTTTGGATCTTGAGAGGAACAACTACAATTTCATACATTTTCATGCTGCTAACAAAGAAATTGTAGACTTTCAATCATCTGTGGAGTGTTTTGAGCCACTCACTTTTACTCTTTCCAGGAATTTGCCTGTTGAGCTGGTTTTATTAATCAGCCACTCAGCCAAACAGATGGGATTCATACGAACTTGAAAAGACAGCGAATGCTCGAATAAAAAGGGCTGATTAGTGTAAGCCTGTTATTCAGAAGTATTCCATGCTAATTCAATACCAAGACAAAATATTGGCTAGGATTTAGGAAATGACACAGATCTGCAGATCTTCAATATCTGTTTTATGTACTCTTCCACAAACTCAGAACAATAATGTGCTCTGCCAACTCTGTTTTAAGTACGATGAAGAATTCACAACTACATCTGATTTAACAGGCTTAAACTGTTGCTTGGCAAATCTGTCAGTAGTATGGTGGTCCCCAGACAATAATCTTCTATTTCTATCTAATAAAATGTACTTGAATTTACAAATATGCAGATATTACTACTGACATTCATGTAATTTTACACCACAACGTCTGCTATATTAGCCATGTGTTTAATTGCATACAGAGCAGGGAACTGAGATCAGATCATAAGTGGTCACCAATATGTCATGTCAATACAGGTCTCAACCGGGCCCAAGTCTACAGGACACTTCATTCCATCACAGCTAACCTCTGTGATAAATACTCTTATGATGCAACATGCTAATGTAAAACCAAACCACAAAAGTAATTGCGTAACTGTCAAAGGAAAATAGAAGTACATTAACAAAAGCCTGGACCATTGTGGAGTAAAAGCTTCTCTTGCTCTAGGGAGTACCTCTTTTTGCTCGGTTATTATGCAGTCTCACTAATGCCTTCCATTTCTACGCAAAGCAAGACATCATTCAGTGTTATTCCCCATTCAAGTGCATTTTTTCCTCAGAAAACTAAACAGAAATGAAATAATGTCTCACAAAGGCAATGATTTTTCTAAAGAAACTAAGAGAATTCCTCCAAGCATCCTGACATAAAAGATCTAGTACAACAGATGTGCTGTATAGTACAGGCACTACAGTCTGCTTCGGCGCAGTATAGGGTACACTTTGAATGAATGGCGTGAGCTAAAATAAGCTTAAGTGCAGACTCCAACATTACAAGTAAGGTAAGATCTGCTTGTACTTGAGGGACACACTGTATCCTTGTGTATGTGGAAAATGTGCATATCACAGCCTCATTTTCCTTTTAACGCTGCAGGTATTGCTGAACACTAGAAAGCAGCATGTCAGCATGTCAAGAATTTGGCCCGATGTCAAGGTGACCTGGCGAAATGGAAGCTCATAATCAGGGGCTGTGAGAATAAGGAAACACCCTGATTAAGCACTGTTACTAAGCCCAAATGTTTGACTGATGGAAGTAAAAACAAAAGGTCACTATTTCAAAATATGCTAACTTGTTAATGTGGCGACGTAGCATATGTGAGATCATTAATTTCCAGAGCTTTCTATGAGGAAGTAATTCTCAAAGTGGAGTCTGTGGCACTCTGCCAGGGGGGCCATGAAAAGTTTTCAGATTCATTCATTTAAGTGATCATGATATTATTTATTTATTTATTTATTTTTTTAACAAAAAGCTTCACAGTTCAGTTACTGTTTTTTAATATCTAAATCTGCAGTATAATCAGCCCAGCCAGCAGGAAAAATGTTGAAATTGTATGTTTCTGCAAACCACGGATATGTTGCATGTGGACGTTTCTGCATTCAAGAGACACAGTAAACCAAGCAAATATTATTGAAAGTTATTACACGGCTTTGTTGAGGACTCGATTCTTGCTATGGGCGCAGTTCTTAACTCAGACTCTGGCAGACTGTTTTTCTGTGAAATTATTGATTTCTTCAGTAAGTAACCGTGTAATAAGTGGTATAATGTGCAGCTAGCGGGTCATTGTTGTGAAATAAACTCAGAATGAGTGATGCCACATCCCAACGCAGACCCCCGAGGTCTTACATATAGTTTAGTAACGAGCTGACTGTGCTTTTTACGTAAAGTTGTTGCTGTTTACAAAACATTTTACAAAACATTTTACAAAACGTTTTATGTAACGCTGTTTTATGCAACACTTTTACAAAACATTGTTTTCTATTTTTACGTAACGTTTTACATAATATTTTACGTAATATTGTTGTACGTAATGTTTTATGTACTGCTGTTTTACTTAACATTTTTTATGTAACATTGTTTTACAAAACAGTTTTACGTTACGTTGTTTTACGTTACGTTGTTTTACGTTACGTTGTTTTACGCTACGTTGTTTTACGCTACGTTGTTTTACGCTACGTTGTTTTACGCTACGTTGTTTTACAAAATGTTTCACATTGTTACATTAGTTATGTAATGTTGAAAAGCGAAGGGTGGATGTTATTCATATACAGTAGTCATGTTGTTATGGTTGTTACATAATGTTACATTATTATTTTAATAAAAACCATGGTTTTCTTGTCTAACCATAACCAATTACATTTGTTGCCTAACATATCGTTTCACAACATAAGCCACGTGTCATTGTGGCTTCTGCAAGTATAATATGAGGCTGATATGAAACGTATTTAACAAAACTTTTTTTGCTTCAGAAACATCAACATTCCTGTGGTTTGTAAAAACGTACAATGCCAACATTTTTTTTCTGGAAACTGGGTTGGTATAATATCTGCAAATCTGTTCAATACATGTCTAGTATCTTTTTATACATTTTTATACATTTCTCTTGGATTGTTCTTTCACATAACTGAGACCATAGAGGCGTAAAAAAATAGGCTACGTCAAATTATTTCTAGGGACATACATGCGGGGGTCCCTTGTATACTCTCTATCTTGTAAGGGGTACTTTGGTGAAAAAGCTTGAGACCCTCTGCTGTAAGGGATGTGTGCATGTGTTTTTGAAACAGAGCGCATCCATGCGTATGTGTTCTCGGGGAGCATTAGACACAGGCTGATGGGAGCTGTCAGTCAAAGGAGGTGTTGGGAGTTGAGGTTGGAGGAGGTCGGAGGGCTGTCGGCATCGATCCAACATGTCACAGTCTGAGCGGCTGGCCGGCTGTGTCCGTTTCAGCAAAGGGGCTTCGGTCTGTGGAAATGTGTGTGTGCATGTGTGGATAGTATCTAAGTCTAGTCACTGTAATTGTAATAGCTTGTGTTGGACAACAGTCTTGATTAGCTTTTTTATCACTGAGATTTACTGATGTGGATTTTTCTTCTGTGGGCATAGATGCTAATTAGCAAAAAATCATTAATAGACTTAGGAGGTTTAGTTAATTCATAAATGGTATTCAGTTTATGGATGACAGGTTGCTGACAGGGAAAAAAATAAGTCCAATATTGCTAAATCTAATGAATGCATACATGTGATATTCTCCTTTCAGAGAGGGGATATGTTTATGGGAATATTGCCAATAGTGCCATTACTTTTAAAGAAAGGAAACGATTTGTATAAGGCACTCACTGTAATGTATGTTTTTCTTGATTTAAAGGCAGTTATCTGCTCAAAAATAAGATAAGCTGTGCGTCTGAAGAATCAGATTTTATTATAATTTATTACATTTTCATCATTTTAAACTGCAGCAGTTTTATTTGAATTAATTTGTGACAACTGTTGCCTCTGAAAGAGGGAAAGGGAGTTTTTTTGATAAGGACATGCTACAAAAAGCCTCTGAGCCCCCAGTGGTTTCTGGAGACTTCCATTACTGAAGTGGCCTGGGGTGCTTGAGCCTCTAAAAGCTCCATGCAGGATGCTCTCCCATCAGGCTGGCTGCCTGGAGGCCAGCACCAGGTCACATTGAAACGCATGTGTGGCGGAGCAGACACAGACAGTGAAAGAAAGACGGAAAGAGACAGAGGTGGAACAACTAGAGGACGAGAGAGACGGAGAGAAAGGGACACAGAACAAGCAAGCTAAAGAGAAACCAGATGCCAGCAAGGCTAATGAAAAAGTCTGTACCGTCCAGCATAATGTACAGGTGCTAATCTGCAGTCTGGCTGCTGGTCCACCCAAAACGCTGGCCGAGGCATCAGCTGCTAATGATGCTTGAGAACTTGTTCTGTTGCTGTCTGTCTTTTTCAGCCCTTTGCAGCTGCAAAGTGCAAATGCAGACAGTCAACGTAGTGCTGTTGTCAAAATGAGAAAAGACAAAAAAATACTGATTATGTTCCTCTTCATAGTCGCACATCTGTTTCCATTTCTTTCTTGCTTTCTATCATCTTTATTACTTTGCATGCTATTATGTTGTTGATATTAACAGACCGTTGCT
Source organism: Pterois miles (assembly GCA_947000775.1). Taxonomy (NCBI): domain Eukaryota; kingdom Metazoa; phylum Chordata; class Actinopteri; order Perciformes; family Scorpaenidae; genus Pterois; species Pterois miles. Next base: position 25,157,021 of record CAMQGK010000052.1, read on the forward strand.
ATGGGCGCAGTCGGACTCTGGAGGACTATTTTTAGGTTAAATTATTGATTTCTTAAAGTCAGAAGCTGTGTAATAAGCGGGATAATGTGCAGCTAGTGGCTCATTGTTGTGAAAGAAACCCCTTCAGGGTGGTAATGACCATCACTATTGGCCTGATAACAGTTGAATCGGGTGCAGCTGTGCAGCAGTAGCTCCGCCTGTCTACATGGGATGCATTCAGGCACAATACTGAGTGTGGGTTAATACAGTTTCAACATGAAGCCGGCTCTTTAACCCTAGAACACTAACGTTAAAATAAGTCACACCATCACTAACGTTGGGTATATTTTACCCAATACAATATCCTTGATAAAATTCAGTTTTCATCAATTTATGTAAAAGTACAACACTGTATGCCAAATTGTAGTACTCTTCTTTAATTTCAAAATGTGCAATATCACATAAATTAAAAAAAAAGGTACCATGGCGGACCCTTTAAAAAGGCAGCAAAATTATTGAAAAAACAGGTAATCCTGAACGATACATTTTAGAACAAAAAAACAAATGGAGCTGGGAACTTGTTCTTCGGTCCACTTATTCCTAGGACATGTGGGCCTTGTCTGGTGAAGGCACAGTCTTAAAGTCGTAAAATATGTTACTCTCTATCACTAAAGTCGGGTGAAAATCACCCGAACGCATGCCTCTTGAAAAAAACATAGATGGGAGGAGGGAAACAAACATACAATTAATAACATCAGTAAGCAGCCTGAAGCTACCCAAGGACCCATGAAACTCAGACAATGGCAACACAATGAAAATCACATAACAAGAATTGTGTGGGTGAAAATCACCCGACGTTAGTGTTCTAGGGTTAAAATCACATTTTCACACATATATGTTACTATATTAATGTCAACATGGGAAACTTCTGTGACCCAAAGCCGACCTGTGACGAACAACTTAATAAGGACCTTTTCTGATTTAGTGTGACAACAGTGGCAGCAGACCAGTGGAGACTTCAGTCATATTCAGACACCTGAATAACTTCTAAATACTGAGTCACCATGTCGGGAGAGAGAGAGAGAGAGAGAGAGAGAGAGAGAGAGAGAGAGAGAGAGAGAGAGAGAGAGAGAGAGAGAGAGAGAGAGAGAGAGAGAGAGAGAGAGAGAGAGTACTTGCTTTAAGAAGAAATGGGGCTTTTATTGTCATAGGAGCCCAATTTACACCCTAATAGAGCGGCGATATTGCTGAAATAGCGAAGAATAGAAAGCTGAATTAGCACCAGGTCAGCCAGTCCCAGAAGGATCATGTTGAATTGCAGCTAGAATATCTAACATACAGTATGTAAAGCACAAAAAAGATTAATAAGTGCAATATTTTGCACTTATGCAGATAGCCAATTGCTGAAGCAGTAACACAAAACACTGCGCATAACTGTTGACTTTGTGTATGTGTTCTTACTTGTGTACATCTGCTTGCATGTGTAGGCCTGAGTATGTACATTATATTTGGGACTTTTTAACACTTATAAAACAAAGTTTCATGACATTTTCAAGGTGCCAAATTTGAAATTCAGAGCATATCTGCCGGCAGCTCGCAGCTAACAGCGCTAACAGTGCAAACAATGGCCCGGTGATGTCAACAAAGCACAGAGAAGCTCACAGTGCATCACGAACAGAGGACGAGTGACTTCATTCTCTGCTCAGGTGGACATTACTCCTCTACTGTATATCTTTACATTGCAAAACGTTGTTTGCTGCTATATTAATGCTCTGGATGTCATATAGAGAACCTTTTAGAAAGAGGTAGCTGGCTATGCCAGGGTTTACATGTATGTGTGGACATTACAGTAATCTGTAGTAGTAGTACTGTAGTGTCTCACTGTGTGGATCACCCTCTGTATGGCAACTTTGCTCCAGAGCAACCATCTGAGAGATCTCCGTCAGTCAGTCAGTCTTGATGGAATGACAACTTTAGCACTTTCAGTTTTTACCACCTCGGCTTTCTGACAGAAAACAAGGAAACCTCAGCCAAGCATAAGAGCTGGTTTTCTACTTGACTGAACTAGTTTCACAGAGGACTCAAGTGTGCCATCGATTGGCTTGATGGACTTGCAGTCCCTCCTGGACTTTAACCCAACCAATGACTCAGTAATGTCCATGATAAGGTAGTAATACATACAGAGGTTCTTACATTACATTTTAGAAGCAAATATTGGTCAAGGCAGAGAAACAGTGAGCACTTTGCATAAGATATTACCAAAATTATCAAAAATAAGTTTGTCTGAAGAGGATTTTCACCTCGAGTTTTGTAGACAGAAGGATTACAGTTTTTGACACGGAGTCTTTTTAATTAAAGGGTCTTTAATTTTGGGTATCAGACAATACAGATCAGATTTTCTGCTTAATTTTAGCAGATACACATAATTAAATATTGAACAGATAATACTAATGATTAATAAAATAACAATTATCTAATCAAAATATGTAATTGTGTCAATTACAGTTAGTAAGTCAAACTGAACATGATAAAGTTGTAGATTAATTAATTAGTAGATTAACTAATTAATTAATTAATTAATTAATTATTAATACTGCCGGGGCGGCAGTAGCTCAGTCTGTAGGGAGTTGGCTTGGGAACCGGAGGGTCACCGGTTCAAGTCCCGTCATGAACCAAGAACTGAGTGTGAACTGGTAGCTGGAGAGGTGCCAGTTTACCTCTTGGGCACTGCCGAGGTGCCCCTGAGCAAGGCACCAAACCCCCAACTGCTCAGGGCGCTTGTCAGGAGCAGCCCCCTCACTCTGACATCTCTCCATTGTTGCACGTTTGTGCATGTGTGTGTTCTGGTCTGCATGTACCGTGTATAAGTTAACAACAGAGTGAAAAAATTGAATTTCCCCTCGTGGGACTAATAAAGGACTATCTTCTTCTTCTTCTTCTTCTAGAAAGGGTCATTGAATTCACTTTAGTAGGAATTGTCTCATTGCATTCAGGCTGTTTTCATACACCTTTTGTAGCTATACCTACAAAAAGTAATGTCCTGATCCGTATACATCCCACAAAATCAATCCATATGTGGTCTTTTGTATAAAGAGCGACAAATGCCACGTGAGGAAGAGGTCGGGGTGAATCGGTGGGTCAAAAAAAAAAAACGGCAGAATTTCGCCCAGGAGACTGGTGTTCATGCCCCGTGTGAAACCAGAAGTCAACGTTGATTTATTTGTCTCGTAACTTCCCTAATTATAATTACGCCATTTCCGAAATAATTTTAACCCAAACCACAATGTTTTCCTAAACCTAAGTAATTTCGATCCCTAAACCTAACTAAGTTATTCCCTATGAAGGTAGAAGTTTATTTTGAAAAAACATATAACAAGCTGAAACTGATACGTGTGGCTGGACATTTGAGGGAAAATTCATAAAAAATGAGGAATAACTTTTCATAAGATTTCAAACGAGCCACTGCACGAGGATATGTTTCTGTATAATATAGCAATGAAATAAACAGCAGTTTTTCCTGGGAGAAGCCAGTGTTTGTCTACCAAGAAAAAGAGCAATTAAAGTCCAGTGTGTGTCCCCTAAACGCTTGTGACAGCAGATTCTTGGATTCTTCGCCACCTTAACTACTTTTGCTGGGTTTAGGGCTATTTACACTCTATGTGTGTGTGACAGAGAGAAACAGACCTGTAAAGAGAAGGAGAACGAGACATAAAGGGAGTTAATCAAATGATTAATAGACAGAGTAAAAATGGAGTCCATCCAGCAAACACACACTGCTGTCTGCTCACATTTAAAACCACCGACAAGCTTGTTTTTCTCGTCTCGGTTTTCAGTTTTCAGCCAGACTTGTTTTAAGCTTCAAATTTGGGGAATAAATATTTCACACACATTCAGCTTTGCAATTTATTTTTTAAATATTGCACACATTTTTTGCATGCATCCCCAACCACTGTCCTTAATGGGTTTTTTTTTTCTTATATCCATGCTTTTTCCCATGACAGTATTTCAGTATATCCTCTCTAATGGCTTAGTTAAGTTATTTCTATCCTAAAATGAAATCATCAAAGTAATGAGAAGTCTCCCGGACTTCTTTAACACTGTGGATAATCTGGGAAGAATGTTTTCACCAGCTATGAACTCAGTCAGAGCCAAACTACAAATCCTGTATCAAAGTGAAGCATTGCTTTCATATTTAAGAGAATGTGATGTTAATATGACGCCTGCTGGATCTGTGCTTCCTCTCTGCATGCCACACTAAAGTGTCCTATCATTATCCAACATACACACATTGATCCACTCAGTTATGTCTTCCTTAAATCTAATGTCTTTTTGACATTGATATTTTTCAGATTCGAGTCTTTGTAGACTCCCCATGGAAGTCCCCTCTTCGTAGAATATGTTGCTTTTAGGTCATTTTGTCTCCTTATTTATAAGGCTCTCGCCGTTTTTTTGCTATTTTATATTTAGAATAGGTTTCTGTCATTGTGACCAACAAGAGAAAAATGGCTCTATATGAGTTTTGCTATCTAGGAGGCAAAAAACTTAAAAACCATCATCCCCACAGAGCGAAACCTTTCCTCACCCAGCTCACGTTGAGTGACTGGCCAATTTATCTTTACTTGATTCTTTAAGGTAAAATAAATTGAAAATTGAAAAAAACAATGGCGGAAAAGGTGTATTCTGTAGCCACAACTTCAATAAATACTGGGTTTGTGAGGATTTTGTACGCATTCCCCTCTGTATGGTACAACGCATCATACTAGAACAACCATGCCCACCAGAAGGGAAAACAATCACCGCCACAACCAAGAGCTGACACGCTAACAAAATGCCTATAGCTAGCTAAAAACATCGTGTTTCAGCAAGCCAAAAGATTATTTTAGCATCCTATATCTACAGGGTGCAGCTGATAACTAATAGGATGATGGGATGGGACAGCTGTTTGTAAGCTACTGTAGTTAACTAAGACACTTTCAAACACAACACTGCATAGATTTCTTACAGAAATTGTATGGTTAGTTTATGCTTGCTGCACACGTTGGCAATCTGAGCGTCAGGATCCTACAGTTTTCCCACCTGTTACTGATGCCTCATGTCGTATTGCCAGCCTGTATCCACTTTTGTAATCTTAAAATCAGTTTTTTGGTTCAGCAGCTTGTAAAAACTTAGTTTTGGGTTATTTACCCTGTTGGTAGTGCATCCCACCACATAGCAGCTTGTAGCTGTTGTTATAAGCAGAGGGAACTGACAAGGAGGCACTTTCACGCAATACACAGTCAGCGTCTCTATATCTGACAACTACGATTGATTAGATTACATACAGTGATGCCAGATATCGTGAGAGAAACAAGCAACTAGGTCTGTAGAAATAAGCCCAAAAGAGGAAACTCCCCACAATATGAGCGGCAACTTGATCACTTCATATATTCAATATATGTATGAATTTATTTTGGATTGTATGCATTTCATTGCATTTTTGCATCCATTCTAGGCTTGTAAAAATACATTTTTTCTTGTTCTTTATTGTCTAACCAGATCGGCATGATGTGCTCATATATCACACTTCCACTCTCTCTCTCATACTCTCTTCTTTGTTGTACTTTTTGCCCACATAGTACCTGGCATTTTTAGCTAAACTCCATCCACCCCGTGAAGAGCTGGTTCACACCAACAACAACGCTGAGCAGCGCTGGTGGCATTCAGGGTTGTGTATGCATCCTGCAACAGGACAAACTTGACAGGCATACATGAGAGAGACAGTAGCAAGCTCAAATAAGCAACTACACTTTAGAAACAAACCCCAAAATATGTAACCTGCAGTTACCAGTATTGTAAGCAACTTTTCAGGGAAACAAGCCATCAACAGTCGCTTATAATAAGCAGACTTGGCAACTCTCATATGTATTACATATTGACTTAGCCAATCTGCAGCTTCGTACTGTAAATATACTCAGAGGAACACCATTTAAATTTTTCTCATAGCAAAAAAAAAAAAGAAAATATCACCCCCATTACGCTGTCACACACATAGACATATAAACTTTGCCAACAACTTTGGAGAACCTTGGTGTCCGCAGGCGTGGCTAAGTCATTTCTGCTTGTCTGAGTGATTGATAGCGTCGCAGCTGGTCCCATCCATTCAGCTCTACTGTATTACACACTTAGAGTGGGAAGGGCTGGCCTCTTCTCAGTCCTTTTCTCTTCCCTAAAACTGAACTGTGTTTAGGATGGAGAGGCTCATTCAAATTCAAGATTTTTACCAGTTTACTTTATGATACTACACCACAAAGAAAAGTTGAGAAGGAAGAAGGACAGTACTGTGACACTGCTAAATGTGAGTGTATCTAACAGATAGTCTTTCCACACTCTGAGGCCACTGGCAATCAGATGTTAAGTGGTCTCAGCATTATCTGAGCCTCAGCAGACAGTTATGAGTCAGCTCAATCAATCCCCATCCATCCATCCAGAGCAGAAAAGCACCACCTCCAGTTTATTGGAGAAGGGCCCCGAGGAGGGGAGTTGACCAACGTGGCAAAAAACTACCCATCGGCCATTGAGCACTGACTTTGAGCCAAGATGTCGGTCCTTACAGAGAATAATCTGCCACTAGAAACCCCAGTGGACTGTGGGGTGAAAAATGCAACCTCTCAAAAGTGAAATTGTAGCTTATTTATTTCAGACCAGGGACGCGTTGAAGGACTCGAGAGGGGCGGCGGTGTAGTATTTTATAGAAGATCTGAACTTGCAGATGCACACAGAGCAAATGCTTCAGGCGAGCCACGAAAGTGTTGGCTGCTGCAATCTTTAAAAAATATTATTTCCGCATGAATTGGTTTCTTGTGGTAGAGAGACTAATTAGCTCGTCGTTTAGAGGGGAAGAAAAAAAAAGCGTGGCCCCAGTGGGACGCTCAGCATGTAAAAATCAATGAAGATTTGTGGAACAGCGTCTCAAATGGCAACGCAGTGGGCCGCGTGCTGATAAAAGCTTGCTGTGCATGACAGTATTTGATGGATGGATGAATAGATGGATGACCACAAGCCGCACCACTGAGTGCATATGCAAGCTAATGCTACATACAATATGCACTGAAAACTATGTTAAAATACCATTGAGCAGAGAAAAAAAATTTAACTGGATTTCATTTATAAATAAAGAAAGTGATATTTTTTTACTCTTTTTCTGTTGGAGACAGTTCAGTTCAGTTTTCCCTGCCATCTTGATACCACACACTAACATAAGGAATATGTAATATATGTAATATATGGTCTGCTTTAATGAAATGGCAAGACACTTGCCAGTCTGACAAAAAACCCATAACAGAAATAGAGGCAGGAAAGGAGCCATCAGAGTGGATGCAGAATGTTTCTTAATAAATGAGCTATATACAACTGTCACGCCGCCAATGGTGATGGATAAGGAGACGTTCAAATCCTCAGTAACACTGTGCACTTCATGTAATGTTAAAAAAAAAAAGCCAGGATAATCTGTTTGCTGATCACTAATGTAATCACAACAGAGATTATGTTTTATCTGCGTTAACTGTCCTCATTTACTTTCGGCTGTAGAAACCAGAAAGCAACAAAAACAACAGGAATCGCCTCTGATGACGATTGTGTCCTGAATGTAGTTTTAAATATGTAGATGATGTATTGGGATTTTATTTTGCTGTACAAGGCTCTTTAGTAAGCAATGTGGACCATTTTAGTACTTTTTTTTTATCATTTTTTTCCTTTATAATTTACATTAATGAAATTATTATTATAAAAAAGAATGCCAGGTATATTTCTAGTAATACACTGGGCCCTTGTTTTAACTTAAAACGTAAATTAAAATATCTCAGCAGGCCTAAGCACTGATAATAAAAACATTTACTGTGTTTAAAAAAATAAGACAAAGAAGAATGAAAAGAACATTTTTATGTGCAGTTTATCTGCAGGTTTCAACAAGTCAAATTTAAGGCTTTTTAAGACTTTTATGGACCATCATGAATGCAATTTAAGACCCCTTTTACATCCATTTAAGACCTCTATGAACGCAGTTTAAGAACAACTTCACGCCCATATTGGTGAGAAAGTATGAAGGATATGAAAGAAAACTGGAACATCAATGTCGTCATTGCTGCTATATGATGCTTCGTTACTGAGTGTTAAGCTTGTCAAGATTTTAGTGTAGGTGTAGCTCCAAACACTGCCTGGAGGTTGACTGGAGTTGATGCTCTAGAACCAGACGTGGGCGTGTGCCGATAAATTCTGTCCGGGGAGCACAGCGACTCCTTTTTGGTTCCACTTCATAGTTTTGTTACGACATGCTCAAAAAATGACATGAAGGTCATGTTAATGAATTTTTAAGACCTGCCAAAATTGGATTTAAGACATTCTTTGATAATTTAAGACATTTTGAGGCCTTAAATTCAGGTTATTTGATTTTAGACACTTTTTTTTTTTACTTTTTAAGTAAAGTCTCCCAGCTGTCTTGTGCACACGTGGCTACCACTTTTAGCTTGCAAACCTCGACGACAGGACAATAAGCCTTTCCTCAGGCATGACTCAGCCAACATGTAGGTTCTTCCCCGCCACAGTGTGAAAGAGTGCGATGAGTGTTTTTCTTCTGCTTGCTGTATGTCATGCAGACTAGAGCAGCGTCTACCCTCAGAGACCCCGGGAGGCTCCTGAGGCTGTTTTGTCGGAGATCACGGGGTTGAAACACTGATGGGTAAATTTGTCAACCCGTTTGTTCTTGTCAAACCGTTTGTACTGAGGTCTTACACACTGTCTTATAAAAGGTTGATTTTCCCGAGGAGCACAAGGCTAACATGAGCTCAATTTGCACGTGTCATCTTCTTTTCTCGCTGAAGTGTGGCATCTTCAATGAAAAAATAACCTGCTCAGTTAGACATTCTGCCAGCATCGGTTCCCCTGTCTAAAAATAAAAAGGTTTTGTGTTATTATTATTATCTTCTGGGGACTATTCTTATACACTGTTTGATGGTAAAGATGCGACACACACCCCTTCTCACTCTTTATTTCCCTCCTCGTCTCCTGCAACTTCCACATCTCCATATTTACCCCTCAAACCTCCCTCTCTGCTGACAATGTCTTTCTTTATTTCCCATTCTTTCTGTCTCCACTGTTATTTTCACTCCCACCCTCCTTGTCACTGATTCACTCCTGACTTCCCCTGCAGGTATTCCTTCCAGGATGAGGAGGACATGTTTATGGTGGTGGACTTGCTCTTGGGAGGAGACCTGCGCTATCACCTCCAGCAGAACGTCCACTTCTCAGAGAGCACCATCAAACTCTACATCTGTGAACTGGCGCTGGCCCTGGGATACCTCCGCACGAAGCGCATCATACACAGGTGAGATGTACCTTAAAGGCAGATTTGTCAAGTATTTAATACTCTTGTCGACATGGGAGTGGGTAAATATGCTGTTTTATGCAAATGTATGTATATTTCTATTATTGGAAATCAATTAACGACACAAAACAATGACAAATATTGTCCAGAAACCCTCACAGGTACTATATTTAGCATAAGAAATATGCTCAAATCATAACATGATAAACTGCAGCCCAACAGGCAACAACAGCTGTCAGTGTGTCAGTGTGCTGACTTGACCCAAACTGCATGTGATTATCATAAAGTGGGCATGTCTGTAAAGGGGAGAATCGTGGATACCCAGAGAGCCCATTTACATTCACATATCTTGAGGTCAGAGGTTAAGGGACCCCTTTGAAAATGGCCATGACAGATTTTCTTGCCCAAATTTAGTTTGCTGCATTATTTAGCCTCCTTTGCGCATGCTGCGGTAAGACTTGGTACCAATGGATTTCATGGTTTCACATGATACCAGCATATTTCCTCTAGCTTTAAAACTGAGCCTGCTACAACCTCAAAATTGCAAATTGCATTAATGTGGCATTAAAGCGAATTTGCGTTAACGCGTTATTATCGCATTATGTTTAAATCCCAAAATTTTGCATAAGTTTGGAGCGTTATTTAACCTCCTTCACAACAAGCTAGCATGACATGTTTGGTAGCACTGGATTCCTTATGTTTTCTAGTTTCATATGATGCCAGTATCTTCAATTTAGTTTTAAAAGAGCTGGGCCAGCTACAATCTAAATATATAGCATTAAAATGATTTTGCATTAATGAGTTAATATCGTGTTACTTGCCTTAATTGTAGTGTAATTAATATGCTTTAATACTGCAGTTGTTGCCTTCTATCTATACTAGTCTTTGACTGGTTGCCCCGTTATTTCTGCTTTGTCCCCCTTCTGTTTCTCTCCCATGTTTGAGCATTATCTACCCCGGTGTTCTTTTCTCCTTGGCTGTCCACTTCGATATTATTTTCTAAAATGACTGCTCCACCACTGTGCAGAGAGGTCAAGCAGTCTTGACATGGAGGTCACACCTGACACAACAGTTTACCCTGAGCTGCAGACTATGGCCATCATAAAAATGCACCAGCTCCGTCCCCGCAGCTGTGGCAAGCTCTAATTTAATTTGTAAAATGCGGGTTAAGTGCTTTTTAGGCAGAAATATCTGCCGCTATGGCAGAGCCACTGACTCGCATGGCCAATAAAGACATGGCTACAGCCCAATATTATTATTTTAAGTTGCTGAAGTGACTCGAAGAACTTGGGATATCCTGTTACAGGCAAGGATGCTGCCAAAATATTGTGAATACACTGAGTGAGTGAAAAGTTAAAACCGTCCTTTTCCCTATAGGTGTCATGTAACATACAGAATACCTCTCATATAGGAACAAACTTGTCTCATACTAAATATTTTATACTTTGCTTTGTGAAATAAATTTTGGAGGAAACATATTTGCTGCTGTTTTTCCAATCTTGCAAGTGTGTTGTTGTTAAATTGGAGTCCAGGATTTGTGTCTAGCATCCCATGTATGGCTACTTCTCAAATAGTGGCAGAGAGAGCTATAGGCCTTTATTTTCCTCCATGTTTACTTAAACAAATTCAGCATAATGTATATTCCACAACACTAAGCTTTACAACAACAGATATTTCATATACTCACCACTCTGCATTTGAGTTTCTCTTCTCTAACATAAATACTGTTTTCATTCACTGATACATTTCAGTCTTCCCACTTGAAGGTTTTTCTCAATCTAATCTGCACGTTAAAGGTCTCCCAGCCTTCCTTTTATTGATGTGTCGTGAGTATATCATGACTCTAATAATAATAGCTGGTCATAGCTATTATTTGAGATTGTCATAATTTGAATACTGGTATTTATGTGAAAATGTACAGTCATTTTCGGGCACTAAACCACTTGGTAAGGTTAGGGAATGATTATGGTTTGGGTTAAATATGGAAAAAGTCAACACTGACTTATTTTGAGTTATAGTTAACTTTTTCAATATTTAGTCAAGACCATGGTCTGTCCTTAACCTTAATCAAGTACTTGTGTAGTCTGAATATTAGGAGCGTATACTAAAAAAAATGGAATACATTGATGAGTATTTTTTTTTTTTTTTTTATTTTTTAGATATGCTTAAAATAAGCATTTGCTTTTGTTGATAAAAAATAGAATCAGGTATTTTTTACAAAATGTATTTGCTTAGTTAAATGAGCATCACTTGTGGGAAGACTTTGGACAAAGAACATATTTCCTCCATTTTGAAATGAAAGTGCCTACCAGAGACCAGTAAAACGTCCTCCTACACTGTGCTGTACAAAAGTAAAACTAAATTACACCTGTTGTCATATTCTACTGAAATGACCTGTGCTGAACAATAAAATATAAATATAATAAGCATTTTCAGTCTAAAATGGCGGCAGCAGCTGTTGATAAAAAAAAAAAAAAAAAAAAAAAAAAAAAACACCCAAGTTTTGTCTCTTTGCTTTAGATACAGAAACACATACTGATGGTGCTCATTTACTGTGCTTACGAGTTGGGCCCATTTGAACGCCCCCTCATGTCGTATTCACGACCTTGAAAGTTTCTGAAAGCTCAGATTTCACGACTTATGGCATGTTTGTTGACGTTGTGAAATTTTAGTCATATATTGTTTTTCTTGGTAATTTTATGTCTGAGGAAAATGTTGATGTTCTCAACAACCTCATGTTTCTCTTCTGTCATTATGCCTTTACATTTCCTGTATAATGTTACCAACTAGCTAGCATGCTAAATTGTTAGCCTGGCTTCTAGACTCAGACAGTAACGTTAATATTGCCGTTGAACGTGGAGAACTTGTGTTCATGACATGAGAAGTCGGAGTACTCAGCGTTCATATAAAGGCACCATTAGACTACTGAAGGCTACCAAAGGACAATATAATAACTATACGCCTTAATGACTCTCACAGTACTGTATTTTTAGCATGGACGACCTGAGTAGTGCTTTGCTCCGATATCCGAGGCACTGTGATGTCCATATCCACTGCTTTGACTCACTCCTCCACTCTGGTGACTGAGCACAGAGGTAAATATAGAACGAGAGGCCTTCTCAGATCATGACTAATAGGAAACATCACAGCAACAGAGAACACTAATTCATCAACACCCCCAGATAACAAATTACCCCATTTAACGTAAAGCAGACCACTTGCTCTTGTCTGCTCTCTTAACACTTCCACAGAAAAGAGTGAGAGAGAAATAATTGGGATGGATTATTAATCTTCTTATTCATTGAGTCTATTGAGGGATATGAATATTTAAATTATGTTATTTTAGTGCTGGAGAGGACAGACTTGATGTGCAGGTGTTGGGGGCGTTTGTTTAGACGGAATCAACATCTTTTCAATCTGCATTCATTAGCTTCAAATAGGAAGAGGAGCTGAAAGTAACTCTTAGCTCATCTCCATGGAAATTGAATATATAATTTCCTCGCTCAGATGTGGACGTGCTGACTTTGGTGCAGAGAGTGAATGCAGTTAAAGCCATCAGAATGTGTCTGCGTGGATGTGTACGTTCTCCTGTCGCTGGTCTTTGATGATTTTGATGATAATCAGGGGAGTAATGATGATAATGACATTAATTGCATGCAAAATGACGATACGCTAATTATATTATTTACATGTTTGATTATGACTACCACAGAATGTGCTTGGCAGTAGTTTGATTCAGTATGATGACTAGACGTCCATTAGTTCAGCTACGTTTCATTCACAAAAAGACAAATCAGTCACACAAAGCCGTCATCACAGACACACTAATTGAAACAATGCCAAATATTAAAAATATCAGTATGTTGAACTTTACAGTCCGTCACAGTAGAGATTGACCGATAGTGTTTTTGTTTTTTTTTAAGACTGATATGATAATGATAGTTTGGAGCAAGAAAAAGCTGATAATCAATCTTTCAGCAGGTATTTTTTTCTGCATACGCCATTTTTAATAACCATGTTGTTTCCAAATTCAATCATTAGTGAGAGAATATCCTCAAGTGTGGTTTTAATTTCATGAATAGATAGTTAAGTGGACAGATAATTTGGAAGAGAGGACGCCAAATTGGTAAGTGAGTGAAGCAGTGAATTATTCCTTTTCCTCCTGTCTGCATGCCGTTTATCATGGACTAAGAGCTGATAGTGTAATAAAATTGTAATAAAATTATTAATCTGTCAACCTCTACCAGAGAGTCTTCTCAGCTAACCTATTGTGTGACCTGTGGCCATGGTCATTCACTCTGAACACTAAGGATGTAAAATGTATTGGAAATTTCGATAGTGTGGTATGGTGATGTGTTCTACAAGTCAGTAAAGACCATCCAACCTTTGCATACAACTTCAGTGGTGAGTGTGATGGCTGTCTTGAGTAATTAATTAAACGGCACTAGGGTTAATGGCATCCAGTGATTAAAGGTAGTGTCAGCAGCATCCCATAACCCACTGTGGATTATATAGTGGATTGTAGAATGTGTTTCCTGTAATGAAGAGGTGAACAAACATCAAATTTAGATTCTAGGTTTGACAGCAACACATTCAACATCAGATTTGTAGCACAATCTGCACTATTACAAAATAAGTATTTAAAAAGCAGAACTGAACTGATTAGATTTCCTCATGGATTAGGAGTAGGACCATTTAAAGGGTGCGCTCTTGCGAAGTGCATACACCAAGTTTAAAATTAAGGAGTAATCGAGAGCAGCCTGCAATCTGTAGAAGGGCTGGTTTGTAGTTGAGACGATGACATACATAGATAATGGTATCGTCAGCATAAAAACTGACATGGAAGTTAGAATATACACTATTTATCTATAAAGTAAGTAGTAGGGGGCCTGATATTGATCCTTGTGGGATGCCTTTATTTAACAAGACTAGCAACAAGTCAAGTTTATCCCCAGCCAGGTCCCACTAAATGGCATGCGAACGACATTGTGATTTCAAGTCATTTCAGGTGCAATAAGAACATTGTTCTTGCTTTTGCCCTCTCAACCATACACCATGTAGTCTATCGACTGCAATGTAAATAAATCTGCGTAAATATACTATACTCAGAACTACTGACGGAGATTAAGAACTGAGGTGGGTAGAAGGGCAGGTGGATGGGTCCAACAAACACAGAACTTTTAACCAGTAGACCACGGTGTTGTTGAGTTATTTTGAAGTTACGTGACGTTTATGACATGTTTTCCTTCTGTTACGCTGTTTCTGTACATATTTAACTTATTTGATGTACTTATTTTAAGCTCAACCATAATGTTTTTACCACCAAAGTGGTTTTGTTGTATAGACCCGCAGCTGTTACTGTTGTTTTGTTGCATGGCAAAAAAACGATATGCAAATGAGGCATACAAATGTCATGCAAAAAAAGCTAAAATGTGTTCTCATGACACGTGGAATGTCCTGTAATGTAATGTTGTGCTATTTATATACCTTCCCACGAGATTTGGTTGGTATCCCACCTGGGTTTGAGGCAGTATCACAGTTATTTTTAACAAACACACACATATTTAAATTCAGGAATATGAATAAATATAATTTTATTAGCTTAGAAACTGCTTAGTATAGATATAGGGTTTGGTCTAGGCAAGTTCAGGCTATAGATCCTGGCGAGAGTTCGGACCCTGTCTGTAACTATATTGGGACCCATAATAACATAGCAACAGTGACAATAATAGATATCTATTATTTTCAATAATGAGCTCTTGCACTGTATGCCACTCTGTGGCAAATGTGAATAATCTCAAGGGAGTGGTGACAGAGCAGCGATGAGGTTAACAACAGCAGTTCAGCTCATCATGACAGAGCCTGAATGGAAAATCAAAGCAACAGCAGCATCGTTATGGGACATACAGCAGCCTCAGACCAGCAGGTCTGGTGGAAGGAGGAAGTTCATTTAATTCCTCTGTGTCATAGTAAGTAGAAATAGATTTTAATTGAAGTCTAAAAACTAGGGAAATATTGGAACTTTTATAATACTTGGACATAAATATGTTATTATTAACCATTTAAAATGATGGCCAAAATAAGAAAACTGCTAATTTAAATTTAAAATGTTTTCGACGTGATTGAATAAGAAATAGAGATTTTCATACATAACTATACATTCATCACATTATATTCCTCCATATCTAATGTCTTATACTACAGTCTTTTTTTGTTTTCTGAATGATCAACCTCAGAGGCGTCATATATCTGGTTTAATTCAGCGTTGGTTAGTCAGTGTTTTTAACCCTTAACTCTCTGAGGAGTTTGAATTATTGACAACAGAATGAGCCTCAATTAGATGACATCTTCAGAGACTCCACGAGTCTCTCCAAACAAGTGGAAAGATAAGCGCGTTGTGTGTGATAGAGGACGGTCTCATTGACATCAACAGCAATTATCTCAGGTTGAATCCTCAGGTGCATTGTGGATTCGTCATAATGGAAAGACCTGCATGTCGTCAGCCAGAAGACGCTCTTAACAAGTCAATAGTTCTCACTGCTTCCTTTAGGAAACATACCGCCCACTGAAGTAGTTAAAGGACTAATTGCTCAGTTTACGGTTAAGAAGTTCATTTTGTGAAGGTCATAGTGAAACATGTACAATACACACACTGATGTAACAGTACAGTACATGTAGGTCGAACAGTCTTTAAAATGGAATTAAACAAACAGTCAATCAAACTGTTGGAAATTGATTAATTGTTAAAACCAAGAATTTTTTGCAAGATACCTCTTCAGGAAGCTGGTATTACACTTGCAGTTGCTACTGCAAAGTATGCTTTTTTTTATGAATTATTTAATAGAGAATAGAGTAGCATTGTCTTTCCCAGGCATTTTGTATTTGTTGTACTGGTTCAAAGGGGAATAGCAGTCATTTTAGCAATGGACATTTTTCATAATGTGCTGAGTATTTGTTGAATTTTAAAAATATATAAATAATATTCTACATTTTTATGCCTCCACACTGGCGACAGCCATAGACAGAGGCATTATGCTTTCCGTCCGCCAGTCCCTACGTGTCAGTCCAGTCCATTCTTGTGAATGCGATATCTCAGGAACGCCTTGAGGGAATTTCTTCAAATTGTGCACAAATGTCCACTTGGACTCGTGGATAAACTGAATAGGTTTTGGTAGTCCAAGGTCAACGTCACTGTGACCTCACAGCCATCCCATTCTCGTGTTATCTCAGAAACGCCTTGCGGCAATTTCTTCAAAATGGACCACTTGGAGAATTAACTGATTAGATTTTGATGGTCAGTGGTGAAAGGTCAAGGTCCTTGTGACCTCACAAAATATGTTTTTGGCCATAATTCAAGAATTTATATCCTAATTATGACAATTTCACACAAAGGTCTACTAGGATAAAATGATGAAGTGATGGTATTTTAGACAGAAATGGATGTAAATTGCAGCTTGACTGGTTGGCGGAGGAATACAACCACAAGGTGGTGATTCTAGTTCTGATCTTTAATAAATGCAATGAAAAGACTAAAACCGTAATAACAAGTGCTGTCTGTGTAGCGAAAGCCTGATACGCAGTATTTATCTGTGCCATAGACCTCAACTGTTACCCAAAACTATTAAAACGTCAATGACATATTTGTGCTGGGTGACATGTTCTTTTCTGACCATGAATATGGACAATGTAGTTTATTTTGACTCAACCCCACATGCACCATCTTGCTGCTGTAAATACCAGAGGTGGGACCAAGTCATTGTTTTGCAAGTCTCAAGTCTTTGCACTCAAGTGCCAAATCAACTGCTAATTGTTTTGAGTCCTAAACAAGTCATAATGTACTCTTCAACAAATATAATACAATTTTAACAGCAGGGTAATATTATATCAAATTTACCAAAATCATAAATGCTTTTTAAAATTTCTATTTATTTGGTAAAACAAGTGCAACTGAACTTAATGATAAATCCATGTCATACTTTTTAAAATATTTTGATTGGGTACCAAGGTACCAAGTATAATCAAGTCAAAGGGCTCAAGTCCAAATGAAGTCATGAATCACTGTTGTTACAGTCCAAGTCAACCCAAACCTTATTTTGTCAAGTCAAGTCTAAAGTCATCAAATTTGTGAGGTCTGACTCGAGTCCACACCCTGGTAAATACTAGAGCGCCAAATGTGTATTAATCCATGTATTTATTCCTGTTTGAGTTAAATTTGCTAAAAACTACAGTGCCCTGCTGAATCTAGTCCGCACTTACATAAGACTATATACTTGTGATGTATTTTTTAAACGGTTCAACTTCAGCTGGAACTTGGGGTTGACTGCCACTGAAAGATGGAGAGCGATAGATGAACTAACATGTTGATGGTTTTGCTTTCCATGGAAATTGTCCAATCTATTTATTCAGTTTCCTGAAGCGTACTGAGACCCAGCTGTTGCAGCAGCGAGCCTATTTCAGCCAAGGAGGATTCTCTTTTACAAGCTAGGATCTCTTTCCCCATCTCTTCCCCCTGCCTCCCTCTCACAGTATACAGCTCTTTGCCATCATAATCTCTCTTATTATCGCTCCCCCTTTCTCCCGTCTTGTGCTATTTTCTCTCTATTTCTTTCCCATGCTCTTCTCTCCCTCATCCTCATGTCTTAATCTCAGTTGTGCCGGATATTTCTTTTTCACCGAGGGAGTGGCAAAGCACAGCTCTGATTCAAATAATTTATTTGCTCCTTCATCCCTTTCCCCTCTAGAGGCCTTTTGCCAAGCTGCCAAAAGGGAATATGGTCTTAATTCACCTATTTGCTTAACTGAAGGTGAAAGAAAGAGAAATAACAGTCTCAGAGGGTCTTCTCATGGATGGCTCTTAAAATGGAGATTGCATGGAGGAAGACTAAGCAATTACTCTCCATCAGCTGCTCGAAATGGCGAGCGTTTGTCGTGTCTTCAAGTGAAGTATTCTTTATTCATGGAGTGGTGTTAATGTTTTATTTCCCAGCAGAAGAAGAAATAAAAGAGGGAGGGTAGGGAGAGTAGGGAGAAATTATACACTCATATTTCATAAATGCAGATTAAGGTGCCAGCTGGTGCCAGCACTCTGATTTCCACCATGGAAATGGTGAATTGAGCATTATCGTCGTTGAAAATCTCCCTCAGCTCAACCCGGCTCACAACAGCAGATTAGCCGACGGGAGGAGGTTTGCGCTCTGAACATGATCATGTTTACTAGCTAGTCTGCTCCAAAAAAGATCACTAATTGCCTGCTTGTGTATCTAACTCACGTGTCTGCCTGCAGGAGAAAGGAGGAAAGGGAAGTAGTCGGAAAAGGCAGGCAGGCAGACAGACAGGAGGAGCTACAGGCGGAGAGTCAAAGAGGGCGGAGAGGGATGACACTCCCTGAATGTTTCTGACTCGGTGAATTATTCATCACCGGTAATTGTGATGTGAGTTTTGGCCTTGGCTTTTTAGTGCCGACTGGCTGCTTTCAGTGACTCTGTCTCCCAAAAATCATCTCCAAATTAGACGAGGGACTTGTCGAGCCTGACTTTCGTCAACCAGACGCACTCGGTATCTGTTAACGAATAAGTAATGAACCTCTCTCAGCTCCAGAGTCACTACTGTCTCACACACGACACACACGTGAACACCTGCAGCGTTCTCACACTTGTCAGCTTTTCTTTAACGGCGAGAAGAAAGGGTGAGCGAGAGACGCAGCAGTTTGCCGGGCTGGAGCCTCTGTGGGTCTAGTTGGGCTTTCAATCCACGTTCAAAGGCAGCGGCTGTCTGACAGGCTCTTCAGTGGCTGGTGGGCGTGGGTACTGAGAACTGAGGGATTGTGACACTGTGTGCATCTGCAAGTTTGTGCACGTTTCTACGCGTGTTTATGTGTGTTGCTTGTATTTGCGTGTGCGATGTAGTGGAGCTGTGGGCTTTCTGGGGCTTCCAGAGCTCCTCCACTCTCCTTTGTGACAGAGAGGGAGGCACAATCTCAAACAGCTCTGCTTTTATTCTGGCGAGGAGAAGAGAGCTACTAAAGCAGCAGAGCCACGAAAGAGCCTCTGATTAAACCGCCTGCAATCTATGCCCAGCAACACCAATTTCACTGTAGCAGCGACGGATTTAAAAGAAAAAATGGAATTAAAGTGGAAATCCACTAAATTAAAGATTTTTATATGGCGGAGAACAATCTGTTCGTTTGTCAATGTGCCCAAAACAGAAGACATATAAGCTAACTAGGGCTGGCTATCGAACTCAGTACTGCTGGTACAGTCTGAAATGTGTCCACAACGCAGAGCACAAAAAGCAATTAAGTAGAGCTGAAATTTGATAATTAATAGATGAAAGTCATTTTTAAGCAGAAATGCCTTAAAATGTTAATGCTGGCTAGCAAGTTTTGCTGCCTTGTTTTTGTTTTTGTGTTTTTTTTTTAAATTATGGCTGAAATAAATACGAGTTTCTCTAAATGTCACTCACTCTCCTGGCGACCCTGTCTCCCAGAAAATTACATTCCCATACAACTAAACTGCAAAACTAAAATACGTTTTGAGGGAAACATATTTTCTCCCGGTTTATGGTCTCAGTTTTAAACACATGATTAACATTGTATATGGAAACAAAACAAAATGAAAACACAGCAAACCTACTTGGTTAGATTAGAAAAACTACTTAGTGAGGTTCAGGCAACAACACTACAGGGTTAGGCTTAGTAAAAAAAAAAAAATGTTTGGCTTGAAATAACTTAAAAAAAGAAAAAGCGAGAAATGACACTGCTTCACACGGACACAAATACCGGTCTCCTGGCGTAAAGTCCAAGCTAACACTGTAGCAGCGTCTCAATTTGGATACTCCCGTTAGCAGACACCGTTCTGTGTAGTACACTGTGCACATTATGTACTTCCTTAAGCAGTGTGTGACTTTCAACAGGGTTGTGTTATTGGCTGTTGTGCACAGAGCAGACGCTCCATCGATCAGGTGGTGATAGTTGGCCAAAAACATCAACGGCGTATCGGCAGCAATTGAATTCAGACAGATACATTAACCTAAAAATGGCTTCCATCCAACAACAGTATGGTGGTGAAAAAAAAACACGGATAGCTTAAATTTGTATAGTTTGGTGTTCAAACTATACAAATCGCAATTGCTGCAGCTTCCTCCCATTTTCACATTTCAGAAATAGGTTGATAGCCCCTCCCCTTCCACTTTGTGTCAAAGATGGCGACCGCTGAGGGTGAGAAGTGCAAGTACGGATGTGTGCAATTTGAGACGCAGCATGTGACATAATCATGACTTTGGCACTAAAAGGGTCTTTAGATGTGGTGGAGATTTCTATAATAAAAGCTCACAAACAAGACAGTGTCTTTCTGAGCCTTTAATATCACCCTTGTAAGCAGGCAATCACAGCCTTCAACACGGTATCAGGCTGAGAGCGCACTCTCAGGCAGTCATTTATAAGACGTGGTGTGGCCAACCTGACGTGAGCGACAGTAACTCATCATCTCTGTTAGCAGTATATGAGCACAACAGGCCACTGAGTCTCCTGGTCACCTGTTCAGGAGTGTTAGCAGCCACGGTGCTGCACTTCCCCAGTAAAAGTCTGCCGATGCCACCACCGCATCATTTGGTCTAGTTTAGCAGGTGGTCAGCTGTGCGTCTGCCCGGTGTGATGGCGTAACTTTAACCATTATCTGCTGGTTGCTTCATGCTTCCGTAGTCCTTCCGTACGGTCTGTCAGCATGGCGTAACTTAGTGTTATGATGAACATGTGATAGCCTCCCATTGGTTGTCGATACCATATAGGTGAGGTCACATCTGCTTTGTCGGTTTGTTTTAAGCCATGACGAAGACCTACTGTGGTCAAAACATGCTGGTTATGTTTCATTTCATTATAATAAAGTTTTTTATATATATATATTTTTGTTTTAATATTTTGGAGTGCTTGGATTTTGTGTGTGTGTGTGTGTGTGTGTGTGTGTGTGTGTGTGTGTGTGTGCGTGCATGAGCCTCTGTTGTCAGGTGTGTGGGCCGCTCCAGTATCAGTGCGGTATCATATGACCAGGTACAGGCTTCAGTTACCCCTCTACCTCTTACAGAAGGCTGTAATGAGGCCATTAGATCCTGCTAATAGCTTGTAGGGTCGCTCAACCGAGAGAAAAGCCGAAGGGATCAGCTTGCACTGAGCTCTCCTGGCCTTTCGTCACACTCCTCGCTCAAAAGAGGCCCCAAATTTTTACCTTCGTCTTCTTCTTTTTCTGTTGCTCACTTCATACTCTGCCTTCCTCTCTTTATTCACCCATAGCTCTCTATATGTCCTCCCCTCTTTCTTTCTAGTCCAGATTGTCTCATTGGATCTTAGCCTACATTTTCTCAATTTATCCATACAGAATAGCACTATACATTTGATTTGTTTCTCTCAATTTGTCACTATCCCATCTTTATTTCCCAGTGTGCTCTTTATCTCTCTCACTCAATAAATGTATAGCTGTCTGACTCACTTACTCAGTCCACCTCCTCCCTCTCAGTCTGGCCTCAAACATAACCTTTTAATTTATCTTCATATAATTATACTTTATATCTCCTTCCCTGTCATTCTGTTTCTCTTTCAGTTCACGTGTAAAGCACTTTCCATTATCATAATATTTTCTTTTCACTTTGAGATGACAAAAAAAACTTGAAAAAAGTGCAACAATTTCATGTACGACCACAATGACTAAGAACGACTGATGATTACAAATTGACGCCTCATAGTTTGGTGACTATCAGTACACGGTGCAGGATAGTGTTTCCCCACATTTACACCCCATTTCATCCAATACCAGAGCGTAACTCTTTCATCTCGAGCAACTTTTTTGCTGTGTCACCTCTGAAAGCATCCAGTTCAAAGTGGTAAACGCTCACAGATGGTTGAGGTGTCACCTAGCAGCCCCGGTGAGACCCATCTGTTTCTCAGCACTAATAGATGCTGCATAGCTGTTATCCAGGATAGTAAACACAGGACAAAACTGCCAGCTGAAATGAGCAGTTGACAACTTAATGCAAAGAGTGTAGAAGCAAAAAGGCGAATCTCTGGTGCATTTTTGACAATGGCTGCTAGATAGCTCTGCGTTGCCACCATTTTGGACTATAAACACCAATACGTCCATAGCCATGAATGTATAAACAGCCCTATTTAGGTCATTATGTCCTAAAAGCTCTAAAATTCACTAATAGCCAAATCTAGAGCATCAGAACCACGGGACTGCACCGCCCTGCACGTTCAAATGACATGTACGCTTCCTGCTAGCTGTATGCAGCTGTAATAACAAATATACTGGCCATAATTCATCACTTTTATTATCTTATAATACACCCTTGTGCTGTATGTTGTAAGCCTGTACCATGGTGGATGTATTAGCGTCTCCGTTCTCAAACAACCAGCTATCGGCCAGTAGCTAGTAGTAACAGTAACATGACATAAACAGAATTTAATGTACTTGTAGGCTATTTACTAATACACAGGGCACAACTTCTTATCCATCCATGGTCTGTGATCTATTGGACATTCATTTTGGATGAAAAAATTTGCTGCTCTCAAAATGGATTTTTCTTCCATTTATGTCCATCGATCACTTTATGCTCCTCTTATTAATAAATAAGTAATCAGTTATCAAACTATGCATATTTATAATGTTTTTTATTGTTCAACACAGGCCATTTCAGTAGAGACAGTACAATTATGACAATAGCATAGAAATGATTTTATTTTACTTTTACACTACACTTTGCAGGCGGACGTTTTACTGGCGACCGGTAATCGACTCGATTACAGTCCAAAATGGCGGAGGCGTAGGTCCTGCTGGTCGCTGGCGTTGCAATGGAACGTATAATTGACTTTCACTTCTGAGCGTTAGACAGCGTGTTGATTTAAAGTGCTTTCTCAAATTGCTTTACTAATGGACGATAAAGCCCAAAAGATTAGTTCATTTAAAAACGTCTTACTTACTACACGCAGTACACTCTACATAAGAAAAAAATGAAATAATATCAGTGGGGAAATGCATTAATGGAGTTCCCCGCTAAGACGACTTCTGAAGAGCGCTGCTGAAGGGTTCTAATATTTTTTAATAATGAAAATCAAATCATGACACAACAGGGTACACACTAAAGTCTCTCGCTGAGTCCATGAACAAATATATCCCGTGAATATGAGCACAGCTCTTTCCCTGGACATCGTCATTACAGAGCCGTCTGACCTACTTTTCATTATGACTTTGTGTTTGATAGAGAGACTTTAGTTGGTAATTGCTGGATAATTCTTTTATGTCAGCCTCTATGAAAAGGAAAGTAGAATTTAATTCAGGGCTCATTAAACTGAATGCAACTGAGAAACTGAATATTGATTGTGACTGTTAGAAAAGGCTTCATGAGTCTCTGAGGTTTATAAAATATTGACTATTTTAGTGCAAAGCTGCTACAAGGCTGAGTTCAGTGAGTGTTTTTGCGACTAGTCTTTCAGTTGTTCTGTTTTGTTTTAAATAAATCTCATCATTGTGCATCTTGTAACATCCATATGCACTTAGCCATAATAAAAACCACGGTTATTTAGAAAGCTGTAGGAGACTCGCGCAACTTGCCCTGATCACCATTTGTAGGTATACTTCTAAAAGTAATGCACTGTAATTCTTATACATCCCATAAAATCAATTTGTATTTGTACCAGAAAGTATAAAGAGTGACAAACGCTGCGTGTACAGCGTAGCGTGCCACGTTGAAGCTTCCTGTGACTGCTCTACTCTTGCGTGTCACATGATCAGAGTGTAATCGCAGCCTTTGCGATTATAAAATCGCATTTTATCAAATCGCAAATGCAATTAATCATTCAGTCCTACCAAAGACACAATCAGTAATAGTCAGTCAGTCAAGTAATAGTTTGCAAAAATATCACGAGATCAAGAGCATGTGACTAAGAAGACAGTTGAACGACACTACAGCACATTTTTGAGGCAAACTTGCAGTCAGACACATCTCATTTCCACTGCTTCAGCTTCAAGCTTCAAGTTAAAACAGAGTATGAAGTTGCTCTTTAACATCCACTGACAGAGCAACAGGTCAGTCAAGGCCATCATCACCACCTCTACCTCAGCAGCTTGGCTTTTACCACACGCCAGCTCCGGATGAACCTCACTGCTTTGCTTTATCTCTCCAGCCAGTTGTCTCAGTCCTTCCTTGTCCTGTGGCTTCACAATGGCAGCGTGGCCTTTAGCTATAAAATGAGGCCTACTTGTTCTGCTTTTTTTATAGCAGGGACACGTGCCCCTCTTCTCTCCCCTAGCGCCAGCCTTTGAGGCAAATGTCAGCTAATTAAGGGTTACACGGTCGACCTTTCTCACCCCCAACTGGGCCCACGCCACTTGATTCGCCAAAGTGCCAAGCGCTATGCTACAGGTTGTCTCCAAGAGTGCGCCACACACACAGCACACAGGTCAGCGTGGCCTTTGAAATGTTAAATACAGCTGGGCTCCTGCAGGGCAGTGGACTCAATTAGAGGAGACGCTCGCTGTCTAACACAGGACGCACAATGAGTCGGTCACAAAGATGATGCACCGGTCTCCATCGTGTTGTGATTCAGAACACATGAATGTCCTCTTGAATGTCCCAGTGTTCCTGCAGCTGCAACTACTGCCCATTTCGTTCCCGTAAAATATGCATTGTTTTCTTCCAACAAACTTACCGAAACCCCCTGCCAACAAATCATATTAAAAACACAAACTTGAGAACAGCACATTGGCTTCATAATCCCAGCTAATGTACTCACAACAGGGCCTTTAATCAATGAAAATATTAAATCGTAATTAATCATGATTGTCCATAGTTTATTGGGATTATTCACAAATAAATCACACATTTATGTAGTATTCAATACTCTTATCAACAGGGGCGGGCAAAAATGCTACTTTATGCAAATATATGTATATATTTATTATTGGAAATCAATTAACCACACAAAACAATGACAAATATTGTTCAGAAACCCTCACAGGTTCTGCATTTAGCATGAAATGATATAATCAAATCATAACATGGCAAACGCAAGACCAACAGCTGTCAGTGTGCTGACTTGACTATAACTGCCTATGATTATCATAAAGTGGGCATGTCTATAAAGGGGAGACTCGCGGGTACCCATAGAACCCATTTTCATTCACATAACTTGAGGTCAGAGGTCAGCGGACCCCTTTCAACATGGCCATGTCAGTTTTACCTCGCTGAAATGGACTACCAAAAAAAGGCGAAATGCAAAATGTATGTAAGCACAGACAGTGTTACAAAAGAAAGAGAAAGTGTCAAGGACAGATGAAGATAAGTGAAAACGAGAAGAAAGAAGCGAATAATTTTGCTTTGAATTAAAATAAATGTCCAGGAGGGATGTCATTGGGCGTTGAACTGTCTTTTGAAGGGGCTGATTGTCATCAGGGATCTTGGTGTTATCATCGGCGCCTTTATGACACACACTGTTGTTAAAATGTGTTCTCTCTATTCAGTAACTTTCTATGGTTCCGGTACATAACAGAGTATTTAATGGACCATACTGCATTACTTTCATGACGAGAAAGGGTGATTCAGAAAGGAGGGCATCTGTCAACAAATGTGCGTCATCAAAACAACAAAAAATACATTAGCAGCTGACCGGAAAATGGAAAAATAGAGAAATACAGCGCATCTGAATAAAATCTCAGCTGACAAATGGCTCATTCTCCTGCCTTCAAAAAGACATTGATTTGGTGAGTGATTGTAAAGAAACCTAGAAAAGTAAATCAGTGGAATTTCTTTTAAAGTACAAAACTGCAGTAACAGAAACATAAAGCCTGTATTCACAGCACCCAATAAGGTACAAATACAATAAGGAATTGGTCAGACTGCCAACCCAAATCTGTTGCCTATCCAGACTGATTTTATGTAGAAAAATATGAAATAAACCTTTTGCAAATCACATCTAATCCACATTTGGAGGTGCTTTGAAATGCGCTTCCACATAGAAAACCGCATCACCAGCGTAGCTACATAGTTACGGACTCCTATGTCATTACGACAGCAGCCTGTGCAGGCTGTTCTCATACACCGTTCATAGCCACACCATGAAAAGTAATGTGATTCATATATATTTCACAAAATCAATTTGTATGAAATACATCAAATCTTGAACCAGGAGGTAAAAAACTGTTCGTATCTCACATAAAAAACAAGTCAACACTGATTTGTCACATAACTTCCATACTTAAATTACACCACTTCTATAGTTGTTTAACCCAAACCACAATCTAACTAAGATTTGTCGCCTAAACGTTAAGTTGTTTCCTGTGAAGTTTGTTTTGAAAAGACTGTGTGCATGTAAGGAGTGGATGTGTTCTAGACATCTGTCCCATGTTGCTGGACATCTGTAGCAAAACGCATAAAAACTGAGCAATATCTCATCATAAGATATAATATGAACTGTTGTATGAGGATACGTAGACCCATGCAGATAGATCTGGACACAAATCTGATCATTTGTGTGGACAGTGTGTCACAAAGATTTGATTCGAGAAAGAAAAAACAGATTTGCTTCTAGTGTGAATGTAGTCTGAAGCCTGCGTACTACATGCTTCCAGAACAATCTGGAGTAACTATGTGGCTTCTGGATGCCATTTTGATTTATGTGGTGTCAAAGTAAAAGACTAAAAGATAAGTGCAGACCAGGGAAACAAACACTGGCTTGAAAAGGGGAGAAAAACAGACAATACAAAGGATGGTGAGAAACAAGCAGAAGCTGTGACTTTAGTAAGAGCCCACACCTACAGCTGTTTCACACCTGTTTCACACCTGTTCCTCCTCTCAGGTGTCTCAGCTTCTCCCACAGCTTCACCTGCTGTCCAACCTTGAAGCCATTTGTTTTTGTCACACACCTGCTACACAGTGGTGCAACTGGGTGCCATTTTAAAGCTTAGATCTGGGATATTATGTCTATTTTAGTCATTTACTGAAGTGAAATGACTCAACAGTGAGTCAGCCGACTTGTACGCTCACCTCTGGGAAGCTTTTACATTTGATGGTCTTTGCACACAGTTCTGGGTATTCCTCTGACACACAGGAAGTGCTTTAAAACTTCAGCAGCAGAAAAAAAAGTGTTTTGTTTCGAATAAGCAGCAGGAAGACCTGGGTACCCGATACGAGCAATGTAACCTCCCTGGCAGTAAAGAGGAGAGTGCCACCTACAGAAACTCAAGCGTCATCGGCAGTAAATAAGACATCAGAGTACCACCCACATGGTTTGATTTACAGGTGGACTGTGGGAAGTGCGCTGCTGAAACACTGTGATTAATATCACTGAAGATGTAACAACAGACCATAATCAAGGGTCTTGTAGATTACTACTTTAAAGTACATTTTTTAATCATGTATCTCACAGGACCAAATATGTGATGATGTGATGAGATAGGGGCGACTATAGTCTATCGTCTCAGTCTGACACTGCACAATACATTTTGTTGTTGTATTAAATAGTTCCTCCGACTGCTCTTATTAGGCCTCTTATTAGGTATGATAACTTACAGATATCATATGCAAACATAGCTGCTTGTTTAGTGTATTCAAAAATAAAATAAGATATTCCTTTATTAGTCCCACAGTGGGGAAATTTGCGATGGAGTGCAAAAACAAGAAGCTAAACAAAAGCAGCTAGACATAAAATATGACAAGTTAAATAAAAGGAAATATAAACAAAAAATAGCAACAATATAAAAAAGGTTAAATACTAAAATAGGAACAATATACAGTATATATAATAAAAAAGTAAAAACACTGTGCTGAAGTCATACCTAAGTTAACACACTGGGCTTCTTGGCGCTGGATTACCAAGTTTTAAACATGATGCTTAGGTGTTTCAGGTATTAAAGGGATAGTCTGGGTGTTTTGAAGAGGGTTTGTATGAGGTATTTATCTGGAGCCTGTGTGTTACCTACAGTAGGTAACGGTCATTACATGAAAGCAAAGCAAAGTACTGTTGTTGGCCGGGCCGGCAGCAAAACACATTTAAGCCGCCTGAAAGGAAGGTCCACTTAATAAAGGAAATATCAGTATAAGTGGACGCTATATTTAAAATATCTTCACAGCTTTACCTCGCCATCAGTTAGCACTTTCTGACAGGGAACTGAAGCCAACTCCATTGAAAAAACTGTAATGTTACCTTGCGGAACAAAGGTGATTTTGGTTTAATTTGAATTCACCAAAGTCACACAAGAACATAAACAAATTAATCTATCGAGGCAGCAGGAGACCAGCAACCTCCGTCTTCTGCAAGGTAATTTTTTTTTTTTAATCTCAACGGAGTCTGGTGGCTTTGGTGAGAGCATAGATAACATCATCTACTGCAGGCAATACACTGACTGTACTGTAGATAAGTACCTCATACAACCCCACTTCAAAACACCTGAACTATCCCTTTAACAAATCATACTAATCTGTCTTTTTCATATTCTGACTATTCTCCAAAAAAACAGATTTTGCAAATCCCAATATTGTTTGTTCTCCCTATTTGCACAAATTTTACATACAATACAATATGATCCTGATTTTACTCACACTGTACTGTTTGTGTTTTAATTCCAGAGACATCAAACCTGACAACATACTACTGGACGAACACGGTAAGACCCTTTCGCTAATTATATTTCCCATTATCTCATATGGAGGTGAGGGGTTGGAATTCAGCACAATAAGATTTGATTAAGTTTCATTTCATAACATCTGACTAACTCACACGGTGACCTGACTTGACTTGGCGTCCTAAATTCAAGACTCTGCAGCTTCTGACTAAGGATTTCACCGAACCTCCAACCTCTGGGATCGCTTTGCACAGATCAAAAAGAATTGCAATATTCAGAGGCAGGTTTTACAGCCGTTGCCTAGATTGGCCTTGCAGCATGAAGACAGAAACTCAGACCTTGTTTTAACTAATGAGACAGAGCGAAGGAAGGCACATGTATATTTCTATTTTCTGTCCACACCTTGTCAGTCTGCGTTGGCTGAAGCACTGTGACATTTACATGGTGTTCGTTTTCTCTGGAATATGGGATGAAATAAGACAGAGTGCTGTCACGGGAGAGTGGAGGACCGGGTGATATTAATGATGCCTCCTTCTCTGCCTGCTCTAAATGATTAAGTCTCATCATGAGCTTTAGAGTCAGTTTTACACAAATAGACATATACGAACGCACACACGACAAAAAGACTGAGCAGCGTGTGTGTACATGTCAGAGGGAGGGGTACAATTGTAAATCAAGGCGGCATAAAGCGAGA
This sequence comes from Pterois miles, assembly GCA_947000775.1. Lineage (NCBI taxonomy): Eukaryota > Metazoa > Chordata > Actinopteri > Perciformes > Scorpaenidae > Pterois > Pterois miles. The sequence continues at coordinate 25,186,656 of CAMQGK010000052.1, forward strand.
CTGTAAATTTCTCCATGAATATATTAATCAAGAGGAATACTGAAGTACTTCATGTTAGGATGCATCCTTTAGAAACACAAACATTCCAAACAATGTGGTACATTATACACATGTGCACTACATGTATGACCAATAAATAGTTTCACAATGAAACTCTCTATATGGATGTCTATATGGACGAGGACCTCCACACACAACTTGACATGTTAATTAAAGGAGTTGCTGGTTATCTGGCAACCTCACAGAAACAAAAAGACTCCAGGAAGTTACTGCACCTGAGAGAGAAGTAGTCCAGCATGGAAACCCCTTCATAAAACCACAATATGTTCTCCAGGGTCAGAAAAAAGTAAAAGTAAAGCCAATGCTGAAGTACCTTAAACTTGCATTCTATCTAATGGCCATTGGGGGCGACTCCTCTGGTTGCAAAAAGAAGTCTGATGGTATAGAAGTCTATGAGAAAATGAGCCTACTTCTCACTTGATTCATTACCTCAGTAAACATTGTAAACATGACTTTACGGTCTCAATCGCTAGTTTCAAGTTCAAGGTCATGAAGTCAAAACTGGTTTAAGTGGTGGAGGCGAGAGATTATAACAGTACAGTCCTGTTTTGAACTAATCCCCGAATCAACTGACCATCTGCTGCATACAGACAGTACACAGTATATGGCAGAATTTTACAAGTTTGCATTACGCAGGTTGTGCACTGATCTAGAAGTATGTGCTGCGCCATTTGAACAACTCCTCTGCCCTGCTGGCATATACAATGAAAGATATTTGTCCTCAGACTCAAGATATTTGATTATAATTTGAGCATTATGGAAATTATCACAGATCGATCTCTACAGGCACACACAAAAGAGTCTTGGTTATGTTGCGTGTTTTTTTCTTAAAATGCTGGAACATGATCAGGTTTTGTAGTAATTTTATTTATAAGCTGATGAAACTGTAATGCATATGCAATATTGTGATATTTAAACCCATGAATAATTAACTAACTACAGTTTAGCATTCAGATTTCCCTAACTAAGCGGTTTAGACCATGAAAAACAGCCCAAGGCCAACTAGTGTACGTACACACACACAGGCACACACAAGTCCTGAGATCTTGGAGGGCACTGGGCAGCTGCTCAAGGGATAAGTGGGATGGCAGCCCTGCTGTCGCTACGAACAGGAAGCAGACAAAGACACAGAGCGAGAGAGAGAGAGAGAGAGAGAGAGAGAGAGAGAGAGAGAGAGAGACAAACAGGGAGAGCCACTAGGATACAACAAGAAAGAGGAAAAGTGATGAGCAAACATTTCTGGAAAGAAAGATTTGTCAAAGGAAGAAAAAACAGTAGACAAAGAGCGCCGGAGGTATGCGAAGAAGAGCGATAAAGAGGGGAGAAGAAAGAAAAAGGCGGCTTTGGCAGCCTCATCCTGATTCCTCTCTCGTCGTATACTGTATGTGTGCGTGTCCTTTCAAACTCAACAAGCACTTCTCTCCTCATGCATTCTACCCACACTCGGTTTTCCTGTGCAGGCGCGTAGTTTACCTCTCCACTTAAGTCTAAAACAATGGGGGGCAGCAAGGCTGTTTGATTCTGCGCACCAGCTGGAATTGACCCGTTCCTCCTGTGTTCCTCGGGGAGCTGCTTCATAGAGAGAAAAACAATTTACTCACACACGTGTGATGCCGCTTCGTTTAATGATATAGCCTCAGGATGCTCCAAGAGGGCCGTTGTCCAGGTTATCAACTGTGAGCACGTACACGTGCTTCAAATCAGGCGCTACATTAAGGCGATATTGTGAGGGCTCTCTTCAACCAGTACAAAGAAGCGTTGGTGCATGTTTGCCACATCAGAACCTATAGGAAAGTACAGCATAAGATCTTTCTTGATAACAAATATTAGGTGTTTCATACTCTTTTCGCCCTTCAGTGCCATGCCAGAGAGCATAAGAGCCACACAAGCATGTTGATGTGCTCATTCTCTGGTGAAATATTAGACAGTCTACACTTTGACTGATGTCTTTTGGACCAATAGTTTTTGAGAAAAGTGGGGAAAAGTAACGCCTCCGCCTGCATACAAAAGATCCTCTTAACGGTGTTCCATACAGAGCCCATAGCGTGATTTCAACTGCATTTAATGAAACTTTTAAATGTCAAAATATTTGATTGATGTAATAAGTGTTGACCTTTCATTAAATAAAACTGCTGTACCATCAAAATTTCCTCTGGGCGCTGTGGAGCTCGCAAAAAAATCTCACAGGAACAAATGGCGTTGCTTAGTCGGGAATGAAAGAGGGGAAACAGAAGTATTATGGAAGTATTTATCAGTATTTAACAATCAGCAAAAAAAGGTCATCTGTACGAAACATCATCAGTGTACTGAATATATTTTGTACGTCAGAGATTTTCGGAACAAAATCAGTAAGTTAATGCTAAAAAACAATACATACCTGAAGGAAAAAAGTCAAACTTTTGCTTCGTGAAACAAGACAATGTGGTTTGAGTCATGTTACATAAAGCTTCTTAATAAATTTCACGTATAAGTGTTCAAAAGGAGGTGTGGATATTTAAAATGGCCCACAGAAATCCAGAAAGGGGCCGTTAGTAAACTATAGTGTATGTTACATAGTCATCAGGGTGGTTTGCAGTAGCGGTATGTTGCACAGAGAAATTAAAAATAGCAGAGACATGCAGCAGCATGACATAACCTAAGGATCAAACCCCGACAGTTGTGGAGGTAATCCCAATAAAAGACATTAGATAACTAAGCCACCAGGAAACCTGCTGCACCATAATTCAGCCACCATTCAGCCATTTCAACACTCACAAGCAGGGAGCCGCTTGACTGAAGACAAACAGGGTTAATCTCATGCACTTTATTTGAATTTAAGGGAATAGTACCACTCTGACCTACATGGGTTATGTTAACAAATTTAAATTTGACATGTAATCTCCTTATTTAGTGCATGATCAGGGTGAATGAAGTGGCCTACTCACAAATGAAACAAGAGCAGCTTAAAACCCAATAGGAAAAAATGCAACAAAGAACTTTTAAAAGCTTAAAAACAATAGCTAATTATTTTCAAGCTAGGCTGGCTCACTAATTTAGATTTATCACATCACAGAGGCCTGTTAGCTTCAGACATTTGCTTGTCACTCTACAGCGGAAACTGGTACTTTAAAATAAAAGCACTCTGCCATTAATAAGGTCCTTTTTCTCTCTTTCTCTCCACTTTGGATGCACAATGGACTCCACCACTCAGGAACCAGTCTATTAGCCTATATCCGTTCACTTTACCCATCAAGTATCCCACAGACGCCACTGTGGTGGCAAAATTACCCAAAAATGATGAACTGTACATTTATCATGATGCAGATGTGAAAATAGCTCCTCTTAATCACTCTAATCTCTCACTTACTAATATCGTTTCTCTCTAACCGCCATGTTAATGTCCTGTTACTTTCATTACCATATCTGCCCCATCATCACTGCACTCCTGAAACACTGAATTGTAAAACTGGCTGAGGTGAAAGCTGAACTGCACTGCCTAAAGAAGCTAAGAGCTAAAATACATTGCTAGAAAAGCAGGAAGCTAAACTGTAATGCTGTCAAAAGTGGAAGTTGAAGTTAATTAACTTGCTGCAGGGGTGTTAATAATAATTAACCATTTAACTGTTAACCATAAGGATGTTAATAATTAATATTTTAACTGTGAACCCATAAAAGTAATAAAAGGATTAAATAAAAAGCTGAGCAAAACTCAGAGGAGTGGCTTGTCGCTTAAATGAGAATACCTGGTCCACCTTAACAGCCCACCTTAAGAGAGTCTGACTTGGTGGCTTGCATGCAAGACATGGAAGCTTGGTTTGGACCTTGTGGAGTTGTAGCATTTATTCCCTGACAAATAAGCTGTACACACACTGCACTGCTACCTTCACAGCTACAACGTCACTCACAACCCCACAATCAAAACTGACACTTACACGGTCTGTCGGAAACTCGCTAAAGCTACACCAGGCTGACAGAGTAGCCAGGCAGGCACAGAGCCAACAACTTCGCAGCAAAACCATAAGATGCGTTGGTGACCTTCTGGAAAACATGGCTGCATGTGTCCATGACAAAAGACTTATAATACTTCTAGCTTGTCGTTGTACTTGGGCAGCTTGTTAGGCACTACAACCACAACATGGTCTTGTCGGTTAACAGTTAATGATGGGTTAACATTCAAAATTAGCATCCGTAGTTGTTAGAAAGAAGTATTTGAGTTAAATGAACCTTTAAAAACTATGAGTTGTAAGACAGTAGTATTTGGGTGCTGTGTCAGCATTCAAACCAATACTATATACTATACAACGGCAAACCCACAAGTCTAAAAGCCTCTGCTACTGGCCACCAGTGACTTTATGGCTCCTTACACCTACTGTAACTGGACCCAAGAGGTTTGAACTGATCTCTCTAAAATTTTAAACCTATTATTTTGCTCGATCTTTTGGCCCAGTAGCCCAACATTTTGATGATGGTTATCCATTTTCTTCCCTCGGGCTACCGTGTAAAACTCTTGTCCTAAATCTGTCTTCTGCAAAGCTAAAGAGAGATGAAGACAGAGCAGGGGAAAAAAAAAGCAAAGTATGTGACAGAGACAGGAGACATCATTAAATATGAAAACATGAAAGAAGCTCTACTCAAGCTCCACTTAAAGTTTCAGTCCTGCTGCACCTTTGTCACAGGCATCAGACTGCATTAACAATGGTCCTTTTCTATCCTTTCTATCTCCCCTCACCGCCGCTTTGAATACAATATGCGAGCGCATTTCAAACGGTAAAGCACACAGTGGGGTAAAGAAGTAAGAGCATGAAGTAACAGAAAAGGAAAAAGAAAAGAAAAGCCTGAATAATGAAGAAGCCAGAGGATGATATGGGAGGAAAACAGGAAAAGAGAAGAGAGGTGGAATAAAAAGGTATATAAAAAAAGAAAAGGTGTGACAATGGAGAGTGATGAAAAAAGCAGGGAGGAGGGAAAGAGAGGGAGAAAAAGAGGAGTTTTTGTTACAGTTCTCTTATCTTTAAAGTGCAGCATCTTTGTGTAAATGAACACTTTAGCTGGCCAGCTTGTGTCTGCTTTATATTCACATTTCACATTATAACGGTGGACGTACTGTATGTGTTTGAGGGGATATTGAGGACATCCATTCATCCGAACAATCACTCTGCGGCAAAAACTCTCCAGCTCTGTTTCCCTCAGTATAACACACACACACACACACACACACACACACACACACACACACACACACACACACACACACACAGCTCATTAGTGTGTGCTCGGTGTGCATGTCAAAGACTGTGGGCCATCTTGCAGCACGGTGAGACACAGGTCAGTGGTTTGACTTTGACTTCGGTTGCCGTTTAAACGCTCTGGACACTCTTTCGGCTCAGTCATAATATAAATCACACACACTTCATATTCGATCATTTAAGACGCAATTCATTTACATTTGATGCCTTTTAATGACATCAATGTAAGAGCATTATATTCATAAGTATGCATAAAGGAAAAGGCTTCATCGCAGTGGATTATGTTGTGTATTCAAATTTCTTTGATCCTCATTTTTGCATATCTAACACCCACATACGCAGCATACAAAGTGGGATACCTGCTATGAGTAAACTGTGGTTAAATTTAATTCCAAAAGGGGGAAACACAGGTTGTACTGATGGTGTAAACAGAGCTCAGTGCCCCCTTAGGATTTATAGGGTTCACACAAGTCAGCATGCTCTCTTTGAGGTAATGTAATCCTCCTGTTTCACAGGTCACGTCCATCTAACGGACTTCAACATCGCTGCCATTGTCAAAGACGACCTAAAAGCAACGTCCATTGCTGGGACCAAGCCGTACATGGGTAAGAAAACACATTTATCTCTAGTGCTTCACAAGGACACTTCAAAACTACAAAAACTAGAGGACACAGTTTGAAACGATCTTTAATTTACAGGAATTATGTAATGTAGATGACATGAACCCCACATAGCATGCTTATGTCTGCTAATCCAAATTTCCAATGACACTGAAGGGACGTAGGAGACTAACTTTGGTAAGTCCAGCTTCCACTGGAGGAAGCATCCTCCCTTTGCTGTTTCTAAGGCAGGTTGTCTGTTTTTGTCGATTCATCAAACGGCAAAACCCAACACAAATAAACAAATAGAGATTCAGGCTGTAATTTCCACATAAAACCCCATCTAGAGTAGGTTTAATCCAGAATCACCGCCTTGCTGTTTCGAACAGTTTACATATGTATATGTCTGTCCAAAATGTCATCACTTTTTCCTGTCAGACGTGTATGAAATTGTCATAATTAGCATATGAATTCTTGAGTTGTGGCCAAAAACGTGTTTTGTGAGGTTACAGTGACCTTTGACCACCAAAATATTATCAGTTCATCCTTGAGTCCAAGTGGACATCTGTGCCAAATTGAAGAAATCTGATCGATAATGTCTTGAGAATGGTAAATGGTGAATAGATTTGCATTTATATAGTGCTGTTCTAGCCTTTCAACCATGCAAAGAGCTTAATGCTACATCATTCACACACTGATGGCAGAGGCTGCCATTCAAGGTGCCAACCCGCCCATCAGGATCTAATCTAAATATGCATTCACATACTTGGGAGCAATTAGGGGTTCAGTATCTTGCCCAACGATACTTCAACATGCAGACTGGAGGAGCCCGAGATCAAACCTACCTAACCTAGTGGAACACCCGCTCTACTATCCATCTAAGGGGATGGATGTGAGGTCACAGTGACCTTGACCTTTGGGAACCAAAATCAAAATCAGTTCATCCTTGAGTCCAAGTGGACGTTTGTGCCGTTTTACAAGGAATTCGCTCCAAGTGTTCCTGAAATATTGTGTTCACAAGAATGTAATGGAATGAACGGATGGACGGACGAGCCGAAAACATAACCACCAGCACAGGTAGAAAGACTAGATGATTGATTTAGGAGTGATTAAATCATTGATGACAGACTGAAGGATGGATTGAGGCGCACATGCAAAAAAAAAAAAAAACAACAACACAAGACAGATTTGAGAGGAAAAGCAGAAAATGCTCAGCAATTGAGCATGCCATGTTTTTACCCTTAAAGCTCCTAAAGCCAAGTCCACAGAGTTTGACTTTTGTCAATATTAGCTGCCCGATGGCCAGGAATAAGATGCAGCTAGAAATAAGTGGGCCGTTATTGACAGATAAATGGTTTGTTATGAATTAAACAATGATGGCTGAAAGCTTAGGAGCTTAATGAATAAATTCTGCTTAGTAAGCATTTTAAGTTACACATAATTCGCTCAGACAAACATAATATGGAGACACTGCCCTCATTTGTGTGTCTAAACTTAAAAAGCACATATTGTATACTCTTTATGTGATTTGATGCATGAGCCCAAAACCTGAGAGTATTGTTAACATTTTAAAGAAAGTAATGTTGCCTTTATAAACCAGTATTTATCATTTTAAGCACCGCTGCGTCGCCCTGCTCGTGACTCTTTAGTACAGTAGTGATCAGGTCGATGTGGATTCAGCTCCTGAGAGATCAGATAGGAGCTTAACAGGATTTCAGGGGGATATGAATGATGAGACAGCGCGATTGTGTACACGTGCACCTTTTTTTATCCTTACAGAGAGTGTGCACATGACGGAGAATGATCTTGTAACCATGTGTGGCTTCAGGCGAATGCTCTGTGGTGTAATAGATAATTCATGGGTATGCTGGAATCAAGAAAAACTGGCCTCTTTAAGAAGCTTCAGTAGATAAACTACACGCTTTCCTCTCCAGCAAGAGAGCAGAGCAAACTCATGACGGCGAGGAGGAGGGTGTGTGTATGTTCTCAGATTTTGACAGTAAAAGAATAAAGAAGTGATGAATCGTGGAAATTCATCTTGACCTTTTGAAACAAGATTATGGCTGAACAACTTTTTCCCTTATAGATTATTCACCTCCAGAGGAGGGCGAAAACGTGACCAAGCCATTTAACCCATCTGTGCCCAAAGACTGTTTAGTATGATAAGGAAAAACGCCACAACATTTGTCAAAAGTCTTGAAATTTGGTATGAACATACTTTAGGAAAGTATCTAAAAGTACAACTTTGCATGAAAAATAACATTTTTATTAATAGTCAAACTTTGAAAAATGAGGAAAAACACTAATATTGTGTTTATCAAGTGTTTTCCACGAGCCTCTTTCAGACATGTATTTTGCATGTCTCATAATAAGCGGCTAAGTCATTTTTTACATAAACGTTGTGACGGCAGTCTGACTGGGTCAGACCTGGTAACACATCCAATATCCAGAGTACTCCCTCGCTGTTATTTCAGTTTTAAATATTCATGAGGGCCTTCGCTGTAAGAAGAGGGAACGAGTGTCCTGAACACTTAAGATGGTCATTAATTAAGACTTCTACTGCAAAGGAGATTTTAAAATCCATCACAAATCAGCTCTTTCTGCAACAGTCCAGCTACAGTATGTCTGAATAAAGTTATTATGCAACATTTATGTTACGAAGACCGACGTCTGAATTACAAAGAAAGACATGACTTTAACAGATAGATGAAGCTATGTTATGTATTCCACGGCTGATATGGGCCATAGTTAAAATTAACTGTCCCTGGTAGGGATGTTTATAATTAACTGTTTAACTGATTACCAACATTAAGCATTTTAACCAATTAACGCTATTGGTTAAAACAGTTAAAAGAAAAAATAATTAATTAAAAAGCTGAGAAAAACGCAGACGAGGCTTGTCACTTTAAGGAGAAAAGCTGGTCCATCTTAAGAAAGAAACGGCGCAGATACAGGAAGTTGGCTCCCGTCTTGGTGGAGGAGTTGTAGCTTGTAGCCTCATAGCATTTATTCACCGGCTGCTACAGTAACTGTCCAGATGATGAACTCTTCACTCAGTTGTCTGTTGTGCTCATAAACTGTAGCTGGCACACCGCAGTGTGTGAGGCACTAATCTTGTCGGTAAACGGTTAATAATCGGTTAACGAAGGTCGGTTATTGGTTAAGAAAATTTTGCAAAATTAGCATCCCTAGTCCCTGGCTAAAACATCCCAAAAACAAGGAAAAATTATCAAAATACACAATCACACACCAAAAAAATCTATTTCTAAACTATGAAGATACATGTCATCACTTCACATCCTCTGGATGTCATGAGAAACGATACTTCTGGTACCAGGTCAATGCTAAAATTTTGAAAACGTGATGGTAGGCTTTCTCGTTTTGTCTATGGTACCAGAGGTACCACAGGTAACATAGGTACCAGGGATCAGGGCTCGAGACTAACAGCGTCCCAGTCTCTCAGGATAACACAAAATCTCCCTGATAATGCTACACTGTGACCAACACATCTGTGTTGAAATCAGCAGGACGAGAGCTGCTAACATTAGCTGTTAGCAGCTGGTGGGCAGCACACTGATAAACAATGGAGATAACAGCTAATGTTAACGGAGGTTGGATTGAGTGACATTATGATACGTTCAAGCTCTACTGAAAAATTAGTATTGGGCGAAAGGAAATCAGAACGTTATCATGATGTATTCAAATCTTGTAAAATTTAATTTTTGGCAAAAAAAATGTAGAGCCTCATGGATTATTAATACATGAGAAAAAACAATATGGAAATGGTAGAGTGTATGTACATGAGATTTATTGTTATACTTTAGTTTTTTACTGTGGTATCGAATCGGGTGAGTTGTGAAATTTCACTGGTGTTAGTATCAACTACTAAATTTCTGATATTGTGACATCCCTAATCACACACCATTTTCTGTCTACCAGCACCGGAGCTGTTCCAAACCTTCGAGGGGTCCCATCCCGGCTACTCATTCTCCGTCGACTGGTGGTCGCTGGGCATCACAGCTTACGAGCTACTAAGAGGACAGGTAACTAACCGTGTACAGCTCTGCTCGACTCACTTTTAGTAGCAGGTCCTTTTCTCTATGCCGTGTTTCCACCTCAGACAGTTACCAACGATGGTGTGTTAAATCTACCAGTTCTGTTCATACAGTGTGTGTGGAGAGCAACAATTTGGCCAAAACAGCACAGCACACGCTAACATATTCCAGTCCTGAACAACAAGAGTCCAGACTACAAAACACAAAAATCTTGCAAAATTGCTCACGATCACACATGACTTCAGTGTAAACAATCATGGCGGACGACGGGTAGGAAGAATTAGCGATGTTAGTGTTGGCATTACTTTGCACTGAAAATTCACGAAGGATGGATGAATAAACGTGTGTTTTTGCCACAAACCAACAAGTTGGTCCTCCATTTCTGAGGTCTAGCTTAGTACTATTTTATGCTTTGTTGTGTTTTGCATTAGCCGCCATGACAGCGGTGGTTGTCCATTGCCCAATTGGCTATTGTTCTTTCCCATATGACTGCATCATCAGCTGTCCTCTGGCTTCCTCAACAACAACAATCATAAATACTGAACATACTATAAACACTATTTAGGATTTGAGATCGGTGCAGCTAGGATGGACTTCTGAGGCAATCGAGGGATGTAAAACACTCTTAACATACCTCCCACCGCAGGAATATCCATCCATCTGCAGCCGCTTATCCAGTTAAGGGTCGCGGGGGGGCTGGAACCAATCCCTGCCCAACACCCTGGACAGGTCGCCAGTCCATTGCAGGGCTGACACATAGAGACAGACAACCATTCACAATCACAAAACCCACGCTAACATGGGGGAGAACCACAGGAATATCTGAAAATATAGTCTTTAGGACCATCAACAAATCTGGGCTTTGCCAATAATTGTCAGGACGAGGAATCAGGCCCAAAATTGGCTTGATTATCATGTAGTGTGTATCTGGCATTAGCGTAGTGAATGGCATAGTATTGCAAGCATGTCACATGTCGGGCTAGTGATGATTCTCTCTGACCAATCAGTGACCTGCCGTATTTAAGCACTGAAGTGGTACCGAACTCGAAAATAACCGTGTTATTGCAACACTGAACAGATGCTTTGTGGAAACACACACACACAGAGCACCATCACCACGTCCACATCACAACTCACTTCAGCGCGGCCTGGCACACGTTACGGCAGTGAATAATACATATGACACCTCCAAGAGGGTGCTAGAAGAGTCCTGGCAGCAGGAAGTCAGACATACAGCAAAACCTCAGCCTTCACAAAACAATGATTTTTTAGCTGACCTTAGTGAGGAAGATGTTTAAATGTTTAGTCACGGTGTGAGACGAATCGCTGCAGGCGAAAATAGAAAGCGTTATTTCAAGAGCCACATAATTGGAATTGATTTCTCAAATATGTATTAAATTTGATGCTCGTTTCATCTGGAGAAATTTAATTCTGACGTCATGGAAATAAAATACAGAACATGATGCTTTCACTCAATCTCTCTGCGATATAAGGCCAAGTCTTCGAGCTGACAGCGGTCTCTTCATTGTGGACTGCAGCAGCAGAATTTCCTCTCATATTTCAGAGTGACGATTACACAAACTACAGTAACCTCTGTCCACACTGACAAGGACCCAGAGCACCCGGAGCACCCGAAACTGATCTGGAGCCGTCATGAGGTGTTCCTGAAATCAATTCCTCTATTTAGACATCTCAGTGCTCTCCATTTCACCCTTCTTCAAAAAACTGTTGAGTTACTTTACCAAATAACTGCACTCTAAAAACACATCCTGACCTCAGTTACATCTTACTCCCACAGTGCTTCATTTGACCTTTCACTGAACTTCCCCTGAATACGCTCTGTCCTCTTTCTGGCCTCAAAACTACATCTTAGCTGCACCATTTACCTGAAGTCTTCTCTCTCACCTCAAAACTGCGTCGTGTGATTTTTCATGTATTTTTAACATTCACTTATTCAGAGGAGAATTGCTGAGCAAACACCTGCACACTCAGAAATTACCTAGAGTGACATAGATGTGAAAGGTCCTGTATAAATGCGTTATCTCCAAACCCTCTCCTAAACTTTCTTCCCACAAAATTCATTTTCACTTCATCCCTCTGTTGCTGAGGCACTTCCTGCTGCACCTTTCTCCGACTGCCACATTTCAACACTGCCTGTAAAGCATGAATCACTCTGATGTGCAGAATTATGTGGCTGCTGAAAATGGAGAGCTAGCCCACTGTTATCCAGCTCCAGGCACCTTTCGATCCCTTCTCAGTGTTTACTTCATCTCATCTCTCGTAAAGGAATACCTCGCCCACAAACCAGACACACCATTTGTATATCAATTACTTACTCTGTTATCTGGAAATCTTGCAGAAATCTTTAATTTTCCAGCATGCCTCCATGGTGAAGGGAGAATCAAAAAAAAGGAGAAAAGTATTGACGAACTTAAGTAAATGGGGGTCGAGTTTAACATCAAAACTTTATCAAAACCTGTGTTGTTCATCCAGTCGTATGCTCAGCATTTCCCAAAGTTGCTTCACTAAAACATTTGCATGGACGAGTAGTGTGCTCTGATTATGCAGAAACTGTGTCTGAAAACTTTTTGGCTCACCGGCCAAGGGGAGTGGTTGATGAAACCAATCCTCCAGCCAAGCATATTTTTATGGGCCAAAATAATAAATTGTTTTTTATTAGTCTGAATCAGACTAATAAATAGTCTATAGTATAGTCTAATATTACTACTAGCAGTCTAACTGTTACAAAAGCATTAATCAGTTAAAATTCTTACTGTTAGTTAAGGGTTAAATGGTTAATTATTAACATCTCTGTCTGACGAAGCTGAGATGGCATTAAACGTGTCAAATTTGCCCATTAATGCATTTACTCATTTATAAACAAGCAAACTGCGAGAGACAAGCAAATGGGCAGATTGTCCACCTCCAGCTGTGTCTTGTCACTGTGTCATCTTCCAACTCAAGTCTCTCTGTCTCAATGTCCAGAGGGTGGAGAAGGACAAGTGTGAAGACCTGTCAACAAGCTGTCCCTTGTTTTCTGACCCACAGAAAGCCCTCTCGCTCTGAAAGGCAGAGTCCTTTATTCTCCGGTTCCTCCATCATTTGTTGTCATCAGTGCAGGAAATGGGTTCACACAAGGAGAAGAGGAAGAGAGTGTAGAGAGAGCCAACTGCAGAGCTAACTTTGAGGCACATACTGTACTTTATCAAAGAAACTCCTCCAGGCAGTGCATGACTATGAATACAAGTATTCTCTAACATATCCTCTCCTCTCCTGTCCTCAGAGACCATACGTGATGAGATCCAGTACACCCACTAATGAGATCCTTCAGACCTTCCACAAGGTCCATCCCAGCTACCCAGCAGCCTGGTCTTTGGAGATGAAGTCTCTACTCAGAAAGGTAAGTGAGTGCCACATGCATAATCAACATGTTCTCAAACAACAGCTCACGTGATAGCTTATGAAGCTTATCTGTTTTCCTTCAAATGTAGGGCTACATTCTTTTCAAAATAAACTTCCATCTTCACGGGAAATAACTTCCTTAGGTTTAGGCAAGAAAACTACTGAGTTAGGTTTAGGAAAAGATCAACTTGGTTAGGATTAGGCAACAAAACTATTCAGTTATGATTAGACAACAAAACTACTTTGTTAGGTTTAGGAAAAGATTGACTTGATTAGGATTAGGCAAGCAAACTACTTAGTTATCATTAGACAACAATACTACTTAGGTTTAGGAAAAGATTAACTTGGTTAGCATTAGGCAACAAAACTATTCAGCTATGATTATACAACAAAACTACTTTGTTAAGTTTAGGAAAAGATCGACTTGGTTAGGATAAGGCAAGAAAACTACTTAGTTATCATTAGACAACAATACTACTTAGGTTTAGGAAAAGATCGACTTGGTTAGGATAAGGCAAGAAAACTACTTAGTTATCATTAGACAACAATACTACTTAGGTTTAGGAAAAGATCAACTTGGTTAGGATTAGGCAACAAAACTATTCAGTTATGATTAGACAACAAAACTACTTTGTTAGGTTTAGGAAAAGATTGACTTGATTAGGATTAGGCAAGCAAACTACTTAGTTATCATTAGACAACAATACTACTTAGGTTTAGGAAAAGATCAACTTGGTTAGCATTAGGCAACAAAACTATTCAGTTATGATTATGCAACAAAACTACTTTGTTAAGTTTAGGAAAAGATCAACTTGGTTAGGATAAGGCAAGAAAACTACTTAGTTATCATTAGACAACAATACTACTTAGGTTTAGGAAAAGATCGACTTGGTTAGGATAAGGCAAGAAAACTACTTAGTTATCATTAGACAACAATACTACTTAGGTTTAGGAAAAGATCAACTTGGTTAGGATTAGGCAACAAAACTATTCAGTTATGATTATACAACAATACTACTTAGGTTTAGGAAAAGATCAACTTGGTTAGGATTAGGCAACAAAACTATTCAGTTATGATTAGACAACAAAACTACTTTGTTAGGTTTAGGAAAAGATCAACTTGGTTAGCATTAGGCAACAAAACTATTCAGTTATGATTATACAACAATACTACTTAGGTTTAGGAAAAGATCGACTTGGTTAGGATAAGGCAAGAAAACTACTTAGTCATCATTAGACAACAATACTACTTAGGTTTAGGAAAAGATCAACTTGGTTAGGATAAGGCAAGAAAACTAGTTATGATTAGACAACAAAACTACTTAGTGAGTTTTAGGAAAAGATCGACTTAATTAGTATTAGACAAGAAAACTATTGAATTATGATTAGACAGCAAAACTATTGAATTATGATTAGACAGCAAAACTATGTATTTAGGTTTAGGAAAAGATCAATTTGGTTAGGATTAGGCAATAAAACTACTTAGTTATGATTAGACAACACAACTACTTAAGTTTAGGGAAAGATCAACTTGGTTAGGATTACGCAAGAAAACTACTTAGTTATGATTAGACATCAATACAAAATAAATTTAAGAAAAGATCGACTTGTTTAGGATTAGACAACAAAACTGTTACGTTTAGGAAAGGACCGTGGTTGGGCTTAAAATAACCTCGGAAGTGGTTTATTTACGTATGTAACTTACGTGACAAATAAATAAACGTTGACATCTGGTTTCACTCAAAACACAAACACTGGTCTCCTGGGCGAAAGTCCGGCATTTTTTGACGCACCTGTCCACCGTGACCTTCTCCACATGCAGCGTTCACCCCATTTATATTTCCTGGTTCATCATTAAGTTAATTATACACAAGTGATTTCACAGGATATACACAAATTATAGTGCATTACTTTTCATAGGTATGAATTATAGCTATGAACAGTGTACGAGACCAGCCTGGCACAATGCACAGCATACTGTGGGAGCAGAGGTAAGCTTTACACATGATACTACCCCCTTCACCACCTCTGCAAAGTTACAAAACACACCAAAAGGCAGCTGCTGAGAACACAATAGTGGAAGGAATATAAATATATTGGAAAAAGTACCAGCAGGCAGTGAGTGGACCTTGCAATGTATACAAAAACTGGAAAATGTATTGTCTATGTTTACACCTAGGAAGTAATGCTACACTCAACAACGTCTGACAACATCTGGCCCTACTTCTAGGACAAAATGCACTAAGAACACAACGTCATTTATATAAACCTGCACTTGCCAACTTCTCAAACTGATCACGCCTGATGGCAAAACTGAGTAAACTGTAAACATCATGCACATGTTGGCCAAATTGACTGGTGTGATCTTGTCATAAATACTTAAAGGGGACATATCATGCTCATTTCCAGGTTCATATTGTACTCTGGGTTTCAACTAGAACATATTCACAGGTTTTAATGCTCAAAAAACACATTTTTTCTCATACCGTCTGTCTGAATATATCTGGTTTTAGTGTCTCTTTTAGCCCCCCTTCCTGAAAAAGCCCAGTCTGCTCTGACTGGCTTGCAAGAAAACTGTGGCAGGGCTGCCCCTCATAGTCAATTAGTGTGCATTTTGGTCTTAGTTGACTAAGATTTCTTTAGTTGATTAGTCATTTTTTATGCTTTTTTCATGCTGAAAATTATGAGCACACTGGAACACACTGAACACACATACGATTTAAAGTGGTGTTTTTATGTGATTCTTGGTGGAGAACTTCTGATTTATAGATTTATCCATTAAACCAACTAATCTGATTAGATTTCAATTAACTGAAAAAATCGTATGAGTAGGCATAGGAATTGTGGTTGAGGACAGCCTTATCATATGGGGCATTTTTACAAAGGGAAATCTCAAGCTGTGAGTGATATATTCATATGATCCTGAATGTGACATAGGAAGGGGAGCCAAAATCTGAATGGCTTGTTGAATCACGTTTCCGGATCTGGTCAGCTCACAGAAAACACACTCAGTTGTCTTATTTCACCATTTGTGGGTTGGCTGGGACTCCAGATACAAAAATGCATGTGCACATGCACTGAAAAAGTCAGTTTTCCATGACATGTCCCCTTTAACGGACAAGAGAGGCAAAAATCAAATATTGATGAGTGGAGCTTTTCTGGGTGGGTTGCTCGTCGGTTTGAATTCTTTATTTCCTGTGGGAAGATTATTATCCATACCGAACACCAGCACTTCACTTTGGGCACACAAGGTGCATCTATAGAATATTAATTAGAGGGTCACTTTCATTGTTGCAGCACTATTTTTTATCCAAGCGGTTTATTTTTACATGCAAGTCTTGCAGCCTGTAGTGTGGCTTTACATAAATATAATGTATGGCCAACTTCAACACAAGGTAGCACATACCTTGGCGATGGAAAAATTCACTCAAAACACGAACGTTGGTCTCCTGGGCGAAAGTCCACCCCGACCTTCTCCACATATGGCGTTCACCCCTTTTACCCCTGGTATCGGATCAATACTCTCTATGGGCCGATACCCAAAGCCTAATTAGCACTATCGGTATCAGCACTGAAAAAGTCGGATCTGTGCTCTAGATTCTTTACTCCTCTATGACAGTAAAGTGAATATCTTTGAGTTGTGGACAAAACAAAACATTTGGGGACGTCATCTTGGGCTTCGGGAAACACTGATTGATATTTTACAGACCAAAACAACTAACCGATTAACCGAAAAAATAACCGACTGATTAATCAACAATGAAAATAATCATTAGTTGTATAATTTAAAAGTGCATTTTTTGCCATTTTATGTAATTAGCATGTTCTTAGATCTTAACAGTCTGTCCATAATTAACAGTCAAATGTGTATTCATCTTGTCGCCATTAAGCCACTTGCAAAGCCGACAGATCCACTGTTGCTGAAGCAGGTTTTGTGTTGGCAGCGATCCACTGCAGTCAAACTGTTGCATTGCTTCGTGCTCAGACTCCTCGTACCTCATTGGCATTCCAGTCGCATGTGTAAATGTGTGTGTACGTAGGAGTGAAAGGAACAGTGTGTGTGTGAGACACAGAGAGATGTAAAAAAAGTGTGAATGTGAGGGGAGAATACCATGCTCAATATATTTGTCCTTCATCCTTCATGACCCCTCATCACCATTTCCTTCCTATATGTGCCTCATTTTCTTATCCTCCCTCCTCTCCTGACCTTCCCTCAATATCTTCCATCCCCCAACCCCTGTATCCTCATTCTCAGACACATCCTTTAGGCCAAACATGTGCTCATGTCTCAGTGGGACTCAGCCTCCAACTTTCCAGCCCCCCACAATGGACAATTGTTCTTACTCTAATCCTTTTTGTCTCCCTCAGTTGCTGTGCATAGATATCCAGAAGCGCATTTCCTGTCTAGCAGAGCTGCAAGATCTGGACTACATGTCAGATGTCAACTGGGATGCTGTGCTCAGCAAACAGCTTCCTCCCGGTTTTATTCCCAATGTGAGTATCAGAAATAAACGAAGCACTGCCTCAGTATGCTACCCAACAAAATGCTCACATCTGAGTGTTTTCCTGACGTTGGCATAAATACAGTGCTGTCCAACGCTTAAAAAACAACTATGCCATCTGTGGATGCCTTACATCTTTGAGTATGATAGCATGATTTTGCTCTTTTTTTAACATTTCCTGTCTACCTATTCCCAAATATTATTCCCAAAGAGGACAGACATGAAGGGGGGAAAAAAAAGATGTAGCCAGACCTACCCACACTTCATCTAATCCTTTCTAGCGGAGCTGCAGACACCCCCCTCTGCTGGGCTGAGCTGGATCTCCCACTGAGTGTGTGCTAGACACCCAGATGCAAAGACAAAGACAAAGCAGCACACATGCATGCATGTATACGTGCTTCAGAGGAAGCCTCTGCATACATCAGAGCGGCAATACGTCACCCAGAGTAGGCTCGCCTGATCGCGCCCCCTTTTGGGTGAAAACAATCTTGTGTCCCTCATAGATGGTAACGGAGTTAACAGCAGGAGTTCAAACATGTCTACAAATTTCTTCTTTAAACAAACCTGTAATAGTAATAACACTATGCTGAAGAGCTGTTGTGTAGTTGGTTGCACCAACAATAAATCTAAAAATGTTGATCTCCAATTTGTTCGTCTGAAATCCTCTCTAAAAATATATATAATAGAGGGACTTTATGGCTCCAAGCTACAGACCAGACCAGCATCGCATCTTGGGGGAAAGAAACTTGCTGTCACAGGAGTGAAAATGAGGAAAAGCTGTTGTGTAGTAGGTTAACCAAGCCTGTCACACTGAGATTTGAGCCACCTACATCACGAATATTCGCTGTCAGTGTATTAAATCGTTAAATGATGCAAGTCACGGTTACTAGCGTGGCTAGCTAAGATTAGCTTGAGTGCAGCAATAATACAGTCATACATTAATGTAATAGCAATCTAAATCTCAGCCTGTAGATCAAACAGTTGGCTATTAACACAGTTATATACAGACGCACTTAACGCCCAACATGAGCCGATCAAATATGTATATTTGTCTGGACAGGCAATATCCAGCCACTGTGTTGGACTGTTAGACTGAAGGGACATGGCAGTGATCAACCTTAAGTTATTAATGTATTGCGAATGCTCAGGTTAAAGGACGCAAAATAATTATTAGACATGTGTATAAAACAGACATTTGTATAACAAGAAATGAATACAACACAATACAATACAAACACGCGTCAAGTTGCACTGAAGTCTTTGGAATCTGATTTTCGTTCCCCCAAAGGAGGCGCAGCCTTGTCTTTCTGCAACATACCCATATGTGCCGGTGTGATGTTCGCCTACCTGCAGCTCTACAGGTGGACCATTACAGAGACTTACATGAAAAGAGTGCTTGCATGTAATAATATCACTAAGCAGGAAGTGTAGCTGGTTACAGAAGCTGAACTAATTTACTGTTACCCAGTTTCAAAGCTGGTAACTGTTCAGGGTCCAAAAGTGTGACACAAGATCTGAATGAAAGCCTACAGCAGCCAAGAGTCCAGTTCATTCATTCACTCATACAACTGCCATTAGACAAAATAATAACAATAGCTGTCACTGGAGTACTTTAATCCGCTTTTACGCACACAGATATGATCAGCTACACTAACGGCAGCAGATTATTCTTGTAATCTGCTAATTTTCTCAACTAATTAAATGATTTATTCTATAAAGTGCACATCACAATTTCCTTTATTTCTGGCCAACAGTCCAAAAACCTGAAGACATTGTGTTTACTATCATATAAGATCAGATAGATACTGCAACTTTTTTTTTTTTTTTGCCATTGTTCCTTAAAAGATGACTAACTTTACATTGATTAATGACAATTACATCTTACAGCTGTCTTGTAATGAGGAAGCAATGCAAAAACTATCTTGTATTAAGTCAAGCGGCAAGGTGAAAATAACTGTCACGCCTTAGCATCAGGAATCTGAATACTTAGCATCAGGGCTGAATACATGCAGAATAATGACGACTGCAAGTGCATAGATGACTAAACGACTTGATCAAATTCTAAGCCTAGTGTGAGTGCAGAGCAGAGGCCAGGTATCCCCGGTGGCCAGGCTGGCACAGCAGAGGAAAAGCACGAAGGATCGATGGGGAATTGACAGCGTCTCTCTATCTAATTATAGGCCCATCCTCTGTCTTCAGCCCCTTATAGACTGTTAATGTCTGAACAGGAAGGGAGAACTCAGCCCTTATGTTTTCTTTCCTAACTTCCCAGTCTGCGTCGTCTTTAAGGCTTGCTGCCGTAATGAGCCTTGATATGTCCTGTTGAACAAAAGCGTGCATCGATTGCATCATTCTGTACTGTATCACATTAACATTGTACATGTGCCTACATGTGTCTGTGTCTCTGTAGAGGCGGAGACTAAACTGTGACCCTACGTTTGAGCTGGAGGAAATGATCCTGGAGTCCAAACCACTTCACAAGAAGAAGAAAAGGCTCGCTAGAAAAACCAAGGACCAGGGGTCTGATGGATCCCCACAGGTAAGGGTTTACACAAGAAACATTAAACACAGAAATATAGCTGAAAAGGGTTTGCTCCAAAATGAGACACTAACCACTTGAAAGCAGTAATACAGCACAAGAGACTGAAAAACTATGTTAAGAATATGCTTACATACAAATTAAATAGTAGAGACTGTCTTGCAATGGGGGGCTCCGCGGTGCTGCAGGGGTTAGCACTATCGCCTCACAGCTTTAGTCGCAGACTCGAATCCGGTTTGAATGGGGCCCTTCTGTGAAGTTTGCATGTTGTCTTGTTTTCTCTGGCTTCCTCCCACAGTCCAAAGACATGCAGGTTAAGTGATGACTCTAAATTGCCAGTAGGCATGAATGTGAGTGTGTATGGTTGTCTGTCTCTATGTGCCCTCTGATGGACTGGTGAACTGTCCAGGGTGTACCCCGCCTTCGCCCACTGCCAGCTGGGATCAGCTCCATCAGCCCCCCCAGTGACCCCTAAAGGGATAAGTGGTTGTAGATGGATGGACAGATCTTGGGATGGGATCCTGACAGCTGTGACAGATAAAAAGGAAGCTAATGACCCCTTCCCCAATCCCTAGCCCCCTACCTCAGGCACCCTTGCTCAGATCACACCCATCTTCGAACTCGATCTTCATTTTGATCTCAAATACACACTTGTAATGTTTCATGACTGCATCTTGCACGGTTGTGACGCTATCGAGGTGTAGCTTATAAAATATTATGTTCCCATACAACTAAACTTCATTCTCAATTTTAGGATTTGTCGTGGATTACTTTCCTCTTTAATGTATCAAATATGTTTTTAATGGTCCACAGAAGGCAGCTGTAAGTGACGTATAGTGTATTGTACATATACATACATATAACGTGACCATTAATGAAGGTTACGTGGTATAATAACAAGTATAACAAGGGAGTGGTGGTGGATGGGTCAAAGAAGCACTGGACTCCAGGAGGCGGCTTTTTGTGTCCTTTGTGAAGTTAAAAGTCAACCTTGACTCAACTTATAAATAAAGAAAATATAGATTTTTTTTTTAATAAACCTAACTAAAAAAATAAAACTGTTTAAAACTGCAACCGGTGTTATGTCGAAGTCTGTTCCCCGGTCAAATTGCGTTTCCCTCCTGTTAAATGAGGTAGAGTTAGAGATAAGGGTTGGTTCAGGTTTAAGTAGGGGGAAACACATATCAACGGGAAACACTACTCGACACAACACCAGAATCTGGGAGAAAATATGCCTCGTAAACGTAATTGAGAATGCAGATTATTTGAATGGGAATGTAATTTTGTATGATAGGGTTGTGGGGTGAATAAATCTGTCCAAAGTACTCAAAAAGGCCTATGTGGTAGACTCACAAAGTGAAAACTATACAAGCGTTTCTGCTGCGGCTGGTAATAAATTTCAACTCAGCTCTAAGTTGGTTTATTCTGTCCTCCGTGGATCACTCTCTTAAAGGCGTCTCTCCCTCTCGGTGCTCATCATTATTCATTAAAGAAAGCTGACCGCTGGTTCCATTTGGCCCAGTTACTGCCGATAAGTAGCTCCTTAATCCGTCTTTTAAATGTGTCTGGAGTGCTATTGAGAGTGTTGAGGACACATTTTAAAGCTCTGTCCTCGCTCACCTTCATCAGAATAAATGGGCCGCCTGGCTGATGCGTGTACGGGGAAGGCTAGGAATGCAATCACCTAGCTTTAGTCTTTTAGTCGTTCACTCCATCTACATAAATCAGCTGCTGTCCTCTGTGTGTTTATACAAAACAGGGAGGAAATCACTGAAAGGTTAATTTGATCAACCGGTCAAGTGAGACGGAGGGGAGGAACACACACCTATACACACACACACACATTACATACTGATAAACACTGTGATAGTGAAAGCAGTTAGGCAGCAGTGATTTATTTCTGTGTAGTGCAGCAGTGGGACCTGATAAGTGCCATCATTTTGGTTTCAAGGATAACTGCAGCTGAAAAGACCTCCGGACATTTGTGTTTACTTTCATCTTAAGTTCAAATAGGACCCACACGGTTGAAAAGCTCGGAGGAAACCCAAAAAAAAGCATTGTGTGTAAAAACAAAGGTCATTGTGAGACCAAAACCAGGATTTCTAAAAACAAACAGTTTAGAGGCAGATTTTGTAGGGTAATATTTACTTTCAATATCTGATGTTTTTCATATCCATGTGGGTCTTTGGTTTGCTAATCAGAGACCATTTTTCCCCATGTTTATGATACGGTATGAATGAGATAATAAAAACATTTCCTGCCACAAAAGAGAATTTAATTAGAGCTGTCATGGTGAAGAAATTTCCCCTGTGGTGATAACAGTTGGCTCAAAGATGCAATATTTTTTGGCAAATGACTTAATTCATCCTGATTTCCGTGCTATAAATAAGCTCTATTGTTAGGCTATTAGGTATATTGGTGCTTTTTCGTTTTAAAATTAATTAAACACTTGTTTATTGTTAAATGCAGAGACGCCGCATTGAGACTGAGACACTGGCTGCATCTGGTTGCTATGATAAGGAATATGCAGAATTAAAAATGTCGGTACAAAGTAGAGCGCTTGCTCTGGATGAAGGGAAGGCTGAAGCACGTAGGGAGAGACGACAGAGCCGCCCAGTCATGTATAGGATGTCACGATTGGTCTTTGGTATATTTGTCCTGCCCCTCCTCCATTGTGATTGGACAACTGGGTAAAAACACTTTTCAAGATGCGTCATCCAGAAAAAAACTTCAAACCTACTCATACTCAGACACTCATATGAATATATATACAGTACAGTATATAGTATATTTTCAGTATACTGTATACCAATCCACAGTGTGTATAATCTGCTCCCTGTAAGGGAATATCATAGACATCACTTCCTCTGTGCATTGGTAATATTAACACCTCGGACATTTGTTGCCGCCACTGTGGAAATTTTACACTACCAAAATAAAATGCTGAATATCTCCTGCCAGGACCCTGATTTAATAGTTAGACACAACTTTGACGTTAAACTCAGCGATACTCAGCGAGCAGTGAGTATCCAGAGTGCAATGCCGGCTGTGGCATGAGTGCTTTCAGCAGCTAACGTTATTGGCTTGCAAAGCCCGATGCTAGAGCTCCAGCAAGGCGCGGTGACTGATGGGTAATCTTGCTTGTCGACTGTGGTGAAGTGAGGAGCCGTTGTTCAGATCTTCCTTACACAGTTGAACTGAGCATTTTTACTCC
Organism: Pterois miles; assembly: GCA_947000775.1. Taxonomy (NCBI): domain Eukaryota; kingdom Metazoa; phylum Chordata; class Actinopteri; order Perciformes; family Scorpaenidae; genus Pterois; species Pterois miles. Next base: position 25,210,252 of record CAMQGK010000052.1, read on the forward strand.
CTATGGTCTGGATAATAATAATAACATAGCTGATATAACATAGCTGACTACACCACTTCACAGGGAACCACTAGGGCACATGTGTCAAACTCAAGGCCCGCGGGCCAAATCCGGCCCGCCACCTTACTTTATGTGGCCCGCGAGGGCTTGCAAAGAATATAGCATGCTTATCATACAATTTTGAGCCGCTTTACAGAAGTACTGTGTCCTTAAACTACATGTCCCACAATGCATATCCATTTGGTGATATGCGCACTGAAGCGTCTCAAGATCAGCGGTTTCCGGCAGCGGCACAGTGTTGCCCACTTAGCGACTTAGTCGCTATATTTAGCGAGTTTTCAGACCCCTATAGTGAGACTAGCGACAAATCTAGCGACTTTTTCTGGTGTTATCTGAATCAAACCCTGAATTTAAAAAAAAAAAACATAGTTAGCGTTTTTTTTTAACTCACTTTTTGTATTCAGAGCTAGTTATTAAATAAATTATAAACAAAAACTAATAATAATCAAATGCTGAGGCAAGGAGTAGATAGATTTATATAGTTTTACAATTACAACCGGCCCTTTAAGGGTGACCATAATGCTGATATGGCCCGGGATGAGTGTGACACCCCTGTACTAGGGGATCAGAGCGCACCCTGAGTAAACATGTAGCACTCTTCACTTACTGCGACAGCACTGATTTTAATAATGCACCTTTAAGCAGATAGTCAGGTCTGCCTATCAGAAGAAATGTATTTACAGTCCAGGAGTCAAACTAGGGTACAACAGGGAAGTGCCACACTGAACTCTAGGCTTCAGTCCAATATTTAATGCTTAGATTTTTCCACTGAGACAGTAAAAGTTTAGAGAGAGAGATCCAGCAGTAACTAGTATCAAAGGCTCATGGTTTCATTTGTGTGCTTTTACCAGTAGTAGTGCAGTTGTGTGTGTTGGGTGGTCACTATACAACAACATGTCACCACACCATTCACTCTTACCTACGCACTCCAGTATGCACACACACACACACACACACACATCCAACCAATGTCATTACAAAGTTAATACGTTTGGACCCTCTCCCACTCTTTGGCACATTAGAACAGTTTATGGGACTCTTTTCTAATAGAAGTGAAGCAATTTGTGTGGTCTAGACTCCGGAGCACATAACCTGCCAGCTTGCAATAAGAAGTCAGCGGCGGCCCAAAGTGCGCCATGTTTTATGAAAGCTGACAGCTGCTTGTGGAGACCTGCCTGTGTGTATATATCAGTGATATCTCACTGTGCTGCCAGGCAACATTCGTCATCCCGTAAGAGAAAGACCTATTCTAATGGAGTAATGATAGTAGCCTTATGTTTATCGACACGGATGAAGTGACAGCGTATGGTCAGAATAAGGTGAAAATAACATTAGGTCAGTGAAATGGTTTTGTACTCTTGTGGCTTGCAGTTCCTGATTAAATCAGTTTATTTATTGTGGTATAATTTAGGCAGGGCTGGGTGATAATTCAATATGATTTCAATGGAATCATACCGTGATGAAATAAAATAACACGATACAGAATTATTATCATCTAAATTGATAATAAGAAGCACATACTTATGCCGACTTTGCACCAGATGCGATTTCACTGCTGCAGATATATTTCTGGAACAAGATCACGTGTTTTGCAAGAGTTGTAGCACATTACTGTGATCTCCGATGTTTAGTGTAAGCTGGCCATAAAAGGTCTTAAGTTGGTCTCTTTATTGTCTTGAGGTTAAAATCAAACAAGTTTAATATTATCGTAAGTTCAGTGACGCAGACACTGTCAACAACCAATAGGTTTAAGTCTTTTCAAAGTCTCCCAGTGTATGGTAAACATAACGGAAATTTCTCATAAAATCTGATCATTTTGCACTTAAGTTCTTAATAAAATTAGAAAATACTCAAAACTTATAAACCAGAGTAATCAAAACCATGTGGTTATTTCATGTAGGATATTTATTTATTGAATTACCAGAAAACATGCTATATTGTGATATATATTATTATCGAGATATGAAATGATCTCTATTGGGATGGAAGATTTTGGCCATACGCCCACCTCTACATTTGGGTAATATTTGACTAATGCAGCTCGATTAAAACCAGGGTTAATATTATTCAGCTGTATTTGCTTGACGGGTCTTTCACATGAAAACGGAGAAAATGCAACACTCAATTATTATTTAACCTCCTGAGACTTGGAAGAAAAAAGGTTTTAATATTAATATTTCATATTTTCTTTTACATAATTTAATTGGGATGTAAGAAACATATCAAAAAGGATTTTTTCTCAATAATGTTGTTCATTTATTTTTTATAAAGCCCCTTGTAGTGGACATCGGGTCACTTATTTATGGAAGAAAAAGTACAATGCAATGAATGATTTGGTAATATAAAATAATATTATTTATTTTAATTCTTTCAAATATAAAACACATTTTAAAACCTGCTCATCTGTCTGGCTCGCTTCCTCCTCATCTCCTGACAGCTCAATATCTGACTTTAAAACAATCTGTTTTTGCCTCATTTCTGTGTCCCGAAGTATGGAAATGTTTGAAAATGAATAGAAATAAGTCCCACAAAGGACAAAAATCATATGTTAACTAATTGTTTTGCATTCACGGAGAGGTTTTATGCAGATCGGTAACAGTGGTTATGATTCGCTGAACTTTCTTGAAGAGATTAAAAACAGAAGAGTAGAAAAAGAAATTCTATGTCTAACTACATCCCAAATTTCCCTCTGGGAATTAATAAAGGTTCATCTTATCTTATCTTATCTTAACTAGAGCCACGCCATTTTGGCACAATAACATCAGTAAACAGAGTCTTTGGTATTTGTCCTCCCATTTTAAACTCTTTGCCAAAACCCTCAGTGTCACTGTTAAAGGAGTGTTTGATAAATTAGTTTATTGAAAATTAAACTGTTTTCAAAACTGAAGTCATATTTTTCCTGGCCAAACTTGAGAGAGCCTTTCACGCCCATGTAAATCTCCCCATCTTATTTTAAGAAGCTCTATACATGTATCTCCCGCTGTCGGTGGCCAAACTGATCATCTTCTGGCATCTTAACATTAATTTCTGGCTTGCTACTGCATTGACTTCAATGTCCTTCCGCTTGTTTCTCTGATCTTGTTCTTTTCATATCCTGCTCCAAGCTGTGTTGTAGAGAAATGTGTTTACAGTGATTTAAACTCCCATACCTATATGGTATGCGTCTTTAAATCAGTGTGATGGGGCCCAGCTAATTAGCTAAATACCCCCTCACTCCTTCACTTTTAAGAGGGACCATTACCTTTAATATATATATTATAAAATGCAAAACTGAAACTTCTTTCAAAATTGCTTGTTTAACGTGCATATCATTGATTTCAAGTAGTCATTTTGCAGCGTGTGCTGGTCTGTCTCACTGTCTGTCAGGGAGAGTATTCGCCTTACTGTCTATAAATACCAGTTTGTGTTTGTGCAATGCTTTTCCATATCCATTTACAAGGGACCTGTGGGGCCACTTGTGATGGATGCACGTAAGAGAGACTAAGGAGGAAAGTGAGTGCTTGATGTGTATTGGTGTGTATTTGTGTGTGTGAGAGAGAGAGAGAGAGAGAGAGAGAGAGAGAGAGAGAGAGAGAGAGAGAGAGACAGTCTGTGCAGCATTTCTGAAGCATAGCAGATCAATATTGAATGAAGTAAGCTAGCTGCCCTAATGCCTGTCCCGGCCAGCTCCTTACTCATTACTCTGAGGCTGCTCTGTATTCTTTTTGCATATTCCTCCTCTCCGCTTCAACCTCATTTCTCCTCCCTTGTCCTCACTCTCCTTCCACAACGCTGTCTATATGTCGCTCTCACTCAGACATCATCCATTTTGCTAGCTCCTCTCTTATCTCTCTGCCTCCCTGTCTTCGCTACGCTCATAATGCACCGTACAGTGGAATAAACTAAATTAAATCACTGATAATACACAGCAGAAAATTGGAGTTGTGCTTTGAGAACAAAATATATTGCTGGACACCCATCACACACACCTCTCTCACACACACACACACACCTCTCTCCTAATCAGAAATGTCCAGTTTATTATTTATTGCATGTAAGAAATACAACCTGCTCAGTGAAATGTACAGCAGGGTACATTCAAGATTCAAGACAATCACTTTGGCTTTAGCAGTTTCCTTTCCGGTTAGCATTAAGTTTTAGAACTGGCGGTTTAAAGGTGCAGTCAGCAAATCTAACGCAATATACTTTTTTTTATTAAATTTAGGGAATATCTCCTCATGGTCTGCTAGCTGTCTACTCTGTGTGTGCACTAGGGGTGGGATGGTTCATAAAATTCAGTTATGTTTTTTGCATGTAGAGGCTGTTTAAATGCTGCTGGGATCATCACATTGGAAGTATTGCCGCTAGCATAAGCCACACCTGTTGCACGGTGCTTACACATAGTTGATGTTTTATCCACCACTTTTTCCCCATCACTGTCACGCGTAACACCAATGCTTCCACACAGCAGAGCAAAACGACGCTGGTGGTCTTTATCGCGTCCACTCGCCATTTCCTATCATGTCATTTCAGAATCACAGCCGTACTCTGCACTTCATCAATGTCTCTGCCAACTGAGAAGTTTCAGAAAGAAAGAGGCTGGGTCACGCGTCATCAACGTGTCGCCTCTGGCGGTACAACACAAGCGCAGTAAAATCTGGTCCGCCCTCGCCAAAATTGAGCCAATAACAACGCATGACAGGAGCTTCAGGGTGGCCAGAAACACTCCAGATGAATGACAATGCTCTGTATCAGCTGGATGTGTAAATAAGCAGCTGTTTACGTATAAGTTCACCATATCAACTAAAACATTGTCAATGTTGAGTTCTCAGCTCCTTTCCGCTGATCAGATCAGTTAGTACAGGTTAAAGGGTACTGAAAGAGGCAGTAAAATCACGTGGCAATCACAGTTTCAGCACCATGGAGAGAGACACACTTCTCTCACACCATCATGTGGCCAAATACAGTAAAAGTAAATATGAATTTTTAAACGGAAAGCATAAAAAAGTCCTAGGGATGCACCGATCTGACTTTTTCTGTCCTGATATTGATACCAATACCTGGGCTTTTGTTATCAGCCAAGTACCTATCCCATACCAGTGTTTAATTAATAAACTGTATGCCTCACTGTGTGGACGTGATGTGTATCAGACTTGACTTAAACATTGCTTTCCTAACTTTGTAAAACAAAATATAACAAATAAACAGATAGCTGAGATATACATTTACTGAATTCTATGAAAATAATAAATTGTACTAAAAATGCAGCAACAAACAGGAATTAAAATTCTATGTAATGTATATAGTGCAGTATACACATATAGAACTGAACTGAATAGATCGGCTCCATTGTCACCGATACTCAATCTAGGTATTTGAGTCAGTATAGGTCTGATATCTGAATCGCTATCGGTATCGGTGCATCCTTAGAAACAGCTGACTGAATGAAGATTGTAGCTTTAAGTATGACAGCTGTAGAGCAGGGATTTAGTATGCTTACCAATCCTTTCCAGTTCTCTTCAATAAAAATGTAAATTTGATGAAAATGTATGTGTGCTTGCTGCTAAGCAAATAGAAGCTGTATTAGAAAATCACTTAATATTAAAGTCAGGTAAACCAATGGGCCACTGGAAGAGCCTCATGTGTATGAGGATACAGCTCCATGTGTGCCACTAATTAAAGTGTAGTCAGAGCTTCTTCAGTGTAGTTGTGAATGCAGGAATTCCTTCGTCAAACACCAGCAGTCCATCACATATAGCTCACAAAGCTGAGCTAGGTTTAGGTTTCACCCTGAAGGGCAGACTCAGCTGAAAATGCTGCTATAAAATATGTGTCTGGACTGTTCAAATTATGGTGTGAGCATTCATAACCATTTTTCATTATTCTCCATACAATTTATATCATACTATCTGTAATAATAGATCTCATGATCGTCACATGATCAAATATATTTGAACCTGTATTATAATGAACAGCACACTGACCTCTGCAGACACCTTTTGCTTTTTGTCCAGTGTCCTCAAGTTACAAATCGGGGATTTAATGTATTATAAATTGTATAAATAACAACATAATTCCTACTTCATCTACAGTACATATTAGGTGTTACATTACAAACACAAGCTATCTCCAGCAGCTTCAGATAGAAATACACTAAGCCCGGATAGGGACATTGAGAAATGTACCTGTTAGGCTCTCGTCCACCAGAGCACTCCCTGTTAGTTTGTCTCATTAAATGGAAAGTTTAATCTAGCAGTTGAGGCAATTAGCTTCTGAACTGCCTTTTTAAAAGCAACAAATAGGGAGAGAGAGAGAGAGAGAGAGAGAGAGAGAGAGAGAGAGAGAGAGAGAGAGAGAGAGAGAGAGAGAGAGAGCAAGAAAACAAGTGGTGAATTCCCTTTACTTAATGTTACTGTTGTCTCTTCAATCTGAGCATAAACTGTATATAAGAAAAGGATAGAGTCACCTTGTCATCCATCTTGGTTTTTTGGAAGCAGAAGTGATGTGAGAGGGTGAAGCTTTGAGGTGACCAATGTAACAATTAACTGTCATGAACTGAAAACACACAGTTAAAGAGTTAAAGACAACTCCAAGACTGGACAACACCTTGGTAGCGATGTGTCAATCCCAAGGTAGCCCCGCCCTAAAGCATCCCCTGCTTTATGGTCTATTTGACTCTAAATGGGACCATAATTTACTAAATGAACATCATGTTGTATTGAAGAAGACTTGAAACTAGTGACTGAGACCATAAACTCATGTTTCCGATGTTTACTGAGGTAATAAATCAAGTGAGAAGAAGGCTCATTTTCTCATAGCCTTCTATACAATCAGACTTCTTTCTGCAACCAGAGGAGTCGCCCCCTGCTGGCTGTTAGAAAGAATGACAGTTTAAGCCATTTCCACATTGACTTCACTTCTCAGACCCAGAGGCGTCTTTCCAGGGGGCTTTCCTTATGTCCATCTTTCTTTATTCTTTTCTTTCTTTCCTTGTTTCCTTCTCTTTCCTTCCTTCAAAGAAAGTAAGAAATGAAGGGAGGAAATAAGGAATGGGGTACAGAGATAACGATCACGAAAGACCTTATTTCCTTCCATCCTTGCTTGCTTTTTTACGTCCTTCTTACTTCCATCTATCCTTCCTTGCTTCCTTATCTCCTGCTTCCTTCCTTCCTTAAATCCTTATTTCTGTCTGTCCTTCCTTGCTTCCTGCCTTCCTTATTTCCTTCTTTTTCCTTCACTCTTTGCTTCCTTATTTCTTCCTTATTCCTTTCGCTTTCCGTCATTCTTTGCATCCTTCATTATTTCCTTCCTTATATCCTTCTCTTTCCTTCTTTCTTTGCTTCTTTCCTTCCTTACCTCCATCCTTATTTCTTCCTTACTTCCTTCTTTACATCTTATTTCAGGCCTTTTGTGCCTCTAAATCACTAGCAAAAGTTTAGCTTGCATAAAGGTTGAAATCTCGAGCTGATTTAGTTGAATCTAACAGGCACTGAACGCTGCTGCACTGGAGAGAAGCTCCATTGCAAGTATTTCAGTATTATAGTATTTCAGTAGCGCAGCTGGTGCTCAACCTCGTCCTGCAACTGCCATTGCTGTAAATAACAAGGTCTGTTCCTGGTTCTTTATGTCAAGAATAACAGAGTTACAACAGACACCAGAGATCTGCTTTATAAATGAACTGGGGAAAGAAGGTGGCATTTGTATTGTCAGGTTCTCTCATGCCTTCAGATCAGATCAGAATACGTCATTATGACCGCATCAGAGAGACACTACATCATACCTGATGTCTCATCTGTCATATCTCTTGTGTGTCACATCAATCACTGACGTTTGACAAATTATATCCAGCATTTCTCCCAAAGACAGTGACTCACTGCATGCATGCAAAATTATTACACAATGCACACTCTACACCTTCTGTTGTTCAAATGTCATACACCGCTCTCTCTCCTCTCTGTTTTCCTGCCCTAATTTAGTTGATGGCTTGTAGTCTGCCAGTGGCTGCTTCCCCTCTGTGACAGCACCTGTACACAGCCTCTCTGCTGGGCTGTGTGGCTGACTGCTCTGGGCAGGGAGTCAGCCACTTCTCTCCTGGAGGGGCTTCCAGGAAGTTGGAGTTTTGAGGGCCGAGCTGACTGGAGGGGAAGCAGAATGTAATCATACTCGAGTGTGTGCTTTCGCCCTTTTCTTGAGGATGAGGAACATACCCTCGGACGCCCTAACCTTAAAAAGGTTGAGGAAATCCTGGGGACATTGTGGAGGTTTCAACTGGCCAGTTTGGAGTTTGAATTTTCCAATATGTATTTCATTTAAGCAGGGTCTGAAATTAGCACCAGCCATTCACCAAATGCGGGTAAATTGGTGGCAATGGCAGGTGAAATTGTTAGGGTATCCACCACTTTGGCAGGAAGGTGAAAATGCTAGGGGAGAGAACCAGTATCTAGTTGGCCAATTCCTTGCTCTTACGTATGTACAATGACGCAATGGCGTACTCACGCTGTATCATGCGTCACATTGTTCGGGAGCGGATCCACACCGGAGAGTGCTCAAAAGTGAGGCGTTACTACTGCTAAACCTAAGTGGACGCACACCGCGAACAACAAATCTGTGTTGAGAGGTAGTTAACGTTAGCTGTTAGCAGTCAGTGGGCAGCACAGTCCTGCTTAGCTAAACAACAAAGCTACTAACGTCAACAGAGGTTCCATTGAGTTACATCATGCCTTCAAGCTCTGTTCAGTATAAATGACTATTGGGTGAAGGTAAATTACAATATTATCTTGATGTGTTCAAATGCAATCTTGTAAAATATTTTGGTGAGAAACCTGAATAAATTCAGCTGTTTGAAGGAGCAGCAATATAAAATCACTATTAGAGAGAGATTTAACTCCCCAACACTAACATTAGCTCTAAGCAGCTTAAAACACATCATTAAAACTATTGATGCCAAGATCTTTTTTTAATCAAAACAAATGTTTAAATATAAATACAAGAATTTATTTCCCATTCATTTTAATTGTGTGTGTTTACAAATAACCACTATATAGCGCAATAACAAAGTACTGTACAGTACTGTGTACAGTACCCACCCTGCCCTGAAAAATAGGGCTCCCCCAGAAGCTACGGCATAATTCAAACTCTGTGCATATGATGTTTTTTGTGTAAAATTTATAGAATATTAGATCAGATCTAAAATTTTATTCCTTCATTTAGTGCATAGTTTTCAAAAGTTTTCTGCCACAGTGGCAAGAAGTGAAAAAAGAGGTAATATTGATACGTCTTGGTAGGTAAAATCGTCAGCTGCATATGCAAAAGACCGATCCCTTCTGCATTTGTCCATTTCCTCTTTCTTGTGTTCTTGTGTCTCTGCTAGTTTGTGTCTCTGCCAGACACACACAGACACACAAATCCACTTTATGGTGTCATAATGATGATGTATGTCCATGATCTCTCTCCTCGATGCCTCCTTGGGAGAGTGAGAAAGCACCTGTCTACTTGTCTTGGCACTACAGTAATGTGAGGACCGCCTGGCACGACAGAGCCGGATGTTCTCATATGATTAAGTGGGCCAAATATGTATGAGTGCATGGAGCAGGTGGAGACATCAGAGCACAAGTGTCCTCTAAAGTTAGGTCAATTTCCTCTTCTGGCACCTTATTAAAGAGAAGAACTGATATAGTGTGTGCAGTCTACTGCCTGTTGAACATTTGTGCTATACCGTGTGTGACGGTGTGAGCCAAGTTTATGTCTCTAACCAGTGACACCAAAAACATTAAATGTCACTGATTCAGATCGTGTAGCTGAGAACAGTAATGACTTATGATCAGCCCAGGTTTTGTTATTGCTTTTCCAGAATTGCCAGCAGTGATAACTGAGTTACTGATGTTTTGTGTTTGTCTCTCATCCAGAACGGTCAGCTGCAGCAGAGATTGGATAATGTCCAGAGAGACTTCATCATCTTCAACAGAGAAAAGTAAAGAACCTCCATTGCTTCATAACCAATACTGTACATCTCACTGACTACGTCTACATGCACAAAATGTTCCGGTTTTCACCCTTATTCCAGTAATGAGAATATTACTACTATATGGCTAAGGAGAATGATTATTCCACTTACTGTATATTCCTGTTTCTATGCAGTCGCGCATACTCTGATTAATATAACTGGTGGTGGTCTTGTCTCACCATTTGAAAACAGCCTCCCTGTTTCATTCCTTCTTGAAAAGGTTGGCATTGTGATATTTGCACATATCCAAAAATCATGTTAATATCTAAGTCTTTTTGTTTAAAAGTAGATGTGTTTCTCCTTCTGACCAGAAATGTATTTGGGCATGCATCTCCACAATCTGTCAGCTACAAGAGGCCGTGTGTCACACACTGCTGTATAAAAAAAACAAAAAAAAAACAATTGAAATGCATATTCTGTATGTGCCGCATTCATGTCAAAAGAACAAACCTGAATAATATCTGTATATCCTACATGTCTTACTCAGATAATGCTCCATTCAGATTAAGGTCTAATGCAGAAATATGCTGTTTACATGACTCCTATCAACTCTGCAATATTGTCATATCCGGATAATAGTGGAACAATAGTGTGCTTGTAAGCATAGTCATTGTGAAATAATTGGCAATGCAGTGTCAACTTTCAGGAAACATCACAACTGTCAGTTTTGTGAAACTAAAATCATTTGAGAAACTTTACTTCTTTTTCATATTAAAGAATATTCAAAGTTAAATAAATATTTAATGAATACTCGGGTATGGTTAATAAAAATGTTCTGTAGTTTTCAGACTGAAACCAGGCCTAGATTTAAAGTTAAAAAAAAAAAGTAGAGCTTGCTGACTGGTAAAAGCATGTAGGATGGTGTGAGAGGACAGTAATGTGGCTATTTGTGGCAGAGGATCTGGTCCATGTATGTGGGAGTGTGTGATTAAGGCAGAAACACTGTGGCTGGTAAACAGAGTCCCCCATGTTGGAAATTAAATATTTCTTGAAGTAAATATCCAAAAATAGACTAAATGAAAGATAAATCAAGGATATAACACCATTGATTTGCTTAAGTAAATCTTTAGACACAGAATGCATACCAAATAGATACTGAAACTTTATTTTGAGGAAAATAGCTGGAGATGGGAGCTGTTCTTGTAAAAGGCAAAGATGGCCATCCAGTCTTGTAAGACTGTACTTGACAATAAGCCAATAAGCAGTGCATAAAAGTCTTAAAGATCTGCTTGTCTGTCAATGCCAAAATTCGGAAAATGTGATAGTACTCATTTTTCAACAGTACCGTAGTACCAGGGATCAGGTCTCAGGACTAATGGCGTTCCATCGTCACAGGGATGATAGAAAATTTCTGCAATAATGCTACACTGTGTTCAACAAATCGGTAGGAGGAGAGCTAGTAACACTGGGTAGCAAAGTCCTGCTTGGCAAAATAATGGCGCTAACGTTAGCAGAGGTTGCACTGAGTTACATTATGATGCATTCAAGCTCTATCTGTAAAAAATGAGTACTGGGCGAAGGAATACTATAACGTAAACATAAGAAAGACAGATAAGCTAACTAGCAAGTAAAACCTATAACAAAAAGCCCACATTAAAAGAAAATAAACATCTTAAGAAATTCATCAGTGCAAAGCAACATTTGTATTTTGGCTTTATAAAGTATGGCTTAACAATACACAGACAGGCCAAATGTCATGGTAAATTGTTAAATGTCAGTAAAACATGTACATGGGAAAGGTAAAAGAATAAAATGTCCAATATTAGCCACCATCTTTTGGCCATCGCATGCCAAAGGTTAAGGTAAAATGTCGATAATGTGTTCTAATAATGATGTTCTTCATGCAACAGGTCAGGGAAAGCGGCGGTGGACTCAGACTCCTCTGAGCTGTCCATGAGTGAGAAGAACAAGGCAATAGAGGATGGACAAAACAACAATGTTGAACCGGCTGCCTACTTATCAGGATAGGTCTCAAGACCCAAGATCCCTACATAGTCCCTTATCACTTGCACCTGCCCACAGCTTGTAGATCAGCAACTTACATCCAGACACCTGTTCTTCTATCAGCACAGGCACTCTCATCTTCATAGTTCCTGCACCACGACGTCATCTGTACAAACACAAATGTGCTTGTGCTTCACCGTCCACCCACAAAAACCACAACAAGAGCTCCAGAACTGCAGCAGGGAAACGGACTCCTAGAGCTGCAGCAGCCATGCTTGACGCAGGCTTTTCGCTTTGCTGTCACCAGGAAGAATGACTCCCTCCGAGTGCCGCTCATATCATACTCCCTTACATCACTGTGGTGCTCTAAGGTCTGCTCAGCCTCTACTCTGGGCAGTGTGCTGAAGTGAAAAGGAAGTCACTCCCCTGCCAAAAAAGGAGACAAGACCACACCTGCTCAGCTGTTACAAGAAACAAGGCCTGACATGGTCACCTTGGCTGAAAGTACTGCTGCTGTCTTCGGTGGGACACTCAGATTCGTAATCTCAGTGGTGCATTTTCTGGTTAATAGCAGTTATTTAAATATAACATATGGTTCCCCGGCGCTATGGAAATGGACTCAACAAAAACTGGCATAAGGAGTCAGGTACACTTGGGTGGATGGCTTTGAGATTTGAGCACGACACTAAGAGTACGACACATTCAAATGGAGACGTTAATAAGGTAAAACGAGGCCTTTGTTTTTAAGACGGCAACCACAAATTCCTCTGAGACAGAAAATGAACTGTAGGCTTGAGCATGAATGGCATTCTTTATCATAGCAGCAGACTCATGGTTGTAGTGGTCATTATGCTTAGCTTTGCTAGTCAAGCTAACTAAGATGGCGGGATTGCAATATTTGGTATGTGGTACAATGTGTCCCAGCTCATCAGCTGCAGATAGAGGCAACACATGCTACAACTTTTCTTCACATGCCTACCTACTATTGAGTCAATACAGAAATTAGAAATGTAAGGATAACGTTGAAGGTCCATTCTTGACCTTGGAAGTTTATATGAAGTTATTAGTTAAGGCCACCAGGTGTGGTTGAAAGCTGACTAATGCTGCATTCATTTGGACTGGGAAGCCCGAATTTCTGAGTTTCCAGTCAGAAATTCAACTGTAACGCCCCCTGAGGTCGTATTTATAACAAACCTCACCAGCCCCGACCTCAAAATCAAAGATGGCTGCTTCGTACATCAACAGTAAAAAAAAATCTGCAATGATATTCTGATTATTTGTATCTCTGTTTTATTTGCGTCTCTTTAAATGGTACAATTAATAACAACAACATTCAGCCACTAGACGTCACATTCCCACTCCCTCGTTCCATTGCATTCACTTCACAACAAGTCATTGCCGGACACTTGCTGTCAACCTCAGCCATTTATCTGTTTTTTTTCCCCACACTTTCCACAGAAATACCACGTGATACCAACATCTTTTTACTGTAGGCTCACAAAGCTCAATCATAATATATTTTTTTAATGGAGAAAAAAATTTACTCACCACCTTTCTAAAGGCATCTACATAAAAAGTACGTACCAATAATAATTCAATGTAAAATTGGAGCAAACCCTATTCAGTTTTCTGACTTGTACTAGAAAGGTAAAGTCCGGCGTGACGTTATTGTAAATGGAAAGCAGCATAAGTGGACCTTCTGGTTTAAGTGTTTCATCAAACTGGTTTTAAACTCCTTTAAAACACTGAAATTTTGGACTAAACTTTGCCTCCATCTGCAAATGACCAGCGGGGTCTTCAAATAAAGGTTTATAGCTATGAAAACGTAGAAAAGGTAGACGGTAGATGTTATATGTTCTGCACTGAACCTTGCTTTGCACATGCTTCTTCATCCACTGTAGCATTTATGCACAGACAGAAAATAAAAATCTCAAGCTGTGAGTTATTCCCTTAGGGATGGTTTTATAGACAAGGATTAAGCTGAGTCCTAGATGAGATTTATTTTCAGTTCATGTCTGCATTGAAATTTTTGTCAAATAATTTTTGTCCTTCCTCTTTTGTGTTGAATACAACCAATTACATGTGCCACCAGATAAGTCTGTAAATTTGTATTTGCAATTAATTGCTCCCATAGAAAAATACATTCTGCAACAATATTCTTGTGCAGATGGTATTCATAAGTAATTCAGCACCAGCTGGCTAACACAGTGGGAGAAAATATTAATATTGAGTTTTCACATTCAAAGTTGTTAACAAGAAAACAAAGATGGAAACAAATAAAGACCAAGCCAGGCAATATCCCTTGTTCATACGATTTAGGATTTACTGTGCGGTATGTGTCCACAGGGGCGTTTAGTTTTTTGTTTTTTTGGACTTGAGGCATTGCCTCGCATCCCAGCATTGAACATTTGATGTACTGCCACTAGACACAAGGCACTAGGGCCCCTGACTGGACGAACGCTTTCATTCGTAGACTGTTGCTCCCAGCTTTCAAATAGCTGAATTCATATATTATGAATAGTTGACCGAAATGTGCGAAAACATTTTTGGCAATCTCCATTTTTGATCAACAATTGTTAAAGTAAACTCAACTTTATGCAAATGAAGAGAGGCCAACGTGACGGTCCGTCTCTGGAAACACTACGCTACAAGAATGCATTGCATGGTTGTTTACACAGACAATGAATGGGAAGCGTGGAAAGGACGGACCCTGTGGACACATACCATAAGACTTGGCTAAAACAACATCTGTGAAACCACACCTGCCTCTGAAGTTTGCAGAGGGATGCTATACCAAATATATGGCTGACGGCTGGTTCCCTTAAACTATACTTCTATACAGTAGTAAAAACCTGAGCTTTTTTCAAAATCAGTAAGTAAAAGTGATTTCTACTAATATCTACTGGCCTTGATCTAATCTATCTGCAATACAACTCAATCCTGTCAAGTCTATGACACTTGTAATTATATTCAAGATAAATTTCACTCTATTCAGTTCATTACTGTTGGCACTTTTCTATTGAAAATTGGTACGATATTTGACTTAACTTTTTGTGTTTGATGTTGTTGTCATTGATGTAATTTTACAGCTCCAAAGGTGGTTTCCTGTATAACTTGTAAGATATAGCAGAATAGTTAAACAGATGATGTGATCCGGGGTATACCCGAGTCAAATTATATTTGTGAATCATTATTTTATATGTTCATATAACACAGGTAGGGGTGGGAATCTCCAGAGGCCCCATGATATGATTATCATAATATGAAAATCACAACACAATCTTATTGCAATTTTAAATATTTTGCAATATGCTGATTACTGAGATTTATTCGCTTTTTCAACAGCAAGTGATGCAGTTTGTTAACATCTGTTCTGTCTAATAATATACAGTTTTCACTCTGTCCATCTCATAGTTTTGAGGTCAGGACCCTTTTGAAAATGGCCATGACTGTTTTTCCACGCCAAAATTTCTTCATTCTCCCCGAAAATACTCTATTTAAAGTCATCTATCTTTAAGCCTGAGCCCGCTGCAACCTCTGAAAAACAGAATAGCATCCGGCCACAGGATTGTTAATAGTTGACGCAATAAAAATATCGATTCTTGATGGCTGTGCATTGGTGCAATATTGCCCTAATAACAGGAGTACCAGTTGGGTTGTGATAATCATCTGATGCAGCAGAAATAACCCTCTCAAAAACTGAACATATAAAATAATAATTTACAAATCGTATTTGAACCAGGTAAAACCGTTGTCCAACAAAACTTACCGACCTAAACAAAATATTTAGTCTGGGAACAGATTTTGTTCCACACCTTTGAATTTCATTCCTATTAAGGTTTTGTTGTCCTTTAGTTGTCACTCTGTGTTTATTGTATTCAAATGTGATGGAGTTGCAAACTATTAAGGTGTGCCTTAAATAATGACTTTCTTTTTCTGAACCAATCTGACTGCGCCTTGTGCTTTATTTCACTTTATGTCTTCCTGAATGACCATATTTTATTGAATAAGGGTTACAAGTAAAATGAAACAAAGGGTGGTGTCCATAATTAAAGGCTTTTAAATCAAAATTTAGAATAGTGAAGGATGTAAAAAGGGAACAAGATGTTAAAAAAATGTTGTTATTAAAGGTATTTACTCTAAACAAAAATATAAGATATGTAGGTACTGTATGTGTGGTTTGCTCTCCACTACCCTAAATATACTGTAATGCTGCCCCCTAGTGTTTACTGATGAGTAGTACAGTTAGTAACATACAGAGGGGTGGAGGGACTTGGTATCAACATACATGGTTAAAATAATAATAATAAATAATAGATAGATAAAATTGTCTAATCTTAATTGATCGCAAATTAATCACACTTTTTCATCTGTTCAAAATGTACTTTAAAGGCAGATTTTTCAAGTATTTAATACTCAACATGGGAGTGGACGAATATGCTTACTTCATCCCAAAATGTTGCATAAGTTTGGAGCGTTATTTAACCTCCTTGACGACAAGCTAGTATAAGATTGCATCGAATGGATTCCTCAGGCTTTCTAGTGTCATGATACCAGTATCTTCACTCTCGCTTTAAAACTGAGCCCACTACAACCTAAAAAATTGCAAGTTGCATTAATGTGTTAAAGAAATTAGTGGCGTTAAAATGAATTTGAATTAACTTTGAAAGCCCTAATAAAGATATAACTGGGCTACAAGGACAGACATTGAGCACATTTTAAATACAACAAAAGGAGAGGTGGAAACGAAAATGTTCCTAATCCCCAAGTTCAGTGGCCACTGTTTATCCTCACACGGTCTAATTTGGCAACGTTTTTAGTGGCCAAATACTCTCTTTACTCTCTGTCTTTTCCAGTGTGTCTCAGATTGTCACTGATAATGCATCCTCAGCGTCAGACATGCACCATATGCTTTTTCCTATCTTCTCTCACTCTCTCGCCTATACCACATCCACAGTTAACACTTCCCTCGGTCATCTAGAAGGCACAGTCCCTTCTCTCCTTCACAGTGGGCTGAGCTGATGCAGCACGTATCCACATTAATGGCAGATCTGAGGGGCAGTTTTCAGCTTATAAATGCTTCCCCAAATCTGCTTGGAATCACCACAAATAAAAGCAGCAAACTTCAGTATATATCACATTATAAATGTTAAAAATATACTTTTATCTACTCGCTGTACACATAAAGGCTCATTTAAGAAAGGACTGGATAACAACTAATCTACATTATCCACTCTGGAAATATTTTCTCATTACAGTCATACACTTTCACATTTTGTAACCCACAGCACCAACAAGCAACCACCAAACACACCACCCCTGTTTAGATTGAGGTTGCTGACTCATCTCTTGTTCCAGACCTAGTCTGCATTTTACGATCGTCATCTCTGCCATCTGACACGATTGCTATGATGTCATTAGACTTTTACTCTCCATTAAACAATGCATGAGGGACTCAGCAGCAGTTTTACTGTTGGACCTCATGGTGAGGGTGAGTGTGTGTAATCCACACCACTAAGGAACACTATGGGACTTTAGTTATTGGATACTTTAGTCATCCTATTACTTAGACCACATGGTAAGAGTGTCATCAATGTGTAGTTTTGTTAAATTATTTCCAGGATGTGCACCTTTCTTATTAGTATGGTAAATGTATACAGTTTCGATACACGATAGCCTTCAGTGACAAATAAGATCAGCCCTAATTGTTATCCATACACCAGTAAAAAAGAAAATAGGTACGAAATGGGACTTACTTTGTGAGCTGCTGAAGTTCTGACGTTCACCCAAACTGCCATAAGGATGTGGCACATACACAGCTTCATCTTGTAAGTTCACTGTAACTTCTTCTTACAGTTTTCTTCCTCCCTGCAACATTGATTTAAAAAAAAAATCTAAATTTCCAGATGTCTATGAAAACCTACTGCACTTTTACACCCCAAAATTTAGCAGGCAACAGTGTTGTTCACTAAGGCTACAGTAAGATGTACCTTCTCCTGAGGCTGGGCCATATGGCCAAAACCTTCTATCATGGCATGGTTCATATCAAGATGACGATATATATCACAATATAGCAAGTTTTCAGGTAATTCAATACACAAATTATCTGTATGAAATTACCACATGGTTTTGTACTTGACAAATGAACACCACTGTGTATTTTCTCATTTAATTAAGAACTTTATAGCAAAATTGTCAGGTTTTCTGATAAATTGGAGTTAGTATGTGCTTGTTATTATCAACTTATATGACGAAATTGTGTATCACAATATCTTGATAACAACATATATTATGATACAGCATATTTTCTAGTAATTCAATAAAAAACGTCTAAATGAAATTGTTTAGTATTTGACAAAGTAAAAGGACAGAGTATTTTCCCATTTTATTAAGAAGATTACTGCAAAAATCATATGATTTTATGATCAATTTAAGACAGTGTGTGCATGTTTTTTTAATCAATTTAGATGGCATAATTGTGTATCACAATATCTTGATATACGGTTCCACTGAAAGATGATGAATTATCTTAATGAAATATGGCCAGCCCTAGCTGTTTCACAATAAAAGGTTTAGTAAACCTTTTATTTTTAAGCAGCAACAAACAAAACAACAAAAACTTAACTGCTGAGCTATTTAAAGAGATATTCCTTTTATTAGTCCCACAGTGGGGAAATTCAGTTTTTACACTCTGTTGTTCACACAGTACATATGTCAATGGAGAGATGTCAGAGTGAGGGGGCTGCTCCTGACAAGCGCCCAGAGCAGTTGGGGGTTCGGTGCCTTGCTCAGGGGCACCTCGGCAGTGCCCAAGAGGTAAACTGGCATCTCTCCAGCAACCAGTTGGTCTTGGTCCATGGGGGTCTTGAACCGGCGTCCTCCGCGTCCTAACCCAAGTCCTTACAGACTGAGCTACTGCCGCCCCCAAATATTTAAACATATTTAAATATTTAAACTTTAATATTTAAAGTAAAAAATATATTACAGCTGGTTAAAACTAATACAATCAAACATTATATATGATATCATATAGTTTGTTTTTAAATATTTCTAACATTACTTGTGACTAGAGGTCGACCGATTAATCGGATCGATTTTTTAATATTTTTTCATAATCCAAATCGGCCAATGCCAGACCATATTAACCCGATTAGCAAGCAGACATATCTGCGGACAGCCCAGTGTTGCTGCTGTAGATCATGTGTGACACCGCCCCTTGTAGTAGTAGTAGTAGTAGTAGTAGTGTAGTAATAGCCCAGTGGGTTAACCTTCGCAGAGTGTGTGAGAAGAACAACTTCCTTACTGGGAGAAACTGTGCAGACACAGATTGAAGAGCTAGACCAGAACGTTGCTTAATAAATATTTACTTAAGTTAAAACTGACCAGGGTCATACCAACGTTAACAGCCAGGCAAACTATCCCCCTTTACCTAGAACCAAGCAAGCCAACCCTGTAAACACTGAACAGCTATAAAAGGTTTCGTCATTAATGTCTGGTGTGCTTTGTTGCCAACTAAAACAAAAAATGTCAGTATGAACGAAACTTACCTTGACGTGGAACTCCTCCATTTGTGGGTTGGCTCGGTTATAGCGAGCAGATGTGTGCTAACGTTAGCGGTGCCTCCATGTTGCTAACAGCTCATTTGAAATAGCTAACACGAGCGAAAAAGCTAGTTTGACACTTTTTACTGATACTTTTTCCGGGACTGACATCGATCACAATCCTGGAGGGCTATCCAGGCGCTAATGAAGTGGCATATTGAACATAATGTTTAAAAAACGTGTTGTGAAAGTGTTCACATCGGTTCACGTTAGGACTGAGGCGTAAAACATGAAAACAGTAGGTGCAGGTGTTCTTCTACGCTCTATAGCGGTGTAGCGCTGCTCGGCGCCGCTCGGTGCTGCCACCCTAGTGGCCGCCAGATGAACTGCATCAAATAGGAGAATAGCCCGTCACTGTGGGGCTTGAGCTGTTGATCCAGTGGTGGAAAATATACTCCTTTATTTAAGTGAAAGTAACAATACCACGCTGAAAAAGTACTCTGTTACAAGTAAAAGTCCCAATTCAAAATTATACTTGAGTAAAAGTAGAGTATTACCAGCAAAATGTACTAGCAAAAGTAAAAAGCCATCTTTTTGCAAAATGATCCCTTTCATAGTGAAAAAATATGGAAACTTAAAGGTCCCAAAAGAGTATATTTTATACATACATATATAGACAAGATAATAATTATTATCATGTACGATAAAATTAGAAAGGGGCTGTCCCGTGGATGCGCGTCTTTAACATACAGTATAACAATGCATCATATTTAATAAGTTTTGTTTGTAAAATCAAAGTAACTTGTAAGCACAGCTGTAAAATAAATGTAGCGAAGTACAATATTTCCATCTGTAGGAGATATACTCAAGTAAAGTAAAAGTATCTCAAAATTGTCCTTAATTACAGTACTTGAGTAAATGTACTTTACTTTTCACCACATTCCAAACCTTAAGACACCTTATCCAAAAGAAATACATACATATATAAATAAATAAACAAAATATCAGCATGCCAGAAGAAACTGTTCATTAATGATTCTTCTGTTTGTTTATTTGTTTGTATATGGTGCTGTTAATACTGCACCCTATACTGTATACTGTATATTTCTTGTTAAATTGAATAATGTAAATAAGACTTCTCAGTCAGTCGGTCAGTTGCAACTCATGTTTATTCAGGAAACAAATCATACCTCCACAACACACCTTATTTTTGACCTGCCATCTCTGGGTTTTTGATACAACAGTAAAAAAGAAACAACATAAAAACAATAACAAAAGGTCGTCAAACTAACATAAATACAACGAACCACCACTTGTGCCTGCCTCAGAGTCGGCCCCGCAACTGCCAAATAAAAACCTCCTTCCCTCCCCCCCCCCCCCAACAGTGGGACAGCGACAAAATAAAAGCTTCTCTCGCTGCACCGCGATCCTCTGCCTGGTCAGAAAACAGCAGAGACATAAAGAGCTCCACGCCCCCCCAACACAATCAGATCCAGAGTGCTTCAGGTAAACTCACTTGGGCCCAGAGTTATATTCAGGCTGGTGTTGAATTAGTCAGGATTGCGTTAGAGGGCTACGTTGGGATGACAAGAGAATGATGGTGTTCCTCTTGTCCTAAAATGAGAGCCCATTTTGTCAGGAATGAAAAAGTAAAGCAAGGGGTGAAGTGCTGTTATCTGAAAGCAGGTGTTTCTTACTCATTTAATTGCATCTGGTTTTCTTAGTTGCCCTAAATTGCAAAGCTCATCAGTAAATGTTACGACAAGGGACAGTTGTATTCTTGTTTTTTTTTTTTTTTAAATCTTTTTCCTCCTTCTTAAGATGATCTGAGGATGACAGGAGCAGCCAGTAAGCTAGAAGCAAATGCAAAGGACGGTTTCTTACAATGTTTTTTTTTTTTTTATACAGCGATGAAGGAGTGCAGGAAATTAAAACACACATAAATATTTTGGGGGTAAAGAACTGTTAAACCCTTTCCAAAATTTATATTCTTTTGTCATCACAAAATCTTTTTAACATTAATAATTAGTCAATTAGTACATCATGGGGCTGGTATTTATCAAGCATCTCAGAGGATCATGGATCACGTCACCCATGTCATTGTGGTCCATGCAGCTCCATGTCCAACAGCACTGCTGCTCTGAGGTTTTGATAAACACCTTTTACTTGGTCCAGTAAACCCAAAACAGGCTGCAACAACTTCATTCACAAAGCTACATTACATCTACTGTATATACAATGCCACCTAGAGCTAGTCAATGGTACTGCATGATAATACATGGCTAACGTGGGATCTAGTGTTATGTTTTTGCTGACTATGGAGGAAGCAGACTACTGAAAAGGGGGTGACGTTGAAAGCCAAACAGGGTGAAAGAACCGTAGCATCGTTCTGAGAAGAGCAGCATCTTTTTTCCTTTGTGAACACAGTTTGTTTTCTTTCTTGGTTGAATGTTTGTGGTGAGTTTTATGCTGAGAGGAAGTGAGGCTAAAGACTGGTCATGTGTTTTGTGCTTTGGTGGTAACACCAGTACTAACTGCCCAGGAAAAGGGATGCGGTTCTCATCTGAGCCAGGTAGCGTTATGACAGGTAAGGCATGAGGATTCAGTGTTTTGCTCTTTTAACTTTTAACTAATCGTGGTCCTCTGCATCTGCTCCTCCCTCCCCTTTCCCCTCCCTCCCTCCCTCCCTCCCCTTTTCCCACCCTCAATCCTGCACTCTGGCTGCTGTCGTTTTCTGGATGCGTCCCCTTCGTCTTGCTGCTGTTTAACTGAGGGATGTGATGTTGGAACGACCACCAGGGGGCACTACGATACGCCGGCCAGCAGGCCTGATGGGGATGTCATCTGGGGTGGGGGGACCTGGATGGAGGGAAAAGGAAAGAAAGATGAAGAAATTTTCGTGGAAAAAAGAGCAAAGAGCATGCAAGGCAGTAGGGAGGAGGAACAAAGGCGCAAATGAAAAAGACGTCTGAACTGACATTTAAAGGTGCAGTATGGAGGAGCTGGCGCTGAGGTTGCAGATTGCAACCAACTGAAACTTCATCCATGTGCCAAGCATGTAGGAGAACTAGCCAGTGTTTGGTTTGTCTGTTCTGGGCTACTGTGGAAACATGGCGGCAAGCTCCTTGAAGAGGACCCGCCTATGTAGATATAAACAACTCATTCTAAGCTAACGAAAACACAACGACTTATTTTCCAGTGATTATAAACTAAAGAAAACATACTTAGTAATGTCATATTCCAGTGATCCCCCTAAATTTTACACACTCCTTTAACAGGCTGTGGTTACTCATGCTGGTCGGAGGTGAAATACACATAAAGAAAAGATTTGTTATGATTTAAAATTAAAGTAAATGCAGCAAATCGGATTTAAATAAATGTCTTGTCATTGCAGGAGCCACAATTACAAGAAATGGAGAGAAGAGAAAGATTTCCCAGCCCTTTCACATTCCCAGGGTCTCAAATACCAACTTACACAGAACACCATTGAGCTATTGTTCGTCAATTATGAATATGTTGCACAAACAGTGTTGTCGGCACCTAATCTAACTCCACTCTCTTTCAGGCGGAGCCGAATACCCACCACCTGAAGATCACAACCTTCCTATTAAAAACGTTCAATAAATACACCATACATATTTAATAAATAGTCCATACATATCTAATACAAAATGTGCAAATATGCAATGTGTAAAATGTCTTGTGCAACGTGTGCTAATAAAGCGCAAATATCGCTACCATAGTGCAAAGCGCTGTTATTAATGTGCATAGTTATTTGTTAAAAGTGTAAATACAAAACCCAACTGTGCAGTATTCACAAGGCCAAAGCCATCAGTCTCTAGTAACAAAGTGACCTTCGTTACAGTGACACACGTATAAAACCTCCAAATTTCATGAAGTGTTAACCTTTGTTAGCGTGCAGTTTACTTTGAAATATCTCTGCTTTCAAAACAAGAATTTCTCCCATTAGTCAAATCTTCTACACATAATTTCACAAAGCTTTATGCCGTCATAAGGCACAAATAATTGTTGTCATAAACTCACATTATTACATTACAGGCACCAGAGGTTTTTTAAGACACATTAAACACTATCTATCTGTGATATATGGTATGTGTCAGTGAGACGATGGGGGAATTCAGATTTCAGCAGACCATGTCCTGTAAGAGTGCTGCTGAAACCTTAACAAAAGACGCTACAGTCTGACATAAAGCACGGCGTTTCCAAAGGATGAGCCAGGAGCGCCGGCTGCTACAAATTAACAGCACGTATATAAATGGAAAGTAGAATGATGTCAGACTATGATACTCTGTGTCTAAGCAAACAATCCTTCCCATCTCATTCCAGACAAGTAAATCAACTCTGCAGGTGGCAGCCCTGGGAAAACTAAAATAGATTGACTCACTCTAAGAATATATGCACACGTACAAGAAAGCACACAGCTATTACAAAGCCTGGGAAACAGGAGCAGCCTCACTCCCTAAATTCATGTACTGAAATGTGGAAATTCTTTCCAGCGGAGGTCACCATCTTTTTACATCGATGAGGTATCAAACATGAGCTAGGCTTGTAAAGGCAGGTTACTCAATACAGACAAATGATAAACTCCACAGAATGGCGTAGTTTTGTAGGCCAACTAGGACGTTAACATCGCCCTGGGTTTCCTTGACAAAAATCCAGTGGGATTTTTCCATTCGATTTTGTATTACTGCAGAATCAGAATCAGTTTTATTTGCCACTAATCATATTTTTTTATCTCTTCAAAATGTACCTTAAATGGAGATTTGTTATTTTATTCTCTTAGCAACATAGAAGTGGACAAGTATGCTTGCTCTGTGCAAATGGATGTATATATTTCTTACTGGAAATCAATTAACAACACAATACATTGTCCAGAAGCCCTCACAGGTACTGCATTTAGCATAAAGATATGCTCAGATCACAACATGGCAAACTGAAGCCCTACAAGCAACAACAGCTGTCAGTGTGTCAGTGTGCTGACTTGACAATGAGTTGCCCAAAACTGCATGTGATTATCATAAAGTGGGCATGTCTGTAAAGGGGGGACTCGTGGGTTCCCATAGAACCCATTTACATTCACATATCTTGAAGTTAGAGGTCAAGGCACCCCTTTGAAAATGGTCACACCAGCTTTAAATCACAATAATTTAGCATGAATCTATCTATCTATCTATCTATATCTAACCTCTGTCTCAACAAGCTAGTATGACATGGTAGGTACCAGTGAATTCCTTAGGCTTTCCAGTTTCATATGAAGCCAGTATCTTCACTCTGGCAATAAAACTGTGCATGGTACAGCCAAAGAGTCACGAGTTGTGTTAATCCATTAGAGAAATTTAAAATGAAGGTGTTAAAACAAATTTGCATTAATGCATTAACGCACTAACTTTGACAGCCCAAACTTGTATACAACGAATTTGACTCAGATTTGACTTGTTTTTATGTATCTCTCTAAACTTGTTGACACAGAAACGAACAGCTAGGGACAAGGACAACAACGCTGGACAAATACATCTGAGGAACAGACAGGACTGTTATGTACACAAGTAGTAAGACAATAGGCGTATATATAAATATATAATTAAAAAAAGCTCTGTGGAAAGTAATCTCTGTGGCAAACAAACGTTAATGATACTTAGTTTTGTTCCGCATGATAATCTCCACAAATGAACACCACTTTTATGATTTTTGAAGCGTGAAGGCAATCACCAGGAGTAAAAAGCTAACAGATGAACTACACCACAGTCGAGGCTGCAAAGGCGGACAAGTCGGTGTGATAATGTTTAGTAGTCTCATGTAGCAACATAAAAGCTTCAAAAATCACGTGCAAGGTATTTACTGATGTATTTTATGTCATAGAAATACATGTTAAAATCTCTTAAGCTTATATAAACCACAGACCTTATTTCAGGTAAAAACCCATTCATAAAACCCACTGACTTCCAGACAAGGGAACCGGCAGCGCTAAAATGCTAACTGATTTCTGGGTTTTAGTTCCTGCACCACTCTATTCTGCAGACTTTCAAAATGAGTTATCCTCCATTAAAACACTGCATGCATTCACAAACATAGCACAGTGAGTACAGCTGTGTTTTGTCCAGGTGAGATGGGCTTGCGCTCATTGATTTGGACACATTCAGTCTGTTAGCGAGGACAAAATGAATGGCTCCAGGAATAGCTACGACTGCTCTGTTTGAGTGTAAAACAGTGGAAACACTGACTATCTGGTTTTACCATGTGTACAAAGTTTCCCTGTTTGGTAGCCTGACAAAAAAAACGATTTCTCACATTTGTTTTCTAAATCAAAGCCTTACACATGGGCACAATCAGCCTGTCACTCAGCAGCGCTGCATAATGGAACAGATGTTGAATGTGTTGTGATCGCTCACATTAGATAGGCCTTTCTTAATAGACCGTGTCCAGATGCCTGAGCTGAAATCTTGTACGCTGTTTGTTTTAGGCCTCGAGCCAAAATTCATATCCAGCGTGACTTATAGCAAGTGGAACTGTGGAAAACACTTACTTTCCAAATGTAGCTTGACACTACAGAAAGGATGTACTGGAGTTAGAGGTCAAAGTGTCCAAAAGAGCAATAAAGAGTAATCCATGTGAGAAGTGTGAGACGCTGGACATAACACAGGGCTTTAAGTTTCACTTTCACGTTACAATCAGCTGTTTGTTTGTGTCGCGCGTTCACAACGTTCAGTGTCATTTTCACTTTACAGAGGTAGTAGGGGGGCGAAGGTAGGGGGATCTATTGGCAGAATCAGAATATAATATTAATAAGTATGTCTTCTTTAGTGTATAATCACCTGATAATAAGAATTATTGTGGTTTCGTTAGCTTATAGAGCCGTTAAATCTACATAGGGAGTGGGTCCTCTTCAAAGAGTCCATCACGTTGCACTGCCATGTTTCTACAGTAGCCCGGAATGGACAAACCGCTCCTGTCGCCTCCGCTCTCTCTCTCTTTCTTCATCACTCACTTTCCACGCACACACACACTCTAAGAACTGGCTGTCCTCCAGATGGCTCTAGAGAGGGTAGGGATGTCACGAGGACCGGTACTTTGGTACCAAGTCGATGCCAAATTTCTAAAAAAGGGCGCTACTCTTTTTCTACAGTATTGAAGGTACCGTATGATGCCTGTAATATGAAATCCTCAGGACATCCACCACAGAGAGGGAAAATGCTAGTGATATGAATAGAGAACCGTAGTTGCCTCCGCGACTATCGCGATTACTGATGCTTTCCGACAGTCACACAAGCACATGACACATCCGCAAATCTGAAAACAAGGGGTGTCATAAACCATAATATTGTTCTCCTTGCGGCTGCTCCCCTCGGGGGTCGCCACAGCGAATCATCATAGATTTGCATGCTTGTTTGGCATGTGTTTTATGCCAGACGCCCTTCCTGATACAAACCTCTGTATATTTATACAGGTTGGAGACCGGAGCAGCCAGGGATTCAACCTGATCTACCCTCTGAGCCATGGCTGCTCTCGTCATAAACCATAATACAGAAGCAAAAGTACTAAGCTCCTATCTTGAATGATATTTCTACTAAAAAATTTAAATATAGTTCACATCATGAGTATAGGTTAAAACTACAGATTGTATGGTTTTAATTTGCAGTAATATTGACCATGTCAAACCCCACTAAAGCACAAAACAGCTACTGTATACACAAAGTGAACTCCATGCTGTCTGCACTGTGGGTCATTATAACTCAAAGAAGCTAAATTGGCCAACTTAATGACGTGCATTAACAGGGAAATTGCCATATAAACACTATATAAACCATGTTTTTCCAAGAGGGTGATATACTGCAGACAAATGCATGCCATACTTTGCACATCATTAAGTATGAAACAGGATAATGGGAGATTATTAGGTCACTCTGCAGGTTTGAGGCTTATCGCCAAGGGATGTGAAAGTATCATTCAGAGCAACGGCATGCTAAAAATCACAGCTGTTGTCCTTCACAGCATGACACAGTAGCTGAGTTGAGCGTGGTGGTGGATCGACTGATGCTCATGCATGCTCCTTTGATATTTCTACATACGGTGTAAATCAATACAGACCATAAACAGATGAAAAGGAGCACTGGGTGACAGAGGGGTGGCATTTGTATTAAGAAGCTGGGCTCACCGCAGGGTGCAGGGTTACCTGCTAGACTAAATCCAGACTGGTGCAGGTTTCTGACAGGCTGTTTGGTGGGAGAGGTGCGTGCCGAGGCCGAGGGGGTGCCACCACGGGACATGGAGAATTCAGACACCGGGCCGTCGTACATTCCCCTGGGTACTGCCCTCAGGACCGCCAGCTACACAACAAACAATAAGAGAAGAGATGGAGATGGTGAGGAGAGAAATCAGAGATGGGTGAGGACACAGAGACATTATGGTGTTTGGTATCATGAAATGGGATAGTTTGGGTGTTTTGAAGTGGGGTTGGATGAGGTACTTAACCATAGTCAGGAGACAGCTACAGTCTATGGGGACGGGGAACCGAAGCTGGCTCTAGCCAAAGCCAGCAGAACAAACTAACTGATCTAGCAACGGTAGACCAGCAACCTCCGTGTTCTGTGAGGTAAAATTACAGTCTTTTTTCAATGGAGCCTGGTGGCTTTGGCAAGAGCATAGGTGGATACAATTACAATCAGTTCCCTGTCAGAAAGAGCTGCCTGACAGCAAGGTTAAGTGGTGAAAATATTCTAAATATATCATATACCTAAACTGATATTGTCTTTTTCAGGTGAGCCTTTCTTTTAGGTGGCTAAAATCGTCCCTGTCCACAGTAATATATTGCTATGCTCCGTGCAGGTACTCCTGTTTGTGCCTCCTTACTTGGAGCGTGGCGACCTTCATCTACTACAGGTAATACGCTAACTATGTTTAAGTCCCTCATACATCCCCACTTCAAAACATCCAAACTATCCCTTTAATGTAACCACATCCACGCCTGTTTTGCATTATACGGTTGTTTGCGTGACTGTTTGCGACTGAATTCTATATGCATTTTTCCTACTCAGAACCAGTTCCAGATTTACACATCCACGTAGACATGGACATACAAACACAAGTAAGCAAACCCCCTTACACACTACAACAGAAAAACATCAACATACAGTACAACAATACGTTTTCAAAGCAAGTTAAACTTTATGCTGGTGGTGAACAAGCCATTGTCTGTCAGTCCGTCATTCAGCGATGTGACTCAGAGGGCTCTTGGAAGCGCCGTCAGGAGTTAAAAAGAGACATCTGCGAATGAAGAAAGCTCCACCAGCACCAAGATAAATAGCACACTGTTACTATAGCTCCATGTTCTCATCACCAGCCAGCTGCAAATTAGGAAATTGTTGTACAATGAGATTTTTGGCCCACAAGATGAGAAGCCAAGAGAGCAGATGGCAGGGTCTGCTTTGAGTTTAAATTGTTATAAATCGAATGGGGTTAACTCTTAATATGTGAAAGGAGATAGGAATGACCTTTTATAATCCTTTTTTTCTGATGAGGTACAGCTACCAGACAGTGAATATAGATCTGTGTTAGTGGATGCCATCAGTATGTACTCTAAAACGGGTTTTAAAGAGGCTTTTGTGGTAAACATGAACGTGAGTGAAATGAATATGCGCTCTTATTTTGTAACGGCACACTTACAGTGTTATTTCTCTATGACGTATCTTTTAAATAGCTTTTAGAATCACATCAGTCTTGTGAGACTACACTAAAACTGTAAATGTGGGGCTTATTATAACTGTGGACTTTGGTAACCCGTTTACAGTACAGTATTTGATAGGTCTCTCTGGAAAGGCATGAAACTCACTGTGTCCTTTTAAAACCGTGATGACAAAACCTCGACCACCCTCATTGGATGGACATACTGCTCTATACAGTGTATAAGTGCAGCCAGCCAGCGCCCTGTTGCTGAACCTTGGAGGCTGATGTCAGACTTACTGTACCCCCCCCCCCCCATACTTCCTCACTTACAATCCAAAAGATGTTGACTCATATCATCCACTCACTACTTTTAAATCAAAGCTGAAGACTTTGTCGCTGCTTTTCCGTAAATCGCTTCTTACACTGCACTGTATTGGATACCTGTCTTATTCTATTTAGCTTGTTTTTATTTTCAACTCTCTCTCTTGGATGTTTTTAGTTGTATTTAAAGCTTCAGGAAGCAGATTTTTTTGGCATCATTGGAAAAACTAGACTTCTGCACCTCCTCATATCTCTGTTTTCAGGCTTTAGAAAATCTTTGGGGCTGATCACAGGTCATTTCAGAGAGAGCGCTCCTATCGTGCTCCAGCTGGTGGGCGGTGCTTGGTGTTTCCTCAACTGATCTCAGCATGGCTGCCAAACTTTCTCATTTTACAGTTAAACAGTAACTACAAGACCTGTCTCATGCACTACTGTCAGAATATAGTGACCGTTTTCTCAACTTTTTTTAATCATATTGTGACGACCCCTCCTCCCTGTTGCTTTAAAAGTCCTTTCATTTTGTGTTGCTTTTGCACTTTGTCACAGTGCTTTTGATGTTATATGTAAAGCACTTTAAACTGCCTTGCCACGCCATCCATCTTCCCTTATTTTCTGAATCTTCTCTCATGTTTTTGTGTGTGTCACTTGGCAAGAGGGATTATCTTTAGTAACTAAATATTCTTTCGAAAAGGACATACCGATATATACCGGTTTTATAACTGCCTCAACACAATGATCACTGTGTCAGGGTTAAACAGTCGGCTGGACAGATGTAGAGCCTGTATTTACCTGCTTCCTGGCTTTAACGCGCTTGTAGGCGAAGTCAGGGAAGGGAGAGCAGGGAATGAAGCGACCCACACCGGATGTGACATGCAGGTTCCCATCTTCCAGGACAATCTTCCCCTGGCAAATCACAACTTGTGGGGCTCCACGCAGCTCCATGCCCTCAAAGACGTTGTACTCAGCAGCCTAAAGCACAAACATAAAACTATTAGATACTTGAGACAAAAGCTATGACAGAATAATAGCAGAGAATTGGCATCAATAAATATATATTTATTACAGCAGTACACACTGCTACTTCAGAGAAATTATGCAACATATACAGTATATACAGTTATAAAAATATGTAAAATGGTCATATGAAAACTACAAAAGCAGACACGCTGACTGTAATAACATACATGTTATGTAAATGTAAACCATATTCATATTAAGGGACATGTACAAACACAGTATGCTCTCACAAAAACATACAAAGACGAAGAAGATGAAGAAGACAAAGATGAAAAAGAAGAAGACAAAGAGGACAATAAAAAAGAAACAAGGAGAAGATGACAAAGAAGACAAAAAAGAAAAAGGAGGAGGAAAAGAAGAAGAAGGAGGAGGAGAAGAAGAAGGAGAAGGAGGAGGAGAAGAAGAATAAGAAGAAAAGGAAGGAGGACAAGGAGGAGAAGAAGAAGAATAAGAATAAGCAGAATGAGAAGGAGGAGGAGGAGGAGAATAAATATAAGAAGAAGGAGGACGAGGAGGAGGAAGAATAAGAAGAAAATGAAGAAAAAGAAGAAGAAGAAAAAGGAGATAAAGAAGGAGAAGAAGAGTGAAAAGGTCAACACTAAAATTAACAAGAGGAGGAACAAAGTCTAAGAGCAGATACATACATTATGTTTATGAAAGCAACACTGAAGGAAAACTTTAAACAAATAGCTCCATTGATAGAAAGAATTAACAGGGTGGAGTTTTCAATCAGTTCATCACGGGGTTTTCAGAATAAAACCAATCAAATCAAAATCATTTTTATTTACAAAATTTAATCAAAGTAAATTTGATCAATCTAATCCATTTTTGAGGAAACAAAAATAATAAAATAAAACCTCACGTTCACCTTCCCTTAAAGGGACAGTATGTAGGATCTAGTGACATCTAGTGACATCTAGTGGCGTGGTGACAGATTACAACCAACTGATTCCCCTCCACTCACTCCTCCCTTTCCAAAGACTGTGTGTGAAGTGTCTGAGAACTACGGTGGCCTTCGGGTAACGTAAAAACGGGACAGGCTCTCTCTAGCATTTGGTTTGTCCGTTCTGGACTACTGAAGAAACATGGCGGAGCAACATGGCGGACTCCGTGAAGAGCACCTGCTCCCTATGTAGATATGAAGGACTCATTCCAAGATAACGAAAACACTACTATTCTTAGTTTGAGGTGATTATACACTAATGAAAACATTTTTCTTCCATCTCTGCTAATAGATCCCCTGAAATGCTACACACTGGTCCGTCAGGACTGATGAAGGGATGGAGGAGATGAGGAATGGATGAAGAGACAGGAAGTGGAAGCATAAACTCTCTTTCTCCTCTACGCTCCCTTAATCCCACGCTCACTTTCTCCCGTTCTTTATCATTCATCACCTTGTTTCTTACACTTGTCTGTTTGGCATGTACAAACAGCTGCCATCATCCAGCTGGTGTTTAATGCCTCACTCTCCTTCCCTTCCTCTCACATTCTCTCCTTCCAGTTGTCTGTCCCCTTCATCCATTTATCCCTCTTTCTGTCTGTTTTTTATCCTCTGTCTTTCCCGCCCTGCACTATTCATCCTCGTCCAATTTCCTTCGCGCCAACTTTCTTTTCTCGACATGTTTGTGATCTGTGATGGTCCCCTCCCCTCATTCCATTGTTGCTTATTTCCTCTGCACACGGCCCTGTTTTCTGCTGCCGTCCAACTCCAGGCCAGAACAGGACATAACTAAGACTTGCAGCATGCCAAACATGATGTCATGACTGAGCTGAGTGTGTATCAGAGTGTGTGTTGCTGCCTGTTCTTCTCTGTGTGTCAGAATATCTTTATGTCCATCTATGTATTTGTTATGCTGACAACAACCAGTTCAGACCAGATGTCCACATGTGGGCTTACTGATGACAAACTAAGTCATATTTACACTTCCCCGACACAGTGTGCTGGTAAACAGGGCTGCTCCTGTTTGGCCTGGCGACAGACTATCCATTAAGGTAGATTTATTGAAACTGGGAGCTGCCGTGCTCTTCAGCTCTCCTCTGTTTTATGTGGAAGGACGACCGGCAGGAAATGAAAGGGTGACATCATTACGTAAGAACCCGAGGATCCTCAGTGGATGTACTCCACATTTGGAGAAGGCGTGTTATTAGTCCAGTTCTCTCTGTCTCTTTCCATTCCTCCATCTGGAGACACAGCAATAAAAGCCACCTTTAGGCTTTTAAGCAAATTAAAATCTACAAACTTCACTTCATCAGTCCTAAAACCCACACACATTGCTAGTAAATGCATTCTTCCCTCACTCTATTTCTGTATAAGCAGGATTTGCACTAGGCTGCGTTAATTTCCTGTGCGGACATTTCCTGTGCTGCCCAGTGGCCTCTCTGGGATCATCTAATGTGTCTGTGTGTAACAGTGGGAACCTCATTCTGTAAATGTGTAAAAGTTGTGTGAGTAATGAAGGCTGTGTCTTTGTGAGGCCCTCAGAGCGAGTTCAAAAATTGTCTGCAATGGCAAACATAACACAGCTTCACACGTTTCTCATGTGGCTTCACTTGTTGCACTACAAGAGGATTCATTTATCTTCACTATGATGCATTTTGTAAAAGAAAAGCAGAGCAAACAGGCTGTAGATTGTCTGTTACTCATGTTGTTAAACTGCTGCCAGGTCAGTAGATTTTTCCAAATATTAAAGGGACTGTATGTAAGTTTAACTAAGTACATGTATAAATGTTTTTTTTATTACAAATGTGTGAACAGGTTGTAACCTAACCTAAAAAATGAAACCTTCTACGACTTTTTGGGTTTCCTCTATCAGCCTGGGAACTGCTTATAATGTGAAGAAAGTTTTTTTTCTGGGATAATCCAACTGATATGACGTTGTGAGTGCCTTAAGGGCACACCAAGCTGTGGGTTGGACCGTCGGGACCGTCAGAGAGCATCCGTCGGCCTAGTTTATTTAATGCGTCAGCTCTAGTCTGCCCGTGCCTTGTCCAGCTATTATTCATGGTCGCCACCTTTAAACCCCAAATCGCAACTGTTAAGTGCAATGGCATTTTGTGTCGGGCTGCAGGGTGGTGCAGTGGTTAGTGCTGTCGCCTCACAGCAAGAGGTCACAGGTTCAAATCCAGTTTAGGGGTCTTCTATGTGGAGTTTGCATGTTCTCCCCATGTTTGCATGGGTTTTCTCTGGGTATTCCAGCTTCCTCTCACAGCCCAAAGACATGCTGTTTAGGTTAATTGATGACTCTAAATTGCCCGTAGGTGTGGATGTGAGCGTGAATGGTTGTCCTTCTATATGTTGTCTGTCTCTATGTGCCCTGCGATGGACTGCCGGCCTGTCCAGGGTGAACCCCGCCTTCGCCCAATGCCAGCTGGGATCGCTTGAAGATGGTGGTGAGTTTGTCTCGCCTTTTCCCTCTTCTGTGTCTTTCAGGTGCGGTCCTTCCTCCTCGGCAGCTGCACTGGATGAGTGTGTGCGGCTGCAGCTGATCAGCGATCAGGGAGGAGTATAAGAACAGGAGGAGCAGAGCAGAAGTTGCCCAGAGGCCAAGCTGCAGTGTTTCAGAGACTGGGTGTTCTGTGGGTGCAACAGTGGCTGATGTGTGTGTTGTAGTGTTTATGATTGTTTGACTGCCTCTGTGGAGCAGTAACTTTCATCTGAGTGTTCTCAAAGTGGATATTGCTTTATTTGTTAAGTGGTATATTAACTTTCTGTTAGAAAGTGGTTTTAAGTTGATGTTTGTACGTATTTTTTATTTAATGATAATAAATTTTGTGTTGCACTCAACCTGTTGCCAGTCTCTCTCATTCTTGGGTAAAATTTTACTGTTACTCCCTCCATCCCCCGGACTCTACATGAAAGAACGTAACAGCAAAAAAACAAAAACAAAAGCAATGTGGATGGCAAATGCGGAGGACGGAGTAAATGGTGGTCACGCTGCACTACCACTTCTGACTCAGATTGCACGAGATGTTTCCCATGACATCAAATGTCTTATGACCAGAGCTGTTTTCCACTTGAGACGACTTGTCAAGCAAAGATCTTCCAAATCTCTGAGGTTTATTAAAGTATTTCAAATATCAGTTTATACTGTTGCATAATCATGTGCAAAGAATGACATTCTTTATAAACCCACTATGGTTGACCAATCATGTAAATATTCTGGATGATATGTAGAGGAAGGAAAATACCGCTTGATTATACAGCACAGATTCCCTGTTTGTTTGCATCACTGATGTAATGTTTGTGGTATTTGGATAATCCATATTTTTCCAAATCATTGCTGAGGGTTTATGATTTAGTGAGGCTCAGCTTTACATTGAGAGCCGGTCATGTGGCGAGTACAGCGTGAGTCGTATTAGCAGTGAACATCCACTGAGACTTCATTTCCGTTCAGAGGAACTGAGAGCTCTCTGGACCCTGTTCAAAAATGTGCTCTCTCTCCTTAACCCGGTCTCTCTCTCTTTTTCTCTCTACAGCATATCTTGCACACACATACAGATGTAGACACTCATCTCTAATCTCATGTTCTGCTTTACTCTTTCACTAAACCCTTTTTAACAGAATATTTAAAAAATGTCTGCCTTTTTTCCTCATCTGTCTCAATGTTGTTTCACCCGGGCTACATATGATTGATGCCTTCAGGGTTGCTGTAACAATAACAGTGTGTATTACTCAAGAAAAAGTCCCCTCATTGTTGGTGTGCTCCCCTCTGCATTCATCCACTCCAGCTAAGTAAGACTGCCTGAGAGGGTGTGAAACAATAGTTTTGCTATTTTGAAAGCTGAGATTTGTGTCAAAGTTATTTTGAGCTCCATTGAACAAAAGGAAAATGACTTAAGTTGTGGGCTGAATTTAACTGAAACAAATACAAACCACGAGCTTTGACCGGTGCGCGGCGTACGTACCGAGTTGTGCGTCTTGGCAGTGATGGTGCGGATGGAGTCTGTGTCCCAAATGACCAGGTCAGCGTCAGAACCCACGGCGATCCGACCCTTACGAGGGTACAGGTTCAGGATCTTAGCTGCGTTGGTGCTGGTGACCGCCACAAACATGTTCTCGTCCATCTTGCCTGTAGTCTGGGAGAGGTACAAACAAACAGGGAATGGTGAGCATTAGGGGGGAAAAGGGTGATCGGTTACTGGATGCAACGGTGCCCCTTTCACCTTGTATGGAAATGTATTTTGCCTCTGTGAAGGCAGCACCGCTCTAGGGTTAGGGAATCAGGACGCTAGCCCTAGCCCCGTAAATGGCAACATCAGACATCACAATGGTTTTAAGACAAAAATTAAGATTTTTATTTTCATAAATAACTGTATTTATTATAATCTAAATAAACAGTTGGTTCTTGATCTTGTTGACCCAAATGTGTACAGTTTACACTTTCCTAACAAATAAGTGTATTTATTTTTTCTTTATTTATTTACCTATTTATTTATTCATTTGTTACATCATTGCAGAGTAAGGGCACCCACTGGCATTTTTTTCTTTTCAAATGATCATTTAGTCATTTACTTATTTAGAAGGTGGTGCCCTAGATGACCGCCTATATGTTCAAATTATTTATTGACACAGATATAAAGGAACTGGTATTTTACATATTTGGAACAATGTTATCCTAGACCCATATTTCCTAACACACCTATTCCTGTTTGAAGTGATGGAGATAACGTGGTACACATAGAAGATTTGGCAACTTAAACATGGAATTATGTTAATCACAGCGAAACAAACAAATAAGTAAATCAGGAAAAAAATAAATATATGCATGTATGCAAATATACAGTATGTACTGTACATACAATGACCGGCCCTGGCTAGACCCCTTATAATTTGCCTACAGAACCAATAGAGGCGCTGAGGATGCAACTGCCACTTTACCTCACTATTTGTATCATCACCTAAAGAGCTTGAAAATCATGCAAGACTTATTTACTCACTTTCTGTCTGCTTTTCGTACAATCCAGTCACTCATCTGTGCCAATAAACTGTTGTCTCTTTTTAATGTTGATGTTAGACCCAGACTGAGTGACAGTTCAATCCGACCCAGGACTATAGATGCACAGCTAATCCAGTTAATACGGCAGCAGCTGCACTCAACTCAGCCAATCAAATTGTTAAGCGAGTGTCGACAGTTCACTGCAGAGAGATGTGCGAGAGATGACAGCATAGAGCATGAAGCAACTGACCACTTTGTACATCTTCTTATAGTATTTATTGTTGTACTATTATGTGTGTACTGTCATTGTTTATCTGTGGTCTGCTGCAAGCCAAGAACTGAATGAACACTTTGTTGTCTTGAGGTGTGTTTTTCTTAATCCCAGTGATAAAATGGTCAACTGTAAATGACCTAACATCAAATACAATGAGCAGGATGTTAAGGGAATGTTATATCTTGAGTTTTTTACCATTTCCATGTCTGTAGTCAGGAGGTGATTAGCTTAGTTTAGCATAAAAACTTAAAATAGGTTAATAGCGACACAAAAACATACAGCTATAGGCTGCATTCAGTCCAAGTTTGCACTGAGATGGATTTTAAGTAACTACCCAAAGGAAATAGATTCAGTGTAACTTTTTATCCACGTTTTACAGGCACCACAGCTGTCCACAGATACATGCTGTGTGTCTGTTAGCAGTACACTGATGCAGTGATAACAAGAGAGAAGGAAGGGAAAAAAATGAGGGTAGTGTGCTGTAGCCAAGGGTGAAGGCAAGGACAGATGTGGAGATAGAGGAGGAAATGGTAAAGCAAGGCAGAGGCAGTGACAGTAAGATGGTGAAATAAAGCTGGAGAGAAGAGTTAGAGAGAAAGTAATGTAGGGAAAAACAGTGAAAGCTAGATAAAAAGAGGGAGACAACAAGAGCCTCTAGGGAGCTTTCACAAGCCAACATTTAGTCTGTTTACACAAACTCTGGTGCGGTTTGTTTGGGCTGTTGAGAACGCAATAATCATACTCCGGTGCGGACAAAAACAACAGCTCTGAGACCACTTCTCGCAAGCGGTCTCGGTTTCCAAGCAAACCCTAGTGCGGTTCAACTGCAGTGAGAACATAATCTGAAATGAATCAAAAGGCAGAGGTGGATACAGGTCAACAACAGGTTAACATGAGTAGGAGATCACTGATTCAAACTTCTGCAGATGTTTGCTTGACATCTGGGCCGAACAGAACATACAAAATATGCTAAATAAAGTCTGCAAAAAGAGTGACGCTTCTAACGTCATTTGAGATAAACCAGGAAGAATCCTGGAGGGATTCATACACACAGTAGATCGGTGCCGAACACTATCACAGTCTGCCATTCCCTGCATAGAGGAGGCAGCTCCCAAGACGAAAAAGATAAATTTGCTCCTTCGTACACGCCCCTCAGAAACTTGTTTTTTAAATTTGGTCCACTTTAATTTGTGCACTGTGGAAAATGAACCAAAAGTATCAAGCCAAAGCCAAACGGACTATGGCTTGTGAAAGTGCCCTTAAAGTCTAGAATAAACCCTGACATGCATCGCTCGCTTCTGTCATTCTCCTTCCTCTTAGATTTGAAAATGGAAAAAAGAAAAAAAAAAAAAAAGCAGAACAAAACCCTCGTCCTCACCACAGCTTTATCCCAGATGAGGGTCATCCTCTCCT
Source organism: Pterois miles (assembly GCA_947000775.1). Classification (NCBI taxonomy): domain Eukaryota; kingdom Metazoa; phylum Chordata; class Actinopteri; order Perciformes; family Scorpaenidae; genus Pterois; species Pterois miles. Next base: position 25,248,421 of record CAMQGK010000052.1, read on the forward strand.
CCACTCCATTAACGCCTTCTGGGATCTGAGTGAAGTCGTCCTTGCCGATGGCCTTCTGGGCCACGCTGAAGGTACAGTGAGCACTGCCAGTCACACTCAGGTCTCCACTGGGGGACAAAGAAACATGACCAAGTTATACCATTCATTCATTCATTCATTATCCAGAAGCGCTTATACTATTCAGGATAGTGGGGCTAGAGCCGAGCTACAGACTATCACAGGGCTGATACATAGAGACAGACAAACATTCACAATCCACACTTAACCTTCAGAAAACCCAAGCTAATGCAGGGGGAACATGCAAACTCCACACAGAAGGGGCCCAAGCCGGATTCAAACCTGTAACCCTCTTGCTGTGAGGCGACAGTGCTAACCACTGCACCACTGTGCAGCCCTGAGTTATACTTGTATGTACACAAGCAAAGTTCTGCACCACAAGGCAAGTTTGCTGGAGAGGCGCAACGAAACAGATCGAGGACTGCGAGTTAGTCAAATGTGTCTCGAGCACAAACCTTTACTAATGTTTTCTGTTTCCATATGATGCTTTAACTCACAGACAAAGCCTGCCATAATGCATTCATTTAACTCAAATTCAATACAATTTTCTTATTTTTCCATCAAAGATAATCCTTGCATACATATTAAGGCTGTCAAAATGAACGTGATAATAATGCGTTAACCCAAATTCATTTTAATGCCACTAATTTCTTTAACGCATTAACACTACTTGCAATTTTTAGGCTCAATTTTAAAGCTAGAGTGAAGGTACTGACGTGAAACCTAAGGAATCCATTGGTACCAACCATATCACACTAGTTTGTTGGGAAGGAGGTTAAATAATCCTCCACACTTCTGGCAAGGAAATTTTGTCAAGGAAAAACTGTCATGGCCATGGCCACGTCACTTGACCTCTGACCTCAAGATATGAGACTGAAAACGGGTTCTTTGGGTACCCACAAGTCTCCCCTTTACAGACATGCCTACTTTATGATAATGACATGCAGTTTGAGCATATTTGTATGCTAAATGCAGTACTTATGAGGATTCCTGGACAATATTTCTCATTGTTTTGTGTTGTTAATTCATTTTCAATAATTAATATACATGTATACAAATATTTGCATATAGCAGCATATTTGCCCACTCCCATGTTGATAAAAGGTGTATTAAATACTTGACAAATCTCCCGTTAAGGTACATTTTGAAGAGATAAAAGATGGGATTAATTCATTTTAATTGATTCATTGCACTTAACTATGGACAATCATGTGATTCATATGATTAATATTTTAATCAATTGACAGCTCCAATACATACTGTATATACGCATAGAGGGACATATTTCAGAAGTAGTTACAAAGTCAAAAATTTGATCCTGCACTGACAGCTCTTATGGTACATTTCTTACAAGCTACATTTCTATTCCAGGATCTTCATCAGTCATAGTTCCTGTGTGTGGGAGCTTAATTATGACTTCTTTGTTCCTCTTTAAGATTCCTAACTCACAGTAATAGCTGAGGAAGAAAGCCTTCTGATGAGCGAAGGGTTGTAATTAAATAAGCCATGCTTTATTTGCTGCTATACCACTACGTACTGTACGGTAACCATGAAGCTAATTACTAATCGAATTGTGCTGTATCATGCTTTGCCTTGTGTTATGCTATCTATGCACAGCGTTGTAATATCAGATGATATCATATCATGTGAAATACTTAATAAAAATGTGTCGCGTCAGGTCTCAGCCGAGCACAAGCTTATGAAGAACCTAGCCAGAGGGAGGTGCCGTGATACGTACCTGGACAGCAGTGTGTTCAGATAGTCTGGAGTGGTGGGATCGGGGCTGAGGGGAGGTGATGTTACAAAAGAAGCCGCCTTGGCCCAGTTCTTGCTCCAATAATGTGTCCCGTCAGTCCCCAGGCTGGCTGTGATTGGCTCCCCAAACACAACATTTCCTGGGGAAGGACCATAAAAACCTCACATATAAAGCCTATCAAACTGATTTACCGTATGTTAGTGATTTTCTGTAATTACAAAATCATGAGTTGCATTAATTAAGGCTGATTAATTTGTCAGCAGTTTAATCTCACTAAAAGCTTTGGTGTTTCATTAATTCGAGTGTTTGAAGCAGAGGAACCATGCCTAATCTCTTAAAAAGCCAAACACCATCCTCTGTGATGTACAAATTTCACTTTGGCTTTATTGTAGGGGAGCTTGTTCTTCTTCCTGTCGCTAACACTTGTCTGCTTTTGTGTTTCTTTGTGGCTTTTTGCCCTTACACCTCATTGTTTCCGTCTTGGTTTAAATGTCAGGAAATATGCTCGGGAGCAGTTCCAAACAAAGCCCATAAAGGCCTGTAAATGGTGTACATGATTGAGAGGTCTTTCTGGGGTCAGCCTGTTAAAACCTCATGTGGCCTTTCGCCAAAGACATCCAAACACACATTCTTCTTCTCGGCCCTCTCCCCTTTCCCTGCTCCATCCTCAAAAACTGTATATTTCATACTCCATCACAGCCAGGCAGCCCCTTCGGTTCACCTCTGCTTTTTCATGGGATTGTGAGTAATAGGCTGCACGATAGCCGAACCACTGAAAAGACCTGAATGACAAATCAGAAAATTCCTCCGAGAATAGCATCTTTTTTCATTATGTCAAGCAGAGCCAAACTGTGTACTTCAGGACAGTAAAATCATCTTATAAGGGCATCCCAAATGTCTCCGAAATCAGACGGGAAGATGGCAACCAATGAGCAGAAATACAAAACCAAATAAATATTCAGCAGCAAAGTAGTCATGTTCTTTTCCAAAACTATGAATTATTCTAATGGAAACTTTCTTGTTAGTTGGTAGTGATTTGAGAACCAAAATTTCACAAAAAATGTTTGCTTAATGAGCAACATGTGTGTTGAAGACTATTTGGAGATGATGCAAAGATGATCCCTACACTACAGAGCTCAACAGTGATGTTCAGGAAGTGACAATCACATTCATATTGTGAATCGCGGGTCTGATTATTAGCCATAATGTTGTTACCATCAAAGGCAGACTCACCACAAGTTATGAGATTGTGAAAGGATGGTTTACGCTCATGTAGAAGCCACAAGTCTGTATGATATCAACACTGTCTTAAAAAAAACAGGTTTTATTCATGGTGTCATAAAGAAGTACTACACTACCAACATTACTAAGGGTAACAGCGACATCTCCGATTGGAGGAGCTCGCTGTTATGTGAATGTGTACCGTACCTGTGAATGGCTAGTGAGGGTGCTTGTACATGCTGCTGGAGGTGCTGCTCAAACGGGGCCAACATGATGGTTCATCTGGAAAGTTTCTGTTTTATTATGACAATAGTTCACTGAAATGTGTCATTTTCCGATTCTTGTACAGTCTGCTGTTAGTGATGCTGCTATTTACATGGTTGGAGGGAAGTTTCTTTCCTTCACAGCAGACCTGGGCATTATAAGGCCCGCAGGCCAGAACTGGCCCTCTTGTTGGTTCTACCCGGCCCGGGAAGTCTCAGACAAACCACACGATTTTACTTACAAAGTAAAAAAACTGTAAAGAAAACGTCACTTGCTGAGGGGGCACGTCTATAATAAGTCATGGACTGCTAAGTATTTTTTTCACAGAGGTTGGCATTAAAGCTGTGTGCTTAGTTTGCAACAAACGTGGCTGTATTCAAAGAACACAAATTGAACTTCCACTTTGAGACAAAACATGCAGAAAAATACAGAAACCTGGAGATGAGAAGGAGAGGACAGCCAAGGGGCTGCTAGCTGAGATACAAAAGCATCAAGGACTTTTTACAAAGCTGCATACAACAAAAGAAGGAAATGTAAGTGTTAATGCTAAGTGAAAGGTTAAATGTAAGTGTTAACGTTAAGCTGAATGTTAAATGTAAGTGTTAACGTTAAGCTGAATGTTAAATGTAAGTGTTAACGTTAAGCTGAATGTTAAATGTAAGTGTTAATGTTAAGTTTAAGGTTAAATGTAAGTGTTAATGTTAAGGTCATTGTTATGTTTTGTTAATGGAAACATTACTACCCAAAGCAGTCAGTCCTGTACGGTTCAAAGATTCCTGCATATAATGTAATTATTATCTTAATAATATGCTGTTTAGAGTGATTTTCAGTATAACTGATGAAAAATAAGTGTCCGGTATGTTTCCTATAGTGAAAACAGAGGTTACGTCTGACAGTATTTGTTCAGATCCCGGCAACAATCTGGGTTTCTCATGTGACCCCCCCCAGGAAAAATAATTGCCCACCCCTGCTACACAGCTTTTATGTAAATATATATATAAAAAAAATGTAAGTATAGTATCATTTCTGGCAATCACCGTTTTTTAAATGAGCCTAATGCTCACTGGCTATAAATGTTCTGCAGTGTGCGGTGAAGACTAAATGCTGCTCTTTACCTTTTTTCCGGGCCTGTGAGATGATGTCAGCGGCGCTCTTGCTCATGACCCGGGTCACGTAGAGAGGACAGTTGGTTTGGCTGGCGATGGTGATGGCACGAAACACCGCCTCTGCCTCCAGCTGCAGAAGGGACAGGATGTTGTGGTTGACTTGGACATGTTTTTCCCATTAGGATGTTCTCAAATAAACTTCAAATATGTTAACCACAGTGAACTATGTATTTTTGGAGCTGTATTATTTGAATATTTTAACCAAAATGATAAATGGAAGCATATAATTTTAACATCATAAACTGTAGAGGTGAGGGATTTATTCAGTTACATCGAGGTCAGAGGAGAGTGCCAATTTTTTTTGTTACCGTATTGTCATTATTATATTCCTACAATGTCCACTTCTGTATTTCCATGTTTACGACGCAACAAACAACTTTCAGTACAAAATGGTGAAGCAGTTGCCAGTAGAGGGCCAATGTTAGGCCTCCAGATGTCACAACAGTCTCTTTCATGCTGCCTGGTTATTGTGTTCTAGTCCACAAGCCCAACCTGGGTCCAATAACCAATAAATCAAAACCAAACAGGACACCAGGCACTGATAAAACACTAATCCAACTTGGTCTCTGCTCAATTAAATTATGTTACCAAGCTTTTTGATCCTTAAGACTCCACTTAACTGCAGGACACTATGAGACTGGTGGGACAAGTTCACCGCGCTGCACCACAGAGTGGAAAATCCCAGTCGAGGTAAAAGGCAGACAAGCTGCTGAGTTGGCATTCATCTCGCTGTTTGCTGAAGGAACATGAGCGGCAACAACTGGGGGGAACCAGATAGTTTTCACCCAACGTCTCTAATGTGAAACCACGTGTCTAACAAGAACAATGTGTGTGTTAAGACCAGTCCGAGAGCGTCTTCGTGGACGATCTGAATGAGTGTATGATCACCGGAAAAAACATAAACACATTAAACCACATTAAAACAGACAATATCTCAGTAAAAAGTATTATACATGGCTAATTCGAGGGCTGTATTTAAAACTGCCTACTGTGCTACTGACTAACACAGTACAGAGTACATACTACATACTGCGTTCCTCAGAAGTATGTAGTATGAAACAATTAAAGCAGTGTATTTTGCAGTATGCTAGGCCAGGTTTTAGCCTTAAAACAAGCTCTTGAACCAAACTCATACCACTATTGTAATATTATCAAAAAACACAACTTATTGAGCTTTGAATAGTTCTTTTTGTTTATGACCAATGTTTGTTTGCTTTATAAGATACTGCATGGTTTAAACAATTTATTCTGCAACCCATGGTAAAGTACGACAAACAGGATTATAGGTCCCTCACGAGGGGAGACTGTAAAGATAAAACATCAATCGGCAAAATTTACTCAAACTGCTTTTTCAGTTAAAACAGCTGGATGGTATCCCCACAAATATTAGAGTAACATGTTGTCTCAGCTCAGTCTGTGGCTCTTCGATACTCCGAACAACTTTTCAATTCCAAATACCTACCTCTTCTGGCCTGCTCAGCACGTGTCCCTCGGGTCCAGTGATACCCATCTGCAGCATGCGGGCCTGCTCCTGTTGAACAACCACGCAAAAAAGTAGGCTGATTAACTATAGTTGTAGATGATAAACATGGGACTATTTTATAGTATTTGAGTGCTTGGATGATTTAAAGTTTTGATCACACTCCAAAATGATATTTTGCTGCTCTCCGCCTGTGTGAAAGATATGAGCAACAGTTTTATTTGGGTCAGGCCACACACAGAGGATTGTGGGAATCCGCAGCCTATAGCGGTCTTTGTATACATGTAGACCTACCTCCCAAAAACTCAGAGGTGACCCCTGCATGGAGACACGTACACACAGCATCTGTCATGTCACCATGGATGCTACATGATGACATGCTTCCCCAGAAAGGACTACTTTCAAAGTGTTAAAGGAAAATTACAATATATTTCAACCTGGGTTTAATTCTCATAATTTAACCAGTTTTGCTTTGCAGCACGTTAACTACTGTCGTTGAACAGATGAAAGGAACGTCCCACAAGACGACTCATGAAATCGGTGGTGTCCCAGCTGCCGCTGCTGCTCGGAGAGGACAGTCAGCTCTCCATGTGGTGAGCAATAGCACTTACAACCCTGACACAGCATGTTTGTGTCCTTTGAAGGTTCTCAATTCAAAATTCAAAGCATTAACACAGCAGCAAATAACTATTTGCTATGCAAAGAAGGGATGTTAACTTTGAAAAATGTTCTTAACCGATAACTGACCTCCATTAACTGATTATTAACCGTTAACTGACAAGATTTGCAGCATGCAGTGCTGCAGTATATGAGCACAACAGACAACTGAGTCAACAGTTAAAGTTTTTCTGAAACGAGCATTTTGTGGTCATAAGACGGACTGTAACTTTAGACACTTTGGCAGTGGTTTCAGCACGTATCTATGATGGCTGCCACTGGTTATATGTCGTCTATACCATCACGAACAATATGCGTCACACACAGGTCTAAACGAGGCCTCTCTATCTCAGGAGCTCCGTCAAAGCATGACACATCTGGGGGTTCATGGAAATCAGACTCACTCAAAGTCCTAGTTTACTGGATTGGAGATCTGGGATTTACGATGAATCAGATCCAACACACACACACCCAGTGACAGAATCCAGGCATGGTCTGGAGCTCTGACTAATACCAACCCTCTCAATCCACCAACTATTGTGGTTCATTCACTTTCATTTGTCCACAGCACAGCCCTGTGTAAACTACACCCACACATTAGTGTCCTCCGGGAAACACATTCTCCCTGTCTTCAGTGACAGTGTTTAGTCTGTAGGTAGTGGAGATGCTCTGCGATAAGGTGAACTAAAATGACATAAATCACACTAAACCAAAACAGATCACAGAGTTGGACACGAGTCAGATAATTAAAGAGAGGGTAGTAAAGAATATGAGGCAGGGGAGAAACATAAGGAAGAGCTGTATGTCAGTTTATTTATCTTTATCTTTACCTCAGCGATGATCTCGCCGTTTTCAGCATGGACCTCGGCGATACCTCCCCTCTCCGCCAAGAAGGTAAAGACATCATAGAGCTGGAGGAGAAAGAAATAGTGACAAATTACAGTGGCACTGTTTTTATATTTAAAATCCCGCTTGGCTGTTTACACAAGAATCAGACACTCCTTTTAATCCCAGGGGTCACCCTCAAACCACAATTTAAAAGGAGCCCTAAATTGACATGCTGTCTACCACGACACGCTGTGATTAGTGTGTGTGGTCTCCAGAAACGGTTAAACTGATGTGGGATGAGCTGCAGTCGCTGTTATGTCGCTGCACCACAGCTCCTTAGTGAGCTGCATGACATCAGTTTTTCAAGCTGGACTATTTCAGTTGCCTCATGTGTTCCTCTGAGCGACCGAATTAGCCATGGCTGCATGAGAAACACCGAGAGTCTTGCCTCACACCGTCTGGACTTTGTTTTTCTACATTTACCAGCTAAACTTACAGCATGAACTCACTATGCCATGCATCACAGACTACAAGTTACATAAGGACAGGGTGTTTCAAGGGAGAAAAACAGATCCATGCTTTTCTAATTCTATTTTCTATTCCATTACACTAGGTTGGAAATTTAGAGTATTATAGTAAACGCAAACTAAAGGTCAAAATTTACTCACTTTTTTTAGACACTGTCACTGCTTTGAGCAAAAACACTGCCATGATTTTATGCTTCTTGACTATTCAGTTTTGAGGCAGTGTTTAAGTATTATATACTGACTGCAAATTTCTCTTATCTGATTGCTTAAAGGGGTAGTTTGGGTGTTCTGACTTATCCATAGACCTACAGTAGATGCACTCGGCATGCACAGAAGCAAAGTAGTGTATTGCTGTGGACAGAAACGTAAACCTATAACGTATACGTAAACGTATTTTAGACACCTAAAAGAAAATCAGTGTCAGTTGAGGTGTACACTATATTTAGAATATTTTTGCCGGTTTATCTTGCCGTGAGGAGGCTGTACAGTCTGCGTTTTCAACAGGGAACTGAAGCCATTTTCTCGTCAAAGCAACCAGACTCCATTGAAAAAACCTGCAACTTTATCTCGCAGAGCACAGGAGTTGCTGGTCTGCCGCTGCCTCGGTCAGTTAGCTTTTGGTGTTATGTAACTTTGGTTAGTTCAGAATCACCAATGTTACACAAAAGCATAACCAAATTAACCGACCGAGGAAGCGGCAGACCAGCAAGCCCAGTGTTCTGCGAGGTAAATTTACAGTTTTTTTCAGTGGATTCTGGTGGTTTTGGTGGGATCTTAGATGGATACAATGGCTTCAGTTGCCCGTCAGAAAGGGCTGTCTGACAGCAAGGTAAACCAGTGACAATATTCTAAATATAGCGTACACTTAAACTGAAATTGATTTTTTTTCTTTCAGGTAGCTAAAGTATGTTTTTCTGCCGGCCCCATCCACAGCAGTGAAAGACTTCGCTTCTTTTCTGGAGCATGCAGACCGCCATCTACTGTAGGTAATACACTGACTATGGATAAGTACCTTATACAGCCTCATTTCGAAAACGCAAACTATCCCTTTACATATAATAATGATATTTAAATCACACACTGAATGCAGCTATGCATGCCGTACTACACATAAACACTGTGCTTGCTGATACTAAACATATTAAAGGATAGGTTCTGATAGATGTCTTAATGAATACTCATATCCATATGTGCACTGAAAGAGTTTTTGGTCACTGAAATAATTCCTGCTGTTCATACCAGCCATGAAGAGATTATTTCCTAAAACAAGCAATGGGGGGAAATGCCACTGCATAAAACTAATATTAGGGCTTCAGCAGTTTGACATAGCAAAGTCAAGTGGAAATCTTCCAAATTTAGTCTTTCTAGTACCAAAAAAAAATCAGCTTTGTGTCTCCACTGACACAGTTTCTTTGCTAAGCTGCAGTGGAAGGATAGTTAACACTAAAAGTACCACAAAGACAGACTGCAGAGGCCTTGCATTAGCTTGTCCCAAAGGGAAAACTGGATTTTGGCCCCCATGTCTTTACTACCAGTATGGAGAGAAAGAAAAATGACATCCATTAAAATGAACGCTACGTCAAAGGTATTGTACCTCACTGTTGCTCATCTGGTAGTAGTCCTTGTAAGCCATGTAGACCTGGAAGGAGTTCACACCTGTAAAAATACAACATATAGAAGAAAACAAGTGAGAAGTGCTACTTTAAACCCCAACCACCAGCCATCAGGAGAGCTATCGTAGCAGCCGCGGTGCTGCGTGTAGTGTTGCAGACATGCAGCCATTTTCCCAATAAAAGTCTCCACATTTAGTTTAGTTTAGCAGGTTGTCAGCTGTGTGTCTGCCCGCCTTAACGTTAGCGATCATCCCACAAACAGTGTGTGTGTTTGTGTTACGTTAGCAGCTACTCGCTGCCGGCGTTGCCGGTGGCTTCGTGTCCACTATAGCGTAACTTCAGCCAGTTTGCAATGGGCTGTGTGTGTGGCGGCAGTGAGTGTGGGTTTGTTGGTGGCGTTATAGCAGGGAAACGTAACTGTAGCAGACAGTGTGTGTACAGTTTATTTGTCACTGACTAAATGCTACGAGGCTACAAGCTACAACTCCTCAGCTGGAAGTCAAGAGCCAACTTCCTGTATCTCGTGTATCTATGCTGTCTCTCTTTTAAGGTGGACCAGCTTTTCTCCTTAAGGTGACGAGACGCTCCTCTGCATTTTTCTGAGCTTTTTAATTCATTGTTAAAATATCTTTTAACTGTTTAACCAATAGTGTTAATTGTTAAATGTTGGTTAGCAGTTAAATGGTTATTTATTAACATCCCAAGTCCCAACCCTACTATGCAGCACTCAGTGAGCAGTTTAGGGGTTTGGCACCTCCGTAATGCCCAGGAGCGAAACTACCAGTCCACACTCCTCTGTACTTGGTCCATGTGGGGAGTTGAACCCGTGACCCTTCGGTTTCCAAGCCAAGTCCCCACGGACAGCTTCTGCCGCCCACAAATAGTACGTAGATGTTATGTTACCTTTGTCCTTGATGAGGCTATCCACCTCCTGCTTTACGCTGTCGTTCCAGTGGGTGATGTCCACGTGGAGGGAGTAGTCGCAGCAGGCCTTCTCGTCGGCCCACTGCCTCCACTGGTCGTAGGCCTCCATCAAGCTGCAGCCGGGGTCTGGGATCACGTGGTCCACTGGAGGAGATGGGCAGTAGAGGAGAGAGGGATGAAGGGATGAGGGAAGGAGAAAAGAGTTTTATAAGAGGAAGGCGATGGATGCAGAGAGGAGAGGTAGCAGGTGATATAAGTAGACAAAGAAAGAGTGGGTGACCGACAGGGTGATGTCAGGATCTGTCTGCTGGCGTTTCTACTTTCTCCCTGTACTGTTTTTGTATAATCAGCTGCCTGTCTGAGTTCCTGCGGTGCTCAGCCGGTCGACCTTGTCAGATGTCACATTATATTTGGAGCGTCTGTGTCTGGGTGCTGGCGTCCTTGATAAATTTTGGGCTGCCTCTACTGCGGATATTTTCAGACTTTTGTTTTTTAGTTATGTAGCCACGATCAATTCTTTATATTAGAGTTTGGCACCCAACAGGCCGGTGGATTTTTCCTGATGGGACCACCCGCACTTTTGCTCACTGAAACATATGGAAGTTCTTGAGTTACAGCATTTTGTGTATTGCCAGCAAGATTTAGTGGAAATTTGAGTAAAAATAATCCCATAAAAGCAAACCTCCCAGCTGAAACAAATACTTTCATATATATTTAATAGATATGTGATATCGATGAGAACAAATCTGGCCATCATTAGCTGAAAGAGATTTGAAAGCAATTTTCATTTTTTTCATGTAAAGTCTTTGAGTTAAATGAAAAGCACTCTGTACATCAAATATATTATTATTCATCAAAACTGTAATAATTGATAAGCAAATAAGGATTATGCTCAATAGCGTTGAATGATCAATCATTAATGATTGATGATTAATCAAATATAATTAATTAATTATCTTAAATGTTTGCAGTTTCTTAATTGTGAATATTTTCCGTTTTTTACTCTATGACAGTGAACTGAATATCTCTGAGTTGTGGACAAAACAAGACATTTGAGGATATATTTGGGAAACACTGATCGACATTTTTCAGTATTTTCTGACATTTTATATACCACACAATGAATCGGTTCATTGAACAGAATGAAAATAATCCACAGATTAATCAACAGTGAAATTAATGGTTAGTTGCAGCCCTAATGCTACATGCTAAATGCTAAATATGCAGGTTTATAATGTGTAAATTTGTATTATTTAGAGAGTACATTCTTGCCTTTGTGCATGCCTGTAAGGTGATTATTCATCTTTTGCGTCTGTTTTCACAGAAATTATTCACAGGGAGTAAATCCTCATCGTACACAACAGTATCCCTGTGCACAGAATATATCCCGCTTCATCTTACTCAGCTGTAATAAAATAAGACCGCCTGCTGGCTCACCAGCTGACTGGCGTCTTTATCTCATTAAAGAAGAGCCAATCTGCTTATCTGGTCTTTGCATGTTAAATAGGATAGAGCTGGAAACGGCAGTCAGAAAAACAAAAAACACTGTTGTTTGCGATGTGTACCATCTGAACTACTTTTTGTTCACCTTCACACAAACACAACATCGTCTGTTAGCGCAGACAGACATGTACAATATACAACACATAGGCGGATACACAACACAGTGCAGGTTTTCACTTTCTCTCAACACCAACTGGAATATAATCCCTCAATGAATGGAGCCCCATGAATAGAGCTTACTACAGTAGCACGTCTGTTAGTGGATGTGTCCGTTTAAACATGGTGGCAGACAGGCAGCAGAGTAGCAGCCAGCTCAAAAGAAGTTAATGGTATTAATGAGACTGTGGTGCCGACCAGCTGTTAGCTGTGATAGCGTCTGGTCTGTCAGCGACATACATCCCAGTGCTGTACATGCAGACAGACTGGTGCTGTATTTCCCTGGGAGCAGAGTGTCACTCCCCCTTTCCCGATCCTGCCCCCTTATACTCAGTCTTTTGTATGGGCCTGTTTTGGAGAGCTGCCCAAAAAAAGACCAAAACCGCTTCCCATCTTTTTCTCTTTTCTTTTGTTCGGGTCTCAGCCCTCCTTCCTCCCCTCTTTTTAGAAGAAGAAGAAGAAGATCTACCTTTATTAGTCCCACATTGGGAAATTCAATTTACACTCTGTTAAACTCATACATGGTACATGCAGACCTGAAACACACATACATGCATTAATGGAATGTCAGAGTGAGGGGGCTGCTCCTGACAAGCGCCCCGAGCAGTTGGGGGTTTGGTGCCTTGCTCAGGGGCACCTCGGCAGTGCCCAAGAGGTAAACTGGCACCTCTCCAGCTACCAGTTCACACTCAGTTTTTGGTCCATGTCGGGACTTGAACCGGTGACCCTCCGGTTCCCAAGGCAACTCCCTACAGACTGAGCTACTGCCGCCCCCAAAATATTGTTTCCGCCCGGTCTCGAACCGGGGACCTTTCACGTGTTAGGCGAACGTGATAACCACTACACTACGGAAACCCTGTACCGTTTTTAGCTTCAGTCCCTATCTGAAACCCAGCTTCACTGTGTGTGCGACCTTTGCTACAGCCCTTACCGATCATGGTGGTGCCCCCCGCCAGAGCAGCCTTTGATCCCTGAGCAAAGTCATCCACAGTTGTGGTTCCACGGTACGGCATCTGGAAGTGGGTGTGGATGTCGATGCCGCCGGGGATCACCATCTTCCCGTTGGCCTCGATGGTCTTCACCCCTCCGGGCACGATCAGGTTGTCACCGATTTGCCTGTCGAGGGTAAGAGGATTGTGTCATAACTGTATGATGATATGATGTTGCATTCACGAAAGATGTTTAGTCTTTGCACTCAAGTCCAAAGTCAAAACAAGCAAGTCCCAAGTCAAGATAGGCAAGTCCCAAATTAAGACAGGTAAGTCCCAAATCAAGATAGGGAAGTCCCAAGTCAAACTGGCGAGTTCCAGGTCAAGACAGATAAGTCCCAAGTCAGGATAGGCAAGTCCCAAGTCAAGATAAGCAAGCCCCAAGTCAGGACTGGCAGGTCCCAAATCAAGACAGTCAAGTCACAAATCAAGATAGGCAAGTCCCAAGTCAAGATAGGCAAGTCCCAAGTCGTAATAGGCAAGTCCCACGTCAAGATAGGCAAATCCCAAGTCAGGACAAAAAGTTCATTTTTGTGGATTCAGCAATAAACAACAAAAGATAGAAATTATGTTAATTCTCTCAAATTATCAAAAATCAAATTAACTCAAAATCTCAGATGCTATCAGAGTTATCTCCAGTACCAGTATTGTTCCAGTATTAGTTGAAACTTTTCACATTTGGGATTAATTATTGTCTAGTCAAAATGCTCAAGTCCAAGTGACGTCACGAGGCACTGGTGTCAGGTTGCATACCATTTTTTGCTCTGTCAACTCAAGTCTAAATTCGTCAAATTTATGACTCAAGTCCACACTTCTGAGAAAAACAAATTGAGTCTGAATCTGGGATGTGACTTGAAATTATGCTGATATATTTTTTAAGTAAATTAAGCTAACAAATGCTTAAAGCAGGCACTTGTCAGGATGTGGTCGATTTCTTAATATGTAAAGTTATACATTTAACTTTAACTTTGGCCCAAAAACAAGAGCAGCCACACTTGAAGCACGTTGTGACCATGACAACACATCAACATTTCACTCGTTAAAAAGAAAAAACCCTGTTGTTCAGACTTTACAGAGGAGACAAGCCAGCCAGACAGAAGCCAGTGTCTCTGTGAGTTGTGCCAGCAGCCCAATGGTCCAGCAGGCATCTGGGTGTTTATTATGCAACACCAGGCTTTCCATGGGTGCCTCTCTCTGAGCTGCCTCACTAAGAGGACTGGGGGGGACAAAGGGCCTATAACTGGAAAATCAAGTGGGAACAAGACGGGGGGGGACAGAGAGAGAGGAATTCACCCAAACTACTCTTGCCTCGTCTGGTGGGACAAAGATGTGCTCATGCTAGCAGATACTACCACCATACCTTGTCTTTGACCCAATGGAACAAATGCTCAGTGTGTATGACCCAGCAGCTTGTGCTCATGCATTTATTCATTGAAGTTTCCATATCACTCATTCTGGCGGGAGAGTAAATTACACTGCTTTATTTAGTTTAGGTAAATCTTGACTGCACTCGACTAAAAGTTTCTATGTGTCGCTGAGAGTGATGCAACACCTGGTGTCACCTGTCTCAAGGTCAAAACTTTTTGTTAGCCCATCTAATCCCCTCCGTCTACAGAGTCTAATCATACTTAAACACATTAACACGCGACTAAGCAACCAAAACCTGCACACTGCGACGATGATTTGCCAATAATTCAGCAGTAAAAGCCTCACTGACTCAACTAAATAAAGTCAAAATAAAGATAAATGGATTTCCAGCACTGCAAATCCCTAACAGTAACTTTACTGATTGATTTGTCTGTGTCAACCTGCCTTACCTTTCAACCGGGTACAAGTGGTCCAAAAACTATTTTAATGTTGGGGCGTGGCCGTCACGCACTGAAAAACAGGCGCTTGGGAATGCTTGTGCGTCGCACTGGCATGACTGTTGCATTTGAGCATGGCTGCCATGCATCTATATCTATATATCTATATAGTCAGCAAGTCTGACTAGGTCCATCTCAATGCAAATGGCCCCTGAATTCCCCTTTAATATGTCACATTTTGCACACGTCATTCAAATTATGTAAATTTCTGCAAAAGCAACCTGAACTCTCATAAGAAAGATGCAGTTTAACATGAGGGAGAGGGAACCGCTAAGATACCAGCAAACTGAGTGAAAAACAGCAAATGGATGGTGAGCCTGAGAGCGAGTGGAGGGGGATGAAAGTAAATGGGACTGAATAAAAGCAGAGCAGAAAGGAGGACAGTGAAGGACTTACTTAATGAGGCCATCCTCCATGTAGATATCGGCATGGAAGGACTGGTCATCATTCACGATCCTCCCGCCTTTGATCAGAAGCCTGTCGCTCTGTAGAGAAAGGGAAGGGAAGAAAGGGAGGGATAAGAAGAAATAGAAATGTTATGATTCAATGCAGTTTCCTTCCAACAAAAACCCCTTGAAACATTATCAAGTAAGCAAGCTTAATTAGAGGACGATCTACTGAGCCAGATCATTTCTGTTGTATATTTAGAGCTGGACAATGCTGTTCTATTTCTCTGGAGTTCGATTATGTCCTTCTTTTTCCACCCAGAGGACATGAACAATGTTTCATTCATTCATGGCTAGGAAGAGACAAGGCATGTTTGTCAATGTTGTCCCATGTAAACACACCACATACAGCTATGGACCACCCGGTGGGTTTGCCTGTCCAGCTCTCCCTGTGACCTTGCGTACTTCTGGGTCTGAAAAGAGACGCTAATGTGGAAGTGCCTTAAACTTGCATTCTTTCTAATATCCAGCAGGGGGCGACTCCTCTGGTTGCAAAAGGTAGTCTGATTGTACTGAAGTCTATGAGAAAATGAGCCTACTTCTCACTTGATTTATTACCTGAGCAAACATTGTAAACATGGGTTTGCTAGTTTCAAGTCTTCTTCAATACAGCATGATGTTCATTTAGTAAATTATGGTCTTACTTAGAGTCAAATAGACCATAAAGCAGGGGATGCTACCATGGTGTTGTCCGGTCTGGGAATCATAAACATTTTGGTCATCAAAAATGTCTTATTCAGCATTTGGTTGTACTTAGCTCCACCCTCTCGTGTCACATGGTTAGAAACAACAAAATGCCAGTTTTGAGGCTTCAAAAGAGCCGTCCACAAACCAAAACTCAATGGGACACGTCACAGTGACTACATCCACTTCCTATATACAGTCAACACATCAGCATTTTCTCAACATTGTTATTAAAAGAGTCTATCAAAATAAAAGCTTGAAAGTTCGATCTAGCTGTTCCACAGTATTTTTATCCAGTGCTGTGACCTACAGTAGTTTCTTAGACATACACAATCATGAAAATCATTCTGTTAACTTTGGTAATTCAACTTTCATCTCTTCACTTTGCTTACATTTGTCATGCAAGTGTCACGTTTTGACTTCATCATAGTTATTTTAAATTAAATATGTTATGAACTCATCATAATCACTGTCAAACATCATGGTATCTGACTTCCAGCTTGCAAAAATATCATTTACTGATACAAATACTGACTGGGTAAATGTGGGAATAGGGGTGTGAATCACCAGTGGTTCCATAATATGATATTATCACGATACTTAACAACAATACAATATTATTCAGATTTTAAACGTTTTGGGCTGAGTATTGCGATAAGATATATTATGACGTATTACCCTTTTTCAACTGCAAATTATGCAGTTTGTCAGCATCTGTTTCAGATGTTCATCTCAGAGTTTTCTTCACATATTCATAGAGGTCAAGGGATATTTTGAACGGCCATGGCAGCTTTATTTAGAGTTCTTCCTGACAAGCTAACAATACATGGTTGGTACATATGATACTACAGTAGTATCTTCACTCTAGCTTTAAGGCTGAGCCCACTACAACCTCAACAGACACAAACAGGGGCCTGTCATCAGGCCGTCGGATTGTTAAGAGGTTAATAATTTATATAATAAAAGCTCCATAATTGATGTCCGTGTATCAATACAATACTGCACAATATGGCGATCCTATGCTGTATCAATTATTTCCCCACCTCTATCCGGGAGAGCTAGTTTGATCACATGTATGCTTCAAAAATCAACAACTACTTCTGAGGTGCACATTTTAGAAAGTAATGATAAAATGACGAATATTAAATCTGACTTCAGGAGAGGGCATTCATAAAGACAGACAGCGCAGCTTTCCCTGGACCTGTCATGGTGGTAACATTTGGGAGGCTGACATTTTGCTGTCGAAAGCAAAGCTGAAGCTGCTTTTAAGGACTGATCATGGATTAACATCTTAACCACGTCTATCCAGATTTTGTTATGCAACAGGATGCTATTTTCTCTGTTTAATCCATTTATGCAACAGACTAAATAACATATTAAACTAGACAATACCGCTTATCATTTGAAGCAGAATCCTTGTTACTGAATGTGATCGGTGCTCTAAAATGGAGCTACAGCGCGTTGTCACATCTGAGGAAGCCTTCAACCTTACATTTCGTAATGTGGCCTGATCTGGGCGTTGCCATGACGCCACAGAGTCAGACATCAAATCTGCTGCTGCCGCGGCACCATGGACTGACTCTAGCAGGGCGTTGCCATGGCGACGCGGCTGACTGCAGGGAGGTGGACCAGAGAGGAGGGGAGACAGTGCTGCTGGTTTTGCTGACTTGTTTCTAGCTACTTTAGAGAACAACTGGCTGTCAGAGAGGATGGAGGGATACATGGATATAAGGGAGATATGCAGGTGAATGCGGGATCTGTGGGCATGGTTTGTTTAAGATGGCCGTTAACAGACGGGACACATGAAGATGAACCACGGTCTGACATGCTGTAATTCTGTTACGGCATTTTAAGTTGAATGTTTTGGGGCTGTTTTAGGGACAAAACAAGCAATACATATACTGTATATCAAATATATTAGAGTAAATGACAGATCAATTACACAATGATGGAAATAATCATTAGTTATAGCTCTTAAAGAACAGTATCTTTCTTCTGTGTGGGGAAAAAGAGGACAGCTCCAGTGTTTGTTGAGAAACAAATATCTGTAATTTAAAGCCTCACCAGTACGATGTAAAAATGTCTTCCGCACTGACCGACATCTGTGAACGCTGAGGAGCCAGCAACATATGAGGTCACCATTTTTGACAGCGTTTGTCAGACAACGTGATCCCACCTGTGTGATCATAACTATGTGACAGAAAACACTTATTTTAATATCACGGGTCACGTTTTCTGATGACAGCCGTCAGAAATGGTGATCTCATGTTGATCTCTGTGGTCACTGATTTCACTGTAACATGCCGTGTTGCATTTCCGTCGATGAGCTTCCTCCTAAATAGTGCCGTGTCCAATCCACACAGCAAAAAACTCTCCAGAGAGCGAAAGGAGGAGTTTTACAAGCACACTGGAGATGACATGTCCAGTTGACTTACACACATACACCCACAGCTATGTGGAAACAAGGCGTACGTTAACTACACAATACATAAACTAATTGGACCCTGCTGGTCCCATTCCATGACCAACATATAACGTTAGCAAGTGTATAGCAGCTACATTACTATCTCTATCGTATCCCAGCTGCTGGGTGATCTCATGCCATACATTGTCCTTTATTCGGTTGTTGAGGTAGTAGCGTGGGGATTGGTTAATCCGAAATGCCAATAGTCCGAAAATTGTGGACTGAAAATAGCACATCTGTTATGTCGAAAACAAAGGCTCACTGTTCAAGACCCCGAAAATATACAACAAACAGAACAAAAGCACATTGCTAATTATTATGCAGACGGTGATCACCTGAAACAAAGGATTTCACTGATCAAACATGTATTTCTGCAGGCAGAAATCCACTGAAATCAAGGTCCATCTGAATATTTTTTCCCCTGCACAAATGTTCTGCGTAGGTTACAAACATAAGAACCCACACAATCATTTTTTATAAATTTTCCCTGCTAATTTTTCGGACGAAAATCAATGCTTGGGTGTGAAATGGCAGACATAAGACATTAATAAATTGATAATATAAGGCTGTACCCTGAACACGTATAGATTCAGTAAAACATTGACATTCTATAAGATGGCAGTTCCTCGCTCTGCTAAGACGGACAGACTTCCACATTATTTTCCAAACAGCACATGTGTGCAGTGATTTACACCGCTGGCTTTGGACCCAGTGTTTCATCACTATAATGAACTGCAGCCACTCCCTCACACAACAGGAAAAAAAAAGGGGGAAAAGCACAATACGGTTTAGTATGTAGCTCAAATGATACAAGCGCCATATCTGCTGAGCTCATAATCACACGTAATGCGTGTGTGTGTCTTTGTGTTTGTGTGTATGAGATGTAGATGGTGATGGAGTAGTGTGTAACAGAACCCAGAGCTTTCCCTGGAAACCACACCCTGAAGCAACACATTACAACACACAGTCATCAGTGGCTGGAGCGCAGCAGCAGCATAGATCACACTGCTGAGCACGCTGTCCTAAAACTGTCGCTCATTAGCTCCGAGATTGCTGTTTCATAATGTAAGATTTCCTTAGTTGATTAGTAATGTTTTAGGGCCGTCAATCGATTAAAATATCTAATCACGATTAATCGCAGGATTGTCCATAAGTTAATCATGATTAACAGCAAATGAATCATATGAAGAACATTTTTTTATCTGTTCAAATATGCTGCTTTATGCAGATGTACATATATATTTATTATAGGAAATAAATTAACAACACAAAACAATGACAAACATTGTCCAGAAACGCTCACAGGCACTGTATTTAGCATAAAAAATATGCTCACATCATAAAATGGTAAACTCAAACCCAACAGCCAACTACAGCTGTCAGTGTTTCAGGTATGAAAATGGCCATGCCAGTTTTTAAATCAGAAATATTGCCAAACAGGCGCTTTGACACTACATCCTTCGCCATCATCTTGTCTGACTCCTGCTGCTCTGAGCTGAGACTCTGTCCAGAGAAAATACTTTCTGTCTGTCGTCCAACTTATGTATTGATAACACAGCGCTGATAGGCAAAAATGAAATAAATGGGTTTTATTTCTGCAAAAACAAAACGGTGGTTGGTACATAATGTAATCTGTGTGTGCCTGACCACGACTACCTCAGCAAGCTTAGCTGGTACCAGTGGATTTCATAGTTTCATGTGATGCCAGCATCTTCGCTCTGGCTTTAAAACTGAGCCTGTTACAACCTAAAAATTGCAAGTTGCGCTAATGCATTGAGAAGTTAGTCGCATTAAAATAAATTTGCATTAACATGTTATTATAATGTTAACTTTAACAGCCCTGGAAAATACCCAACATTCACTCTTTCCAGCTTCTTACATTTGAGAAATTGTTGCTTTTCTCCGTTGTTTTTCCAACTGCGGAAGAAAAAAATAGGGATGCCTCCCCAGAGTCAATCAGTTAATTGGTCGTTTTGGTCTTGGTCAACTAAGATTTCTTAGTCCCTTAGTTATATTTATGCTTTTTGCATACTAATTCACTTATTTCTAAGAAACTTATGAGCACATATCTGGTAAACATAAGATTTAAAGTGGTGCTTTTGATTGACTGTTTGTGAGAAAGTCAAATTAAATCAAATTAGTCCACAAAATCGTATGAGTGTTGGTCAACTAAGGATTTATTTGGCCGAGGACAGACCTCAAAAAACAACCAAGGGCTGCAAGGACTCCTTCAGATGAGTAAAGACTTTTTGTCTGATTTATTAGACTGCAGCGAGGGGTGTGCCCTCATGCATGGGTGCCTTACTCAAGTGCTTCAGCAGTCTCTCACTTTCTCTCTCTCTCTCTCTCTCTCACACACACACACACACACACCCCTTTGCCAGTTTCTCCCCACTGGCCTGACAGCATACAGGAGACCACAATCATTTGCCAATCAATAACATATCCATTAAATCCCAGCAACTGTCAATCTGCTGATTTCAGCATTCCTCAGTTAGTGCATCTGCCAGTGACATACTTTACAACTTTATTCGCTACGAGCCCGAGTTATTTACAAAACTAGATGTTAGCTGTCAAAGAATTTCAAGAACACATCATTTATCTAACTGTAAGTGGCAGTGCTGTTTGGCAAGGCAGCATGGGCGACCGAACTGTCAAACTTTTTCAAAGACACATAATCTGAGAGAGGAAATTTTTTCATTAACACTTCTTAATCTCACTTCATAAATCTAAAAGCAGACCGAGCATTTATTGTGGCTTTTTCATGGAATATATGACAAACAGGCGGCCACATTGCCCAGTACTTGTGTCACTCGACCACAAACAGCAATATGTTAAACTTCCAACATTCAATAGAAAACATACGAAGTGACAACATGCTGTTTCCCAATGTTGCCATGGCGATGTATTCAGTGAGCGCCAAAAGACTGCTTGTTGTCTCAGAACGTATCCAGGAGTCTGTCTTTTTTTTTTTTTTCCAAAAATGATTTCTCAGCGTTATTTTTTCTATTAATAAAAGGAAACGAGGGATAGGAGAAAGTTATGACACGTGGCAAGTGGTGGGGTCATTGTGGGTATGTACCCGAGCCAACCATAGCACCAGGAAAACCTCCCATCCACTTCACTTCATTACGTTTTTACAGTTTCACATTATAGCAGATTTCTTCCTGATTCTTTCCCTTGTGTGAGTCAAAACCATCTGTGCTATTATGTGGTAAACCTAAGCATTTGTTACAGCATTAACGAGACAGCACCATCCACACAATGAACAGCTACCACACAGTCTGTATTTCTGAACCCGCAAGTCGGGGAAACTCTCACAAGATGGTAAAGTTTAGGCATTGATCTTGAATAGTTATGGTTAGAATAGGTCGTCGGGCAGCGAATTTCGCAAGAATTTCTGCACGTTTTTGCAAATCTGAGATCGGATCTCAAAATTTGCAGGTTCCCTTCTAGATCCGACCATCGTCTGATGACAGATAAGCCTCTGGGGACACGGGGCGATATTTCTGTGGTTGTGGCGCAGCCAGCGGATATCCAGACTTCCTTCTTCTGTGCGTTGTTCGTCTTTTAGAGCTGGAGTTGGAGGTGAGAGATGACATGTAAGACTGGACTGCTTCACAAGAAGCCAGTTTACAAGCTCATTTTAAACCAATACAAAGCTAAATCATCATCAGACAGTTTTGCCCAAATTCTGCCTCTTTTACTCTCCACACAGACTGTTATTGTTATATACTGTTACTGACTGAATATGTACAAAATATGCATATTCAGAATCTGTTTATAGAGATAAACAGTGTAGTTACTTGAAAGTGTGGTGCTTCTCATGCAGATGCTAAAGGGTGCTTTGTGCGCTGGCCTCACATGCCGAGAGGCGTGACAAATGTCGCTATCTGATGCCCTGGGAATGAGAACGGGCTGGCAAGAATGAAATTCAACTTTGTTTAGTCTCATGTTTACCTGCATCCATGTTGTGGCAAACATATAATCTGACCAAGGATACTGAAGCCTTGCTACTGCTCTCTCTGTCACTGCCGTTTCAACCATAATGGATATTGATTTCAGTTGATTCTTTCCCACATTTCCTGCTCCATGCTACACTATAAATCAGGAACAGGGATGCACATCGGCCATCGTCTGCCTGTTCAAGACACAGTATTTCAGATGCCACTGATTAGATTTTAGACAACAGTTAGGATTGATTATTGATGATTATTTTCCCTGGTCTTTAAAACAAAAAACATATATTGCCAAGAGGTGAAAGTCAATTGCAGCAAGGCTACACTTCCATCATTCTGGACTGAAAGCAACTACCGGACGCCAATAAAACCTCCATCTACACAATGCTGCACAAAAGTAAACAATTATTACTATTCTATTGTCATATTATACCGAAATGGCCTGTGATGAACAACCAAATATTGTAAAAATAAAATCTTTGCAGTCCAAATGGCGGCAACAGCACCAGGGTTTCGTCTCTTTGCTTCTATAATCTTTGTATAAAATCTCAGAAAATGGTGAAAAATGTCAGTCAGTGCTTCCCAAAGCCCAAGACGACGTCCTCAAATGTCTTGTTTTGTCCACAGCTCAAAGATATTCAGTTTACTGTCACAGAGGAGTAAAGAAACCAGAAGCTGAAATCAGAGAATATTTACTTCCTTCAGATTAATCAATTACAAAAATAGAAGGCGATTGATGTAATAGTTGACAACTAATTGACTAATTAACCAAACTAATCAATGATTTGTGAATAATACCATTCAGAGATTGAATCATTCTGATTTGAACTAGAGGAAGTGACTCTCAAACGGGGACGAACCCATTGACCAGACACTGACCAGAAATAGTAATTTATGTGCTTCCCAGAATAAGCAGCTACGGTGGAGAAGAACAACCACTGAACATGTGGAGTAGAGGTACAACGAGTCTGAACAGCCCTCATATAGACACATCTATCTGGTTCAGAAAGATCCATTTAAATAGGCTGCAGATTGTGTGTCATTCTTCAGTATCAGGCCTCCCGTCTACATGTAGAAGAAAACCGGGTGTCTTCAGTGAGTGCCTTGAGACATTATTAATCTACTTTAATTGATGACATAATTATATCAGACCACAAAGATTCATATTAGCTTTAAGGGTTAAGACAACAACGGTGCCGCTGATGTTGATCCTGATTGGCTCTAACCTTCCTGGGTCAATGACCATGTCCTCGTTTGTCAATCACGTCACTGTTGCATCGCCCAGTTTTTGGAACGAAAAAAAAATCTCAGTGGATGAGCTGCACACTGTAGTCATTGTAGTTTAATCAGTCCGACAGTCTATTGACTATACAGACATTAGCTGTAGGTGGCTAACTAGTAACGTACACACTCACTGTGGAGATGAGTTGTTGAGTGTTTGTGTGACAGCAGCAATCGTGCCTTGTGTTCAATCTGAGAACACTTTCACAGTGGAGCATGTTATGTATACCCCTTTAAAATAACACATAGCAAGTTCAGCTGCCCCCTCATAGTCATTTTGGTTTCATCTGACTAAGATTTCTTAGTTACTAGTAGGGATGGGAACAGTTCAGGTTAAAATCTGAATCACGGTTCGGTTCGCATATGTACCGTTTAGTTCATTTGAAATAGGTTATGACTACACTACTAGCAGGGCTGAGTTCACTAAGATTAGTGCACTAAGCTTAGCTGTCATTGGCCTATAAAAAACTGTGCAGTATAAATTGAGATGGTTTCATCACTGAAGCACCACCTTTCAGTTGCTCTAAACCCCGAATGGTGGAAACATGAAGAAGAAATTCAGCATTGATGCAGCCTGAAAGGTCACAGATGTTTTGTTTCATGGATAATAAATACTAATCTCAGTAATGAGTTTGTGTTTGGGGCAAACACAATAAGTGAGACTTTTACCATCATCTTACTCGTCTTCACCTCCATACTTGTTTATGTGCGTGCGTGACTGTGACCTCGTCTTGGCGGTCGCTGGGTAAACAGTAGAGGATTTGGTGTTTCGACAAATTCGGACAGTTGGAGGAGGATTAGCGTTAACACACATCACGCAATCACAACTGAGGTCAACTGTTTATAAAAAGATCTGCCCCAAGTTGCTGAAGTATACTAACGCCTGTCATTAATCTAAACTGATACTAGGCATGTTTTAGGAAACAGCGTGCTTCCATCTGCTTTAGTCCTCTGCTGAATTTCAATATTTGAAGTCATCGAAAAAAAATAATTAAGCTCTTTTTTTTATTATTATTTTTTTACCTTTCGCAACTGCATCCTCCCTCTAGTGCTGACAAGCTCGTCTATTAAATGTCTGGCAACAAAGTGAAGTTCAGGTGGGAAAAAAAATATGTCATCATTAAAGTCGAAAGAAAAACAAAGCACCAAAAATAAAGTGCCCCTCGCTGCACAGGAAACTGTCATTTTCTGTTACAAAAGACAGCAGCGGCAATCAGAAATAGACGACAGGATGTTATTCTTGTACTACTACGCTGATATGCACTGACAACTTTTTTCCACTTCCACCAGACTGGAGGGAGAAGCTTATAAACTGGGATGCAAATTACTAGTCGCCACTCCTCCGTGCTTAATGAGTGGGAAAGGCACAAAACAGGCCAAAGGGGTTGTTAGAGGAGACCTCCATGAGCTGTGACA
The DNA here is from genome assembly GCA_947000775.1 of Pterois miles. Classification (NCBI taxonomy): domain Eukaryota; kingdom Metazoa; phylum Chordata; class Actinopteri; order Perciformes; family Scorpaenidae; genus Pterois; species Pterois miles. The sequence continues at coordinate 25,273,677 of CAMQGK010000052.1, forward strand.
GACACCCTTGTGTTGGAGGCAGGCAGGGACCAGTGGAAGAGGGAAGTCATCCTGAATGCACACCAGTTCCTTTGCTTCAGCCTTGTTGCCTAGCGCGCAAAAATATTTACACTTTACCCCAAACTGCACCGGATTATTTTCACATTCTGGAAAAGCGAAAACAATGAGACTTATCCATCTAAATTAATAGCTCCTGTCAGCCACGGTTACAATGAGATCCTGCTTGTCTGGATTGTTGTTCTTTTGATAGGCTGGAGTCGTGTAACCATGGTGACAAAAAAATAAATAAATATGGGTCTGATTGAGCCAAACAGGTTGAATTATAAACTCTCTCAGCTGAGAAGTCTGAGACGTGTTTTATGTGACTGAAGTGTGTCAAATCACATCCCCACACGACAAACCAAGCAGGGGTTGTATTTTCCAGCCATCACAACTTTGGTCGCCATGGCGAGTCGCACGGCAACGCCTGGGCAGCCACGGGGTATTTTGTTTGCCCACTTCGCTGCAGCCTGCGTGGTGGTGATGGCACACTCTGGTGTGGCGGAGGAGCCCTGTTTTGTGGTGCGTCAGCAAGGGGAACGGGTTTCATTTCCCGCCGTCTGCCGGCACTGTTTCATGCCCACAGATGCTCGTTCCAGCTGGAGGGGATTACTGATGACATGTACCAGCCTGGAACAACACTGAGGCTGCTGTGAGTGGGTATGAGGGAAGGCAAGAACCACACCTAGAAACCCTGACAGAGCCACTGGCAGAAAGGACAGGCTTGGAAATACAGAAGCAGAGTCTGGGAGGGGACGAGGGTTATGATTGTATAATTAAGTAAGTGTAAGTGTAAGGATTTTTATTAATACTGGTAAAGTTGCTGTCCAGCGATGGAGCCAGCTGCAACCTATCAGAACCACGTACATGTGGTTGTCATTTTATAGTTGGACTGGTAGAGAGTTCCCTCCTCTAACTGATGATAGTTTCTCTCAGGCCAACGTCACCAATGTTACACCATTACAGTGTTTATGTCTTCAGGATTGCAGAATCACAGTTGCTAACCCATTCAAGTTCTAATACTTCAAATGTTCATTATATCAAACCACATTGTGGATACTATTATGGCCAGCAAGTGGACGTAGTCACCCTGACCTTACCCATTGGTTTGTGGACTGCCGTTTTCAAGCCTTGACTTCAAGATTTTGGCCGTCACCATCTTAGATTTTTGCAACCAGAAGTGACACAAGAGGTTGGAGCTCAATACAATCGAACACTGAATAATAAATAATTTTAGGCAACTTCGACTTGTTAACTGAAAACACACTGCAAAAGGGTTTAAGTTCTATGATGAAAAGACAAAAAACTCCCAGACCAGACAACGCTGTGGTAGCGACCTGTCACAAGGTAGCCACGCCCTAAAGCATCCCCTGATTTATGGTCTATTTGACTCTAAATGGGAGCATGATTTACTAAATGAACATCATGCTGTATTGAAGAAAAGTTGAAACATAAACTCATGTTTACAATATTTGCTGAGATAATAAATCAAGTGAGAATTCAGCTCATTTTCTCATAGACTTCAATACAATCAGACTTCTTTTTGCAACGCCCCCTGCTGGTTATCAGAGAGAATGCAGATCTGAGGCACTTCAGCATTGACTTCACGACCTTTCAGACCTGGAGGTAGCCCACTGGTTTGCCTCTCTATTGGTTTCCACAGTTACTGGCGGAGTCTGCATTCCTGTGCAGGATTCAAATTGTGTTTTGACGTCACACAAGGGATTCACAGGAAACAATTAACTACTGGATGTGATACAGAAGACAACAGTTGGTGCTGTAGTAATTTAATTGCAAACTGAATTTTACTGATGACATTGTTGTCTTCTTTACTAAAACAGTGTGACGTGATCAATCCTTTCAGTTTGTTTTTCTACTACAACTACTGTTGTATTCCTTAGAAGCCACTCAAACCCTGTTTCCTGCCCCCAGTGGCTGATACAGGTATCACTTCAAACTGAATACTGAGTCAATACTGACCCATCGGCTATCAGGCTGGATAGTGTCTTAAAGGGAACCCGCTAGTTGGGGAAACTCCCACAGGTTGGTAAAGGTTAGGCACTGGTCTAATAGTTGAGGTTAGCATAGGTTGTCAGGCAGCAAATTTCACAATAATTTTTACATGTTTTTGCAGATCTCAGATCAGATCTCAAAATCTGCAGGTTCCCTTCTAGATACGATCGACCCGATGACAGATAAGCCTCTGGGAACACGGGGCTATATTTCTGTGGTTCTGGCATAGCCAGCGGATATCCAGACCAAGACTTCCCTTTACAGTGCGCTGTTCATTGTTTGGATATTAGAGAGATGACATGCACGACCGAACTGTTTCACAAGTAGCCAGTTTAGAAGCTCATTTTACACCAATAAAAATGTAAATCATTGTTAGACGATAGCCGGTGGGTTCCCAGATTGTGCAAATGCATTCAGCCTCTTTTGCTCTCCACACGGGCTGTTTACCTGCATTCATCTGCTCAAACATGGTCGTCAATACTACTCAGAGTACCAAAAGACTACAAATTGAAACCAGAACCCTTCCGATACCAAAGTCTTGTCCTGTTGCCTACAGACTCTTTATATTAATCTGAATCTGTTTGTAGATATTACTGTGTCTTAAACTCACAAGTCAGTCCCTAAAGGCTGTGGGTGGAGATCTTACACTGTTTGGTATAATAAACCACACTTGCCATTACCGCCAGTAACCACAGGTGTCGCCAAATCAACAAGGAATTAAAGGATTATAACTTCGAAATACTGCCCTGACATTTTGAGAGCAAATACTGAATTAAGTGGTGAAGCAGTGAAAACAGCTTCTTCATCACATCATGTCTGAAAGACAATGAATTATTGTCCTGTGAACTTAAGTGGTGTGAAGCCACTCTCTGCTCTTGGTCGAGGACATCAATGAGACACTTCACTGTGGTTACAGCTGATTTAACATGTTGGTTTCAACTGAATGGAGCTTCTCTTTGAGGATTACGACACGCTCCCAACTAAACAACTCAACTTATGATTTTTTTCAAGTCTGTGATTTCTTGCTTCATTATCAAACTATGAAGAGAGGAAACAGATCTGGATCTGGTTGAGCCCAGTGCTGTTGCAGCATCATTTACTGGTTTTGTCCGTGGATATGGGTGACAGAAATAACATGCCCTTTGCAGATTTACCACCCCAAATTCAACCATAAAAGAAGGTTAAAGGAAAAGAAACACCCAAAGTCTCTGTGGGGGGTTGGTGGCATTAAAATGCCCATCCCTATAATGACTGTGTAAAACATGCCATGGAAAATTTTGGCCTACTTTAACATATTATAGAGACATGCCCTACTTTAAGAGTAATGACACCGAAAGCTCAGAATACGGATGCAGAATACAAGACCTCTACAGGCCAAAGTCGTCCCCCTGAAAGCAGCTCTTTGGTGTAACATCAGCTGAGGAGACGAGACAAAGGCTGTGTCTCCCACAGCCAAGCAACACACCCCAGACTGCAGCCTGAGCTGCAACAATGAGCACTGGAAGGCAGGCGTTTCACACAGACTGGGAGGGAGAGGTTTCTCTGCAGTTGTAACACACACCAGCACCCAGCCGACTGGCTGTGTAACACCAGCCTGCCCTGCATTCAACCTCCACCCTCGATGCTCTGACTGGAGCCTGGATCCTTCTCCTTCCCATGATGCAGGAGTACAAGAGCCCCCCATTACAAGGCCGGCTTATCACAGCTCATCACAGATGGGCGTGGATTCCCCCCCTCCACCACCACCTCTCTTTTCTCCTCCTCTCACTCTCCTCTGCACCACCAGCCTGCAACATGAACAGCAGCTCATGTCTGCGGGGGACACGTTTCAATTCTTAATATTAACAAGAACAAATAACACCCTTTGTGGAAGTAATGAGCCGATGCATATTATTTTTTACACCTTTCACTTTTGTTCAGTTGTTTATTAATTAATAGCAACAGGGCAATATAATTAGGCTCATTAGATGCTGTGAAATATATCACTAAAGGCATCAAAATGGCGAGAAAAGCTCATTGAAAATGAGACTGAACATCACTGTGCAATGGAGCCTCACATACAAGTGATCAATTAGGCCCTGAGGAGAGAAAGGGTTGAAAACATTCATGTCAAGAAATGGCTACAACGTGATTTTAATCATGTAAAAGGCATAAAAGTTACATATTTGTGCCAAATAAAAAGGGGGTGTATTTGGAATAGACAGCCTATTACGCACAGTGATGCAATATTATAATTATATGCCACCTAACTACATTTAAAAATCATTATTAAATAAGATCATAAACCCACATCTATGCCCTACAGACAGCAGAAGTCCCTGTAGAAACACTCCAAGTGGTTTTTCTGGGCGAGCCGGCTCGCCACACGCATGGAGCCCCTCAACAAAGAAGATGCAGGACACCTTTAAGAAAACGCCTCATCTCCCTGCCTGGCTGTCACTATGGCAGCCGGGCATGCCAGCGTTTCATAGTGCGTATTTTTTCCAGCGGTCAAGTCTGGCAAATAGAAAGAACAGCCCCGAGTCGCGCTGGTGGTTTTCTGTTTCTGACACGTCGCGGTGAAACTGCTCTTACGCACTGATTTGCACCAGCAGGCATCAAAGTTGCCACAGCCAGTGAGGCATAAATAACTCTTTTACTCACTGTGATCTTTGGGATGTTCTTTTTTCCTTGGTAAGACATGTTTCTTTCGATTCCACCCTTAAAAATCAAGCTGTGAAAAGCGGTATTCCCTCTTAACGGATGCTGCAGCGGCCCTCGCCTGGATGGGAGCTTCAGGGAATGGTCGCCACTCTGTCAGTGCGATGTAAAGTGCCTCTCAGAGTGCTATAGGGGCGGCTGCGGCTCAGTCACCGGCCCCTCCCTCAGTAGGGCTCCATTGTCGCAATCTTTCCACCGGAGGGCGCAGTGGAGCAGCTGCTGCGCAGCCTGCACCCAGTTGTCTGCGTTATTGGGCTGTCATGCATTTTTCCCTGCATATATACAGCATATAAAAATGAATCTGAACTGGCTGGCAAGACACAACAGGACACAAGGACGGTTTCTACCGCAGGGTCATCACTCTGATGATCAGCCATATTACTGTCAATAACCCTTTAACACCAAATATCCGCTGCTGTCCTGCACGATTACGGTAAACTATTATTCTTACAGCCTTTAATGCACATTTTTAGATTTTAATTTATAGTATTTAATGCACATTGTTGCACATTTTTAGATTATAATGTAGTCTTTAATGCACATTGTTAGATTATAATTTAAAGTCTTTAATACACATTTTCAGATTTTAATTTACAGTCTTTAATGCAAATTTGTAGACTTTAATTTAGTCTTAAATCTACATTTTTAGATTATAATTTACAGTCTTAAATACACATTTTTAGATTTTAATTTACAGTCTTAAATGCACATTTTTAGATTTTAATTTACAGTCTTAAATGCACATTTTTAGATTTTAATTTACAGTCTTTAATGCACATTTTTAGATTTTAATTTACAGTCTTAAATACACATATACTGTATGCATATTATAATATGTACATACCTGTCCTGGTAAAAATAAATCCTACTCAGTGTACATACAGTACATAGACATCTCCATATGCACATTCTGTACATAATCATCTAGTCCACATACAGTATATCCACCTAGTGCGTATTTTTTTGCAGTGTTTGTATTGTTTACAACTCTTGAACATTTGACTTGTATTTGGACATTTTATCTCTATTATTGTATTCTTTTATTCTGTTATGTCTATTCTGTGCGAGTACAATGAGAGAGCTGCATAAAAACTCCCATGTATGTACAGTATATACTTGGCAAAATAATCCTAATTCTGATTTAAAACTCACCAGTCTGTGTTCTGTTCTATGTATCTGTGTGTCACTGCCAAAGTCACTGAGGAGTTGATTGATCAGAGCAGCAGGTCAGCAATGACTGATTGATTAGGAGAGAACGTGTAGCCAATAGGAAGCCACCAAAAGCAGGACTGTCTAATCCATAAATCACCACTGTAATACTGTTCATGAAGAGACATAATTAATAAACCTATTGGGCTGTTGAAATTTGAAATTGTAAAATTTTAAAATAAAAATCATGAAACACTGTAAAACACATTTATGTTTCATGACACTCAAAACCACTCGATTACTAATTGATTAGCTGATTTAATCAACAGATCTGTCAATACTTTAAATTTTATGTTTACTAAAGATGTGCTCATAAGTTTCTTGGAAATAAATCATCCAGCATGAAAAAAGCATAAAAAACACCTATTAGATAAAATAAATCTTAACCAGATAAAACCAAAACGACTAATTAGTTGACTAAACGACGAAGAGGAGGCAGCCCTACTTGCTATGTGTTAGTTTAATGAATTTTTTTATGAATCTGCTTCATAAGCATACAGAGTCCGGGTAGAAGAGGAGAGAGACTGGTGAAGTCTTCTGTCAACTCAACACCTCAACACATGGTGGCGTGTACGTTGCGAGTTAGTCACCTAAAGCTAATGTCTGAATAGTCGATATATTGGCTGTTTTTGGTGAATAAACACAGACTGAACATACTACAATGTGCAGATCAGCCAGTGAAATTATATGTTTCTGAGATAAAAGCCATTCAGCATGAAAAAAGCATAAAAACTGACTAATCGACTTAAGAAATCTTAATCAGATAAGACTGAAACGACTGATTAGTCGACTAATCTACTGAGAGGGCCAGCCCTAATGATTTCATAAACACCAGCACATCTGTTCAGATAACAAGGCCCACAGAAATGAATCAATCACAATCTGTTTAAATAGAAATAATAAATAGAAATAGAAGTTTCAAGTGTGTAAATCTTTACCAGTAACGACCTACAGACTGTTTGGTTTTTCTGAACACAGAGGAGGGGGCAAAATGGTGTAGCAGCTGTCACAGAGCCTGCCCACCACATTACACACCCCACGTCTACTCACCATGAAACACACACACACACACACACACAAACACACACACACACACACACACACACACTCTGCATGCCCCCACCCAGCCATGTGTCTCTATTGTTTGGACCTAAAGTGGATCCCCCTTCACTCCACCGCTCGTTTCCTCCACCACTCCCCTCCTCTGCACTAATGCACCCATAATGAGGTTCAGAGACGTGCATGTGACTGAGGGTGTGCCTGCGTGCGTGTGTGTGTGTGTGTGTGTGTTTACTACTACCATCAACTGGGAAATCCTACTCTTATTCAGTACATACTTTTCATTGTTTCAAGAACGATTCAGTGTGTATTATGTTGACAGTATCTCACAGTACCTCTTTTTAGTTTTAGTATATTTTCACTATACTGAAAGATCACTGAAGGAATAGTATGTAACATTTCAGGGGATCTATTAACAGAAATATAATATAATATTCATAACTATGTTTTCATTAGTGTATAATCACCTGAATCCTTCAGTTTTCGTTAACTTAGAACGAGTGCGTCAAATCTAAATAGCGAGCGGGTCGTCTTCACTGACTCCGCCATGTTGCTCTGCCATGTTGCTACAGTAGCCCAGAACAGACAAACCAAACCAGGCTCTAGGGAGACTTCCACGTTTTAATGTTACCTGAAGGCCACTGTAGTCGTCTGACTACGTGAAACTGCAGCAACGTGAGCTAAAGAGTGCAAAGAGGTGATACCTTCAGCTGCCGTCTGACTTCCGTTGCTCGTAAAGTAGTGTCATTATGGTAAATATGACCTCTGAGCGAGGTGAATGGCGGTATTACGGTTTTGCACTTGGCGGCTCACGTTACTCAGTTAGTATTAATGTGCAACTAAACCACAAGATGCCACCAAATCCTACACACTGTCCCTTTAACCTTATGATGAGTAACATACACCGATTATCTAAAATTTTTAGGCTTATACAAAGTGTTTCATGTTATCAGATATCTATTTGTGCAGATGCGTTAAGTGTGTGTGTTATGTGTGTTTGTTACACCCTCATCCTGAACTTTTCTCTACAATCACGCACTTTAGATATTAGGAAGGTTTAAATATTCATATATTTTTTTCATGTAAATGGAAATCCACTGATTGTTTTCCTCCTGTCTTTGGCTACAAGAGGACACAGCGCCTGCATGCTGACATGTCCTTTCATGGCAGTGAGGCAGTAAGGCATTACCTCAGCATTCCCAGGCCTCGGAGAATGCGTCAACAACACACTTCAAGTTTGCAGGCGTGCAGCCTCGGCAGCCCACATTAAGCAGCTGACACTGACGGACAGACAGGGGGCAGACAGATCAAGGATGCAGAAAACACTGTGTCAGGTCATCAAAGCTGCACCAGCAGACTAAGCACCTTGGTGGCCCCAAATGGAAACCAGAACTGGAAAACATTCCCTTTAATACCCAGCAATCATACAGGATTAGCATGGTCATGTTTACTTACGTGTGATCACTAAGAAGGAAAATAATCCACAGTGACACTGGTGGGTGCGGCCTAATCTCACTGCCATGACTTGCTGAAGGTTTTGATTTTCATGCTTTTCTCTGGTTGAAAAAGGTAACATACAGGAGGCTACACACCAGCACAAGAACTGCATTTGGGTAAAATGGGACAAGTCTGCTGGGGGACTTGCAAGAGACAGATTTTAAAAAGATGGTCACCGTCAAAGCAGCAGGGGCTGAGATATCCTCAGTCTCTCATACTACACTTCCCATGATGCAATGCAACAGCACCTCTTTTTTGTACCGCAGTAAACGCCCAGGTTTTTCAAACTTGTCAATATGTAACGCAGTCTCTTCGTCTCATGACACCATCGGGGTTATGTAGGATGGCCTCTGGGCGAGGCCAACAGCATTGCCAGCTCACATTACCACAGTCTTTAAAAGAGAGGAATGAGCGGAGATTTACTCAATTGGTTGCAATCTGCACCCACACCACTAGATGCCACCAAATCCTACACACCTTTAAGCAGTGGCAATTTCAGACTGTTTTAGGGTGTTCAAGCACACCTAAACTCAATCTCAGCACCCTTAAACAACAATTATCAAACCCTCTGAGACCCAGCCAACATTAAGAGGCTGTAGTGGGCTCATCATCAGGTCTTAAAGCTAGTGAAGAAACTAGAAAACCTAAACCTAGACCACGTCATACTAGCTTGTCGGAAATGAGGTGAAATAACACTGCAAAGTTAGGCTAAACTCTGGTGAGGAAAACCTGACACAGACATTTTCAAAGGGGTCCCCTGACCTCAAGATAAGTGAATGAAAATGGGTTCTACAGGCCCCCACGAGCCTCCCCTTTATATATATGCCCACTTTATGATAATCACATGCATTTTCTTTTTCAAATGTGTTATTTTCACCTATTCTAAAAATGGTGTATTTGATATTCCAGCATACTGGGGTCCCTAAACAGTCTTGGAATTGTATGAATTGGGTGTGACTGGAAAGCTGAGACTCTTCTGGTACTAATGGTTTGAATTGTCACCTGGTGCCTGAAATTTGTTTTCCTTTACATAAATAAAGACATTTCCGCCATAACATGATGCAGAAAAGGCAGAAATTGGTGTATAAAAATTCACCAGACTGAAGGAAATGAATTGTTTTTTGCTCTAAATCACCCAGTTAAAAAAATTGGCAGAGTACTCAGCTTTAACCACTGGGCATTGAGGCTTTCTCTTCCAGAGTCTTTCTGTGAATCAGGATTAAAAGAAAATGTTTTACCTACTGCAGCTTTAATAACTACCCAGAAGGATGCCATCAGAATTTACTAATCATACTCGTGGCTCACATGCATATATAGATGTTTGCATTTGGATGAGCTTAAATATGTATGTGGATCTGTATGTTTACTGTATGGATGTAAATGTAATGCTCCTCCCAGTCTGACCGCCACCCTGCAAGATAACAAAAATGGTGGGGGGATCCCTGGACATCTGGCTAACCATTCCCCATTTTTCACTCCATTACAGCAGCTGATTGCACCAATTAGCTCACCAGACAGGAGGAAACCACTAAAATCTCTAATTATGATCATTATTGTTTACTGTTACTACAACGTCAATGCAAGCTCATTGAATACAAAAGCCACAAAATAACCACACATGAACCCTTATAATGAACAGACTATAACGGCTACAGCATTATAATGTCAATTACATTCAGAATTGACAAGAATCAGTATTTCACTGGTGCACTTGAAACTCTGTCAGACATTAACAGTCAGCATTTCTGCTTGTCATCATCAAAAGGTTCATGCTAAGCCAGACTGGCATCCAGACTGTGCTGGGTCATGTCCGAAGAGTGAGCATGTCCTGACTCTGTTGTCAGTCTGATGTTCTCAAACAGCTTCCAACCAAAGCAAAAAAACTGTCTGATGATTTCTGCTGAATCATGTGGTCCTGCAGGAGGTGCAATATTGCAGTTCAGTATCAGGCCACATGGGGGGGAACCGGCCTCCTGCCAAACTGAAGATGTCTAATGTACTTAAATGCTTAGAGGAGGAACTTTATTTTATACCAAGATGGCAGTGGCAGCAAAGGCTGTTAAAGCTGCGTTTAGAAATAGGTGAGACACAGTAAACATATTATAGATACTAGTAAGGGTGCGTGCACAAGCCCTGTCCCAGCTGCCTGCTGTCAGGCTGTGAATCAATAACAGCACAGGAATCACTGAGGTGTAAATAATAAAGGACAAGCCCTTCAAACAAAATGCCGAAAAGTTTTGTCATTTCTCCTTTAGATAATCTATCAATATTCTCAAATAAACAGAGCTGGGTGGCTTCAATCTGTCAAACAGTATTAGTCTTGTTGCTGAGCCTCTAATGAATGAACGTTGGGAGACAACAGATGAGAGATCTGCCACTACAGCAGAAACAGCAGCAGTCTTTTATTTATACTTGGTCAGCTCAAACTGTATTTATGTTGCAGAAACAATAAGTGGGACTTGCATTATAGAGTGTAAGCTATATTATTAATAGGGCTGTCAGTCAGTTGAAATATTTAATCATGATTAATTGCGTGATTGTCCATAGTTAATTGTGATTAATTGCAAATTAATTATCTTAAAGGGAGATTTGTCGAGTATTTCAGTCTCTAATAGATAAGGGAGTGGACAAATATGCTGCTTTAAGCAAATGTATGTATATGTTTATTACTGGAAATCAATTACCAACACAAAACAATATGAAATATTGTCCAGAAACCCTCTCAGGTACTCTATTTAGAATAAAAAAAATATTCTCACATCATAACATGACGAACATAACATGAATCTCAATCCCAACAGGCAACAGCAGCTGTCAGTGTGTCAGTGTGCTGACTTGACTATGACTTGCCCCAAACTGCATGTGATTATCAGAAACTGTTCATGTCTGTAAAGGGGAGACTCGTGGGTACCCACAGAAACCATTTACATTCACATATCTGGAGGTCAGAGGTCAAGGGACCCCTTCGAAAATGGCCATGACAGTTTTTCCTCACCAAAATTTAGAGCAAATTTGGAGCGTTATTTAACCTCCTTCACAACAAGCTACAACCTCCAAAAGATTACCAGCGTTAAAACAAATTTGCACAGCCCTGATTATTAAAATAATTATATTTAAATAATACATAATGTGTTTGTTACCAAAATCATAAAAGCTCATATCACTGGTGCTGATTAGCTGTTTTTCTAGAGACAAGTGTTGCTTTCCAAAGACGTTAAAAGAACAAGATGTCACAGTACTGAACTTGCTTGTCTCCTAATTAGAAAAGTACAAGTGCAAACACTTCAAAAATGTTACTACAATCAAGTAAAAAACTAAATTTCACTGACTGCCTCTTTAAATATATGACACTGTGTTGTCACTGCTTGATACTACATGCTGCTGCGTATTGAAATAGATGATACCAATGTTGCTGCTGATGATTTCAGACGAGAGTTCAGTTACATTTTAATATATTATATGTGACTGTAATCTATAGCATCTTGTATTAATTTATATCATTTCATCATGTTTAACTCTTTCCTGCTTCTTATAAATATGTATTAGCTCCATTCATTCATTATATGAGTACAGTATATGAAGGTGCCAATACGTGGCCAGCCATGTAATCACTAAATAGTAATCATGCTCACTTAGTCTAACAGCGTCTTTGCTCTCTGAGCCAAAATTTGTAAGTATTTGTGTGCCAGAGCCAGAGAGAGACACAAATCATCGTTTTTGGTGCCCAGAGAGTGATCTCAGTCTGGCATTAGGAGAAACAACTTTCCTGTTCAAAGCAAGAGTTATTTAACGGTGGGTGTGGTAAAGATTTAGAGCGCCTGCTTGATAGCGTCTTCCTTTTCCATCCACCTTTTTGGTTGGACAGCAGAGGGCCGGCCCTGTATTATCAGGGTTTGCTGCATGTCGTCCCCTCTCTCTCCCACTTTCATAACATCACTGTCACTATCAAATAAAGCAGTAATTCTCAAAGCGGGGTCCAGGGACCCCCAGGGGTCCGTGGCACTATGTCAGGGGCTCCGCGACATAATTAGCTGTAAATTATAATATTGTACTATATCATTAAAAACTACATAATGACAGATGGAGACCATTTGCGCTAATAAAGCAGACTGTGTCCATTACTCTCAAATTTGCTTTAGGCAAAGAGAAACTCAAGAATCAGTCACTTCACTCCAGGCACAATTAACCGTGGAGAAATATTTGAGTCAGTCAACACTGTCAAGTAACACTAAACACAAACTAGCTAAATTGAGAAAAATATGACGACAGTTATATGGAGCGAAGAAAGTACTATGTCTTCATGTGTCAGTGAACAAGCTATAGTGACATCTACTAACAAAGCACCTGCAATATCAGGGCAAAACAAAATGAAATTCAGCTTATCGCTATCAAACAGGTCTGACGTATTTAGGTTGAAATGTTTTAGACTGCAGATAAATCTAACGGCATCGAAGAGCACAAATGGTGGGGCTCTGTGGAAAAACGTCTCCCCTTTAAGGGGTTTCTGGCCCAAAAAGGTTTGAAAACCCTTGAAATAAAAGTAAAAAATAATCTTAAAAAAAAAACACTTTTTTTGTTTAATGCACATTAAAAACCTCAGACCACAGTGTAAAGTGATGTATCTAATTAAGCAAAAGGTTTGTCTAAAGTGTGATTTATTAGATTAGATTTATTAAGCAGCCAGATGCACTGTGATGCATCTAAGATGATTTTTAAATAAGATTTTTTTTCAGATTTTCAGTACAATGCTCATATTTCTCAGCTGCATTTGATGTCATTCATATTTATTATTCAATGTGTACAGTGCATGTGTACAGTGTGCATTATATTGTGTTTAATTGCATATTTAATGTTGTATATATAATGTTTAACGTGTACAGTTAGATAAAGTTCTGTATATATTTTTCAACCTTATTCAGTATTTGTCAGCGTCTTCAATTTCTGTGAAATGTCTTGTGTCTTATTTACTATTTTCTTTTTTTCACATTGTTCTATGTGGCACTGTGGTCCCTGTGAAATGTTATTTCATTCCCCTGTATGTAAGTCCCCTTGCATATGTGGAAATGATAATAAAGCAGTCATGTTTTTTACATCTCTAACCTGTGTGAAGTAATATCACCTTATCCATGTACGCACATTGTAATACATACAAACCTGGATGTATGATATTTCTTCCATTTAGCGTACTGCTTTAATGGACTCACAGTCACTGTTGCTCAAAAAACAGCAGGCTTATATGTTGCTAAATGTGTGGACAACACTTGTTGCATTTACCCCCAGTATAATATTTAGCATCGTGGTCGCCAGCTGTATGGTTTCACTTAAACAGAAGTCCCGTCTGTAGTGGACCAGACTTGTAGTGATGACAGATATTTTCATCTGTCCAGCCTTGAGGTTCTCCTGTCATACTGTGGCCGTATGAGTCTTTTTTTTCCTACGTTTTATTGTCTTGATACATTGGCTATATCGTCCTCCAGTCTTCAAGAGTTTAATATTATACAGCCAAACATAATCTGATGAACGTTGGCACTGGATGGTAACTGCCTCAGTCCCCAGCCATTTTGGCAGGTACCTTGCATTACCCCTCATATACATTAAAATAACAGTGGTGGAGGAAGTACTGAGATCTTTTATTTCAGTGAAAGTAGAAACAGCAGAAAGTAAAGATACTCCATTACAAGTAAAAGTCCTGTATTAAAATCTTACTCTTAAGTATTGGTAGCAAAAATGTACTTCAGAGTATCAAAGTAAATGTACTCATTATGCAAACTGCCCCCATTTAGAGTTATGATTTCCACAAATTATAGGATAATAATACTGACTTATTGTCATACATTTTAAAGTCGAAACTAATCTTAACAATTCAGCTATACTTTTGGGTATATAGTCCAATCTATGACAATGCTAATTTATAGTTATTTTATAGAGAAGTAACTGGTAACTATAGCTGTGAAATAAATATAATGGGGTAAAAAGTGAAGTATTTGCTTCATAAATGTAGTAAATGTACTTAGTTACTTTCCACCACTGATAAAACTACTTCTGTTAGTGGATACAGATGTGCTCCACTCCAACACGCTGTTAAATTATCTCAATGATTTCTCTATTTCTTTCTTTATTTTTCAGTGAGTAATCTGATATGCGATGTAGCTGTGTGACACAATTTAGTGACTCATCCATAATTGAGTTCCCTAATGTAATGTAGTGCATTAATCCAGCCTGAGGAGGCTTTGAGTAGGTGGACAATGGGGAGATTTTACATGTTTGTAGGCGTGGCTCACAGTTTGACAACATTAGGGTCAATTTGGGAGTTAATACTCTAGTTATTTGCAATTTCCAAAGGTTGTAAGCCTGTATAATATAGGCTACCTCTCCATCTTTCATTATATTATTGACTAATAATACTAATTGAATATTTTCTCAGCATGGAAACATAACTAAACATCAAAATTTAAAAAAACAAAACAAAATAAGGGTCGATACCAGGGATACGCGATTGAAGATGAGGTGATGAGGTGATGGGTTGGTACCAGAAGAGAAAAAGTCAAACTAATGCAGAAACCTCTCCTGTCCTGTCATTAACACATGCTGCATCCATTACGCACAAGTTCTTACCTTTTCACCTCCCAGGTTCTGCAGCACCTCTTTCCCTCCTCGCCTGTTTGCTGCGGGACTTTCCACACCAGGGGGGGACATCTTGTTGTCACTGGCCCGGCTCTGCGCCTCCGGAGCGGTCTCTCGCTTGGCGGTCCTCGGGGTGCGGGAGCCCCTCTGGCCGACGCTCAGGGCATCAAAGTCTATGGTTTTGCTCTCAAACGCGCCCTCGACGCTGCAGAACAAGCCGCCGTATTTCTGCCGGGGAACCTGGTCGGCGGTGCCGGGTCGGGCCAGATAAACCGGCAAGTCGTCCTCCGCCTGGTCCCGGTTTCCTCTGCGCTCTGCCATGCTGGAGCCCTGCACAAGTGACCGAGAAAGACGGCTAAAGTGGTGCTGAAGTGGTGTGTGTGTGTGTGTGTGTGTGTGTGTGTGTGTGTGTGTGTGGACGCCAGAGCAGACAGGAGGTGGGTTAAAGCCAGAGGTGGCACTGTGGTGGTGCCAAGGTAGCAGGCTTCTGTCAAATAAAACAAAACTACAGCAGTTTATATCGCATAAATGCTCATAATTGTGGCTGTTTAGTTTAAATTAGCAGTGAAAACAAGAACACGTGCAGCAGAAGGCCAGTAAACTTAAAAACACATTTCTGTACTTTTACTGCAAATACTAATAGAATAATAATAATAATAACAACAATACCCACCTCAGTATTAAAGTCGCCGAAGTTCCGCAGTTCCAACGGTGTGCGACCTGAAATCAGCTGATTGGATACAGGTGCGCACTCGGCAGGTGACTCGGGTCTCCGAGGAGCCGACGCACGGAGCTGTCCTTTCAGCACCACCTAACAGGTCTGATGTGTAACTAGAGCCCCACCTGAAGCAGTTTCTAGTGTTTCTTGGCGTGCTGGTGTGGGCCTTCCTTCCCCGGTGAACACTGACTCCACGCAGCACGTGAGCCAGGATGGAGTCAGCAGCAGTGGTGAGTCTGCTGAGTCAAGAGTCAACACCGTCACTCAGTTCACAGACACGCAATTACTCTATGTAACAGCCATAAATCAGCAGGTTTCACAAGTTTGAGTGAGGTCAAAATAGTCTTTTTGTCCTATTTTCTTTCCTCCAGAAGCCAGCCTACCTCTGTCCACAGAGTAGCTACTGATAAAGGTAAAAACAATACGAGAAGAAAAGCATTTCTCTGGATTTTGCTCCATCTAAGCTTTATACTACATATAGTATGTGCCTCATGTTATCCAGTATAACACTAATTAGCCTTCATGAGCAGACTCTTATTCTAATTTATTGCTTTTGTACTTAAAAACGCCCACTTAAAATTGTTGATATGTTTTTGTAATGTTTTTATTTATTTATTTATTATTATTATTGTTATTTTTATCTATCTATAATAAAATACTGATTTTTTATTGGCAAGTTCTTTGTCTTAGTAATTTATATTCTGTGATGAAATCTTTGTATCTTGTAATAGTTTGTATCATGGAGAATGAAGTACGTGTACGGCCTAAGAGTCAATAAATAAAATTACTATTTTGATTATTATTGTTATTATGATTAGTATCATTATCTCACGTAAAATACTGCTTGTGTATTTACATATGATGATATGCAAATATCAGTATCAGTATGATATATAAGCATATGTGTGGACTAACAATAAATGTTTCTAAATTTGATTATGTTCATTATTATTATTACTATGCAATTGTGTTTATGGTTATTGCTATTATCATTCTTATTATTAATATTATTAGCATTATCTCACATAAAAATACTGATCTTGTATTTCCGTATGATGATTACGTTATGGCAAGCTCTTTGTCTTATTCATTTATAGTAAATGATGAAATGAGTTTGTATCTTGGGGAACAAAGTACATGTATGGACTAAATGAGTCAATAATAAAAAAAAATATCTGTTTATATGGATTAAAAGTTGGAAAAGTAATGTCAGCTCAGTCTGGTCCAGTATGATGATGGTTTCACTGTGAGGTTGAGGCTTGGTGGCAAATTTCAATCAGCTGGATTAGAAATAAACCTTCCAGATCCCACCGAAGTGCTAAGTGTGTGTGTCCACAGACAGAGATGTGAGAGAGTGTCAAGGACAGGTCAGTCACACCACAGTGAAATCACACAGGCCACATCCTCAGGTCTCATCTAACAGGTTGTCAGCCACTGTGTTAAAGCCTCGGTTGTTTTTCACTGGGGCGCGGCAGCCGAGTCAGCATCCAGCATTTTCCTGCCATGCTCCTGCAGAAGAAACTGACTCATGCATGGCAATAAACGTTCAAGAAATGTATTTCTACATGTGTAAGCCGGCGGTGAACAACTAACAGGCAAAAAGTCTGATTGCAGAGGGAATTAATGCTAGAAATAAACATGTTCTCATCCCAACACGTCACATACTGACGCTTTGTCAGAGACCTCAGTGGCACTTTTTAGTCACTGTACAGTGTACTGTCACAGGCGTTTAATGTTGTGAATTAAACAGAAACATGCTTAGGTTCAGGCAATACAACCGCTATAGTTAGGTTTAGGAAAAAAACAACATGATTGGGCTTAAAACCGCTACGTTTGTACGGTGACAGTGACACTGAACGCTGTGAACACAGGACACAAACAGCTGAATGAATGCTTGTGTTTGGACCCATCCACCTCCCCTCCCATCTGCTCTGTTTGTGTCATTTCACTCTTAAAAATACGTCACCACACTCCTGCTGCACTTTCTCTAGCATTTATATTGTAGTTAAAGCTCTGTGCATACCGATGCAGTGGTATCTAAAATACAGGATCAGGCACCACTTCCCCTTCAGTTCCAATGCTGGTTGATCAGAAGATGTCATTTTTATGATCTTATGTGCATTATGTGTGGTTATTTTGTTTCATAGTGGATGACACTGCTTGTTTTGCAGTTTTTTACTCATGTTCGGACAGTTAAAATGCATGGGAGAGGAGATTAAAAAAAAAAAACGATCAAGCACTTTATTCTGAAAAGATGGCTTAGTGGAGATTTTTCCAAGGGATTGAAGCTGAGTAAAATATGATAAGTAGCTGTATTTCCACACATTCCCTGCTGAATACCACTGTCGTCGCAGTTCCTGTGGCTCTGTTGGCATCTACTGCAGTGACTTGACAGACCAGCAGAAATTTCCCCTCACATGAATGTGATTAAAGCATCAAGGATTGTGGAGATGCCAGCAGCCTGCTGCAAGTCCCTGCCTGTGTAATGCAGTAGTGACTTACTGAGTGTCTGCGTTTCAGGGCTGTCTGTCCTGTCTTTTCTTCCTCCAGTTAGTCTTTAGACAGTAAATAACACTGAGAGAAAGGGAACAAAGCAAAACAACACAAAACTGTCAGCATTCTTTACATTTTCACCCGTGTAGCCGCTTTGTTTTTTTGGCTGAGGCCACACATTCATCCACCGACACCAACCAGTTTAGATGACTTGAAAAGAATGATGCAAGAGACCAAGGACAGCGCTCGAAGGCTGGTGCAGATGTTTGCTTTGCTGTGGTCTGGACGGAGCAGACTGACTGGGAGGCAGCGGAGCCATCAGCTCACACTGTCTGGCTTTCAATGTCAGTGATGTCATGACGGCTGCAAACCATAAAAACAAAACAGTTGTTTATTTCATTGGGCTGAATTCTTCAGTGGTTTCACTGTCAAACTAAACCCCTCTGATTGTAGAGGAAGAAAACTCAGAGTACATAATGGGTTGTGAGGTATTTTCCAGCTAAAAATGACCACAGATTTGGCGCTGCACCCTTTGAATGACATCCTGTGACAAGGTTGTGTTTGGCACTCGGTCAAGAAACTCACAAACAGGATATTGCTCCGACTTAATGAGGCTTTTAAAGCAATGACAAAGAACCAAGCAGGAGACAATCCCCCATCTCCGTATTAAAAATGGATGTAAGTCAGGCCGGCTAGTAAAATGAATGTCCCCCATAAGACAACAGCGCTCATGTTGCCACTGGCTTAAGTTCATCAGTTCATGCCTGTTCATCTGGGCATGAAGGAATGACAGCAGATAGGACAGAGTTTTGGCGAATTCACCCTCAGCGGTCTTCATGGATTTGGCACAAAAGGCCTTACAGCGAGGGAGAAGAAGTGGGTAAGTGGGCCACTGTTCCACAAGCAAGTCAATAAGAGTTAACTCAGACGGGGAACGATAATGCACAAGGTCTGACAAGTGGGCTGTGCACTGGAGCACCTCTGTTCAAGAAACTAAACATCAGGAGTGATGAATTAGACAATTTTTAAAGAAAAAATAACTGCTGTCTTGATTATGTCCCAACCCTGCATCTCTACCTCAGTTATTTTTTTAATCTATATGAGTATGTCTGTCAAAAATAGCTTTTATACCACAAAATATACTACTGCTAATAATATAGACACAGTAAGATTAGTGTAACAGTCATAAATATGTTTAATCTCACAGCCCACCTGTACTTGAGTCTATGCACCGTCTCAGCCAGTTGGATTATAGGAAACAACTACTTGACTTTCAGCATGTGGTGCATGCTGCTAAAAATCTATCATATCCTGAACTGGAGCCTTAAAGTAACATCCGAGAATGTATATAGCACAAGCCCTAGTGGATAACATCTATTTGTAAGGCGGGAGTCGCCATTATTTTCATTTATTTATTTAGGGGGATATTTTGTATCATTATTAGTAATACTTATATCATTTTTATTTTATTAATTTGGGGGTTATTAGTAATAATTTCATCATTTTAAATTAATAAATTTATTTTGGGGTTATTTATTCTCATATTTAGTAATAATTTTATCATCTTTGTTTTATTTATTTATTTTGGGGTTATTTATTCTCATATTTAGTAATAATTTTATCATCTTTGTTTTATTTATTTATTTTGGGGTTATTTATTCTCATATTTAGTAATAATTTTATCATCTTTGTTTTATTTATTTATTTTGAGGTTATTTATTATCATTATTAATAATATTTTTTTAATTTTGTTTTATTTATTTTGGGGAGTATTTATTATTATTATAAGTAATCACTTTTAAATTTTCACTTTTATTTGGGGGTATTTATTATCATATTTTTTTTATTTATTTTGGAGGGTATTTAATGTCTATTAGTAATCGTTTTATTATCTTTATTTTATTTATTTATTTGGGAGTTATTTATCATCAGCATTGATAATGATTTTTATCATATTTGTTTTATTTATTTATTTTGGGGGGGTAATTATTATCATTATTAGCAAACATTTATCATTTATTAATTCTTACATTTATTTAGGGGGTATGTATTACCATTATTAGTAGTTATTTTAATATTTGTACTTTAATCAGTTAATGTTTTGTTTTGAAATGTCATTTTCTTTCTTTTTCAAGATCTTATTTTATAAAATTTGATCACAAAAATAGCTATAATTGGTGAATATCATTTTCATTTTTTTTCCCTGGCCTCTGTGTGACACTAATTTATTATTGTGTATTTTTAGAAACTGGGAAAACAGACTGCAAACGTTTCCCCTCATTATTCAGAGCAGCAGCACAGCAGCACACACTCACCAGCAGCACTGAGTCTTTGGCATCATGCAGAGGATGATCAGGAGAGAGCAAAGACAAAGACTCACATTCAGGACCTTTTTTGCCAGATGCTTGGGTGAGCCTGGTAATAAAACAATGGCAAACTGGGGTCAAAGCACACTCAAACACACTTCAGCCGCTTTGCACCGTCACTCTTAACGCTGGACGTGAATCTTTACTCTCACTATAGTTAAAAAAAGATGAACAGCAACCATGTGAGTTGCCAGTCTCACATGTTGAATAACAGGCGTATGAGCCGTGAAGTCGGTGTTGCTAAGCAGCTGAACGGAGCAGACTGGGCAGCTGCATCCGCCTGGGATGGTTTGGCTGCCGACCAGCTGCTGCTGAAATAAGGCTCCAAGGATGTCCTGTCGGATATTTCAATCTTGTATCCCTTACAGTGAGGAGGGCTTTCTAACACGCAATGAATGTCACTGGGGTTTTCATGTCATCCAGTATGACTCAGTTAAAATATGAGCTTTCCACCCTTTTCCGAGTTGTGTCAAAAGGGTTTTCCAGCACAGCACCTCATCTGTGCATCTACAGCAGACGCTCTGCAGAGGAAGCTGTTTCTATTTACACACAACATATATGCCTTTTAGGATTATGTGTCCAGTAACTGAAAAGAATGCATAATTTAATACAGATTGCACTAACAAACAAAGTTTTTCAGTCAGTGCACACTGTGACCTCTGAGACTGACCTCTGTGTGACTGCTGAGAGCAGGACCGATACTAGTGCTGTTATGACAGATGTCCTTTGGCAGGTCTGGTGTACAACGTGAAACCTGGATCGACCCCTGTTTTCTTCTGGCTTGGCAAGAACAGTCAGGACTAAAGTGAAAAAACAGACTGTTATCACGGGCTGACCCTGCTCTGGGTCCCACTGAGGCTTTCACTGTTTCACTGTGGGAAGGTTTTATAACTCTACCGCTAGTCTTAAACGGTTTCATAACACCGAGCAGTTGTATATTTGAACTGCTTTTATGAGTGAATTTATTAAAAAACACTCAGAAAATAATTAAATTAATGTTGAATAGTACTGACCTGTATTAAAGGGTGTACTAGCAGTAGTTATGCTATTGATATTTCTGTTCATTGAGTGAAACGTGCAGCACACATCAGATGGAAGAATAACTAATAGCAGCCACAGCTCAAAGCCTATTTCCTTCTTCCTGACCTGAACAAAGCAGAAGCCCATTAACAGGGACAACTGATGACTAAAATATTACTAACAGACACCAACAGGAGTCAGCAATAAGGTGCAACAACAAAGATTAAGCCTATTGTAAAATGAAATCCTGTCAACAAAGATACCACAGAAAAAAAGACTGATAAATGAGTTAACTCTTGACACAGTGGATGATAAATGAAATCCATCAAAAGAAAGCTCCAGAAAAAGCTATTAAATCGATTTACTAATTATTAAATTTTTATTTTAAAGCAAAATTGTAACTTGCACACTTTGTTAATGTATATGGTGTGTTATTCTATGTTTATATTTTCTATTTTATTTGTAGTCCTAGTCTATCTACCTACCTCCGTACCATCCCATCCATCCATCCAGATTGTTTTGTTAACTGCTGTTACCAGGGTCAGGAATTAAATTTTAAGACGATATGGATGAGAAGTGCTTAAAGTGCTCAGAAAAATGAAAAATACTATGATAACTGAGCAACTTCATCTGCTGAGGATGATCATGTGATACGACTGACAGCTCCAGAAAAGCTACTAAAGGGACTTTGTGTTGAGGCTGTTCTGTCAGACAAAATTATGATCAATCCACTTGCTAAATAATTGATGCCAGACAATGTAATATGCTGAGACATGGGTAATACAAGTACAGTATGAATGAAAAATATTGTAATACTGTCTTTTAGTATATAATTTTAAAGAAATTATGAATTCCTTATCCCTTTCATCACCACCTCCCTCCTATGAAAGTTACCATATTTAGCTAATTTAGGTTCATACTTGTGTGAACATGTTTATATATTGCGATCTTCACAACCCCTTAACTTTCCTCATACCGTCTGTCTGAATATGCCTGTATTTACCCTCCGACATTTCAATGGAACGGCAACAGAATTGCGCTGCAAGGCAACAGCTTGGGTCCATGTTTACTTCCTGTCAGGTGATGCCATTCTCATACACTGCAACTGGAAATAAACTGGAACACATTTAGACGGTTTATGTTTGTGACGGCTCCTTTAAAGGTCCCATATTATGCTCATTTTCAGGTTCATACTTGTATTTTATGTTTCTACTAGAACATGTCTACATGCTTTAATGTTCAAACTACAGGTACATACTGTCTGCCGGAGTACCTGTACCTGTTTTAGTGCATTTCAACGGAATGTCAAAGGATCTGTGCTGTGTTGCTAGGCAACAGCTTGTGTCCATATTTACTTACTGTCAGCTGATGTCAATTATAGACACTGCAACAGGCAATAAAATGGGACACATTTAGATTGTGTACGTTTAAAACTGTTAAATGGTCTAACTATTGTAAATTTCTGACATCACAAAGTTGCCCAAATCCTGACGGGTTGTTTCAAACAGTTTCTGAACACGGATTATGTGTATTTCTCTGTGGATTGAGTGCTTCAGTACTTTCACACATTTATATAGCACTTAAACCTGCTTTATAACTATAACATGAAGACCTCACTTTTCTGCACAGTTTCTGAATACAAGCTGTGTGTATTTTTCTGTGGCCTTTCACAGTTTCTAGCAATTAAACCTGCTTTCTAATAAAAAAAGACATGACTTTTTATATTACAGGACCTATAAGAAATGAGAGAACTGTCTCAAATCGTCCTTAGCGGACATTATTCTTAAGCTCTAAGTGAAACAAAAGATGAAAGAAAAGTATAAGGACAGTTAAAAATGCTCACCTTCAACACAAAACCCTTACCATGCACACCTGTAATAAAGATGCAAAAAGAAGACAATTTATTCAATTATTTAAGGTCAAAGGCCATGTTTTTGTTTTATTTTTTACAGCATTACTCCTTTTTTTTCTGTTTCTGTAATAATCTAGACGAAAGTAGGAGGAGGAGGGGTTAGATTCGTTGGAAGACAGACGGGTTAAATATAATAATAATAATAAAAAAAATCCTCTGTGAAATAAAGACAAA